>CM066164.1:25231953-25636953 GCA_033629205.1 Lithocarpus polystachyus | reverse complement strand
CTCACACTACTACATATATTTTTAAGAATATAGGTTTTATTTTTGGTTGCCTGCGACAGCACACCACCATGTATTTGGGTCTCTCCTTATGGACCCTTAATGGGTTTGGACCTCTCCCTTTTCTCTTTATCCCAAAAGTTATTTTTCCCTAGGTTTCAATCCTTTGTGTTGTTTTTTGGGCCTTGATACAACATTGTGATTTTTTGAACCTTAACACATAGCTATTTATCTTTGATCGTGTGGAAATTTTGCTAGATGAAGCATATAAAAAGAAAATGTAATCTAATGGTGGATTTGTCAAAATTCACTTTCAATAAAAAAATATTTAGTAAAATTGTAGCCTTAGACTACAACTAAGTTTGTTACAAAATTTCATTAAAAAATTAATATAGAAAGACTTCTAAAAACATTTATACTAGCCCCTTTCTAAATTTAAAAATAATAGCCCGTCTCATTTATTAATGTTTCAAATTAAATATTATAAATCCAAAAATGTAAACAATGCCTCTAAATAACATACACTTCATATTTTGTTAGATCCAAAAATAAAATTTCAATTATGAAATGGGTTCTGTTCATTTAAAGTGAGATGGAAACGTTTCTACTCCTCATCCTAGTAGACAAGGTTGAATCAATGTCCTTTCCCAACAATCTTATCCTAGAAGAAAGACATCAAAGAATTTTGGAAATTTATAAAGCTTAATTATGCTGTTTAACTCAGATCCACTAGAAATAAACTTGAAAATAGAGAATAATAAGCTAATTTCAGAATGTGCTACAACCGGTGCTACGTGGTTGGAAAATATCCACATAACAAAGATGTACAATGGGTCGCAGTGACACCACAAGCATGGATTCCATGTGAGTGCTTCGAAATGTTTTACCATGAAGAGAGGGAACTTTAAATGAATTTGATTCTTCAGAATGCTTTTGTAGTGGCAGAATCTAGGTGTAGTACACAAAATGTAGAATTGATCCTTGATGGGTCGCTTAGAGAAAAGTATACGAAGCCAAGTAATTCCAACATTTTTGTTATATAACTGGGCATCAATCTCGTTATTGCAGGCTTCAAATGACTTATTATCATTCATCAATCTTCCAGAAAATTAGAAGCTGATGTAAAGAAGATGAAACTACTCAATAAAAGTATATTCACAGGCTGTGTTTTATTTGAGTACATTGTTAAATCAAGTGACTCAAAATATGCAATGACATGCATGGTGGGATATAATAGGCAGCTTGGTTACCAATTCCAGCTATGGGAAACCACCAAAAGTATCTGAAGATGAAGCTAGGGCTTCTCTCTCTCTCTCTCTCTCTCTCTCTCTTAGTGATTATTGTGATTCAAATTTTATATCGCTAAAAGAAAAATAATATGGAAAATGTGCTAGCTGGAAGGGGTTTGTAGATAACTAGAAATTCTATTCAGAAATATAAGATTAACGAATACAAGATCACGAAGTTACTAACATAGAGTAATATGTTCTTGGGCAATTTCGGTACGTGTGGCCGGGATGCGCTTTCTGCAGTCAATCAGGCAGTGTTTCTAAGGAGTGACTTTTCTTCTGAGTAATATGTGCTAGAACTGAATAGGATACAGCTATAATTCTGGTTTGCGGGGTCCAAACTCAACTAAGTTGTGTATTATGTCTACTGTATGGGTTGATTGTAAACCTTAAAGTCTCTAATCTCATCAACATTGTACTGAAACATGAAGGAAGGTTCACATTAGCTTTCATGGAGTCAAAGATATTCTCACTTTTATATATTCTCTTAAGGTAGATATGACTCATGAGGCAATCCAAAGAGGACTGGACCAAGTGTTATCTGAAGAAAACAAGATCTCATTCTAGGGAATTAATCTAATGGAGATCATAATCCATGGATAGGCTAGAATATGATTCTTCAACTGTTTTGTCATTAATGAACAGCTTGAAGCGAATCTGATGAACGTGGATGAGAAAAGCAGTGTATACGCTCTTGCCAAACGCAATATAGTTGAATCCTGTACCATATCAATTATCACGCAGATAGGAATATTATCTCTGTATTTAAGGATGAGTTACGATAACTATAGAAGCTGAGAAAGAAGCACAAGAGTTCTTTGAGTAAAAAAAAAAAAAATCACTCAAAAGTTAGTGATGGCCAAGTATGGTTATGGTTATGCTTATGGAGGCAACTCTACCGAGGGTAGGTTTCCACGTCGCTCTGATGAATGGAGCAAACCAAGCTTTGCTTCTAAATCTGATCATTTGAGCCAGCCTGTCATTGTCGATGCAGAGGGAAGGAAGATGCCAATCATTTTGGAAACTTCCAACAACTGTGCACAGAGGTATGTTGCAGAAGTTGAGACATCTGTTGAGCAGGTCAGTGCAGCATTGGTCATAGAATACAGACATAGCTCCCCACCAAAAGTCATGCCGACGAAAGACTATGGACATAGACATAGCTCCCCACCAAAGCTTGAGCAAACTAAAGACTATGGATACAAGGTGGATCCAGTGAAAGACTATGGATACAAACATGGTGCTCAAACAAAAGATGAATTGGTGAAAGATTACGGGTACGAGGTTGAGCCGATGAAAGACCATAGATACAAACATAGTTCCCCACCAAAAGTTGAGCCAGTCAAAGACTATGGATACAAAAATAGCTTCCCAGCAAAGGTCGAGCCGATAAAAAACTATGAATACAAGGCCGAGCCAGTCAAGGACTATGACTATAAGCCTGAGCCTGTGAAAGAGAATGCATATAAGGTCGAGCCAATCAAAGACTATGAATATAAGCCAGAGCCACCGAGAGATTACGGATATAAGCCTGAGCCTGTGAAAGAGTATGCATATAAGGTCAAGCCAATCAAAGACTATGAATATAAGCCAGAGCCACCGAGAGATTACGGATATAAGCCAGAGCCTGTGAAAGAGTATGCATATAAGGTCAAGCCAATCAAAGACTATGAATATAAGCCAGAGCCACCGAGAGATTACGGATATAAGCCTGAGCTAGTTAACGACTACGAATATAAGTCAGAGCCAGTGAAAGGCCATGGATATAATCAAGCTCAATCAGACAAACAGAATAGCAATTTTCCCCGGTTCAGAGTGCCAGCGATCCAAAAACCAGTGCCAAAAAGAGATAATACCTATACAGAAATCATTGATAGTAGGGAAGCTGCAAGGCGGTATGGCAACTTAATATCTCAGCCACAAACCATTGATAGTAGAGAGGCTGCTAGGAAGTATGGTGGTGTAATAATAAAATAGTTGAGCCTCAAGTCGATGCTTCTAGCTGGGAGGTTTGTTTGGAGATATTGGTCTATTCTATTAGTCCTTTCTCCCTTGTACTATTACCCAGTTACTTTGATGTGGCTTTATAAGTAAGTTGTATTACCTCTAATATTAAAATAAGCTCTTGTAAAATATGCATGTGCAATAGACTAGCTACTTTCATCGTATGAAATATTTTTATTTTTATTTTTTTTATGCACACAAGTATTTTTACCCGTTATATGTGTGTGATAGATGTTCTAATCAAAAGTAACCTAGGTAGTGAACTTGTAAGGAATTGTCTATTGTAAGATAGGCATGTTTGGTTGTGTCTAACAACAAAAAGAAAACTTATAAATATGATGCTTTCATTAGTTTTCTTTTCCCTAAATATGGCCGTAATAGAATGGACAGGTTTTGGGGAAAAATGAGCTTTTGCCCTTATTTTTTTAAACAAAAAATATTTAGCAAATTGTTCATGTTTTAAAACTATTAAGTATCGTGTTACTTTTTTGAAACTTAATTTTCTAAAAATCGGTTTCAATATAACTCGATTGTATGATTTTCAAGTTTTAGGTAAGTTTTTCCTTGAAACTTGATTTCAATAAAATCGAGTTCCACCTGGTTTTTTTAAATTGGGAAAAGTTACTAGTGCTCTTCCAGCATGGTAAAAACTTACCTAGAACCTTAATAATCATAAAATCGAGTTCGATGGAGAACTTAATTTTTTGGAAAATCAAGTTTCAAAACAAAAACATGGTATTTAATAATCTCAAAATAAGAATATTGTGCTAGATATTTTAAAATATAAGGGCAAAAGTTTATTTTCTCCCAAGTTTTGCGGCAAAAGGTTGGGCTGGCCCTTAAAAATGTCCTAACATCAAGGCTCTAGTTTTGACAAAATTAGACTTGAACTTGTTTACATGTCAGAAACTAAAGGAAAATGTGAGTATAGGTAGAGGAATTTCTTACCTTTGAAAAGAAGGGTTGACCCATTAGCCTGATGGGTTAAAGGGAAATTTTGCAATAAATTCACCAATAATCTCTCTCTCTCTCTCTCTCTTTCTCTCTCTCTCTCTCTCTCTCTCCTTGGTGTGTGTGATTATTTAGGATTATTAACTCATTTCGGTTGTAATTATTAAAGTGTTTGCTTGAATGGGAATAAGTTGGATTGATCTTGTGATAAACCATTTACTAATTGAGTTTTTATTTTTTATTTTTAAAATTTTTTATGCGTGATTGCAACGTTGTACAATATGTGATGCATACAATAACTATACAATTGAAACATAACTTTTTAGTACTACCCATTTGATTGTTGATATTATAAATATACTACCTGCAGACGACCCGCGTGATACGTGAGTATATTATTAATGATTATTTGTGGATAAACTTATTTAAAAGTAAAAATTTTATAATAATAGTTCTTTAAGGATTATTTTGTGAATTGTCAAAAGAAAATTTTTACTACTTAAGTAATAAACTACCATGGCTTTTAAGTAATAAATTTTTACTACTTAAAAATTATCATGACTTTTAAGTGGAGTTGTGGTGTGCATTTGTGTCAGAACCCCTTTTCCTCTCCTTTGTGTGTGTGTGTGTGTGTGTGTGTGTGTGTGTTTGTTTCTAAAAAAAAAAGTAATAAACTACCATTACTAAAAAAACATCAAAGAAATATAGCACAACTTATCAAATTATTCAAACAAAATTTTGTCAAGAAATCATTTGAATCAGCCATCAAAATACATAGCATACCCTAGAAAATTCATAATTAAATATAGTGTAGAGTAAACATAGATTTTACAAAAATTAAACAATGAATTTTGATGCTGCACAGAATCAGTAGACTAAATGCTCCGGCTTCGATAGGCTGGTAGTTGCTGCAAAAGCCTGCAAGGAAGAACGCACTATCAAAAGGCGACCAGGGTAGACCGGCCAAGTCCCTTCCGATGACTAAGTTAGCTTCCCTCTTGAAAATTAAGTTCTAACTTTTGGGGAGTAATGTCAGAAAAAGACTTGCCTTCGTTTGGTCTGGATGGGTGTTTATATAGGGAGCTTTGGAGCGGTTATTGGTTTAAATAACTTCCCCAATATTTGTGGAAGTAGCGGTTAACTTCCCCAATATTTGTGGAAGTAGAGATTAACTTCCTCAACTACTATAGAAGTTAAAATGTTCAATTTGATCTCCTACAACTGCCTTTGGAAGTTACGCACACATGGTCCAAAGTATGAGTTGTTGTAGGCAAATCCATTTCTGAGCATTTCCGAAGTGTTCGAGGGTTGTCTAGGCGTTTTCTTGGTAGACGACCCTCGATGTCCATGGACGACCTTTTCGTCTATAGATGACCCTTTGGTGTTAAGTAGGCCCTTGGCCTAGGACTTTGTGGCCTGAATCCCCAAAATTCGGGTAATTATTATATACTTTCCAGGCACTTCCTTATGGACGGTATACTTGAGTCTCTGGCCCTTGTTTCTTGGACGAACCCTATGGATGAGCTAAAGACGTAATTATTTCGGTACTCCATCAAATTCAAATTGACATATTAAAAAAAGTAGAAAAATGAAAAGAAGACAAAGTCATGGTGTAAATTTTTGTGCTATTGAATATTACTCTCATACTTGTGGACTATATATTTTCATATATAGTAAGAATGTAACTATTATTTGAATGATTATTGTGATTTATTGATAATAATTAATAATAAAAAATTGAAACCTAAAACATTTTTTTTCCTGATATAATGGTGAAGGCAGTTGATTTTCATTTAATTTAATTAAACCAATAGAGAATATACTCATATAGTCATACGTTTGAATTATTACCTAGGCAAACAAATAGCCATTCTTATAATATTTGATAACTTTTATATTTAATGAACCGTTTTAGAAAAAACTTTAATTATCATTATTATAATGCATTAGAGTCAGAAAATATTTAGATAGTTTATTCAAATATGATATGGATAATAAAAATAAAAATGCTACTATAATTTCCCAAAAGAGTAGTAAGCCCGTGTGTTTACAAAAAGAACACACCTAAATTGTTGGAAACAATACATCAAGAATGGAAAGAAATTATATTGAGCTTAACAATATTTTCTATACAAAACATTTTCCCTATTTCATATGAGATAGTTGAGAGAACTTAGCGAAGGCAAAAAAATTTCTAAACCTAAGTTTCTATAATGCATTGGACATTTAAAGTGTTAATGTGTGAAAGCCTATAACAGTTGAGACAGAAAGCGTATAACGCATTAGGCTTAGGCAAAACATTTCATATGCATTGGACTCTCATTCCAATCACATTGCATACTCATGAATGCATAAAAACTTAGAGTGAGGAAGCAAAACATATTCTAATTTTACACACTATCCATAACTTGTTACTAAGTAATCTATTTCTTTTTTCTTTTCTTTTTTTTTTCAAAAAGTAATCTAAGATTAATAGCAAAGAAAAGCTGATTTTTTTTTTTTTTTTGAATAACTAACGAAACTTGAATTGCATATAAACCTGGCTTAAGGAATCCAAAATTCGATAAGTTGAACAAAATTGAGCAAATATAAATCAATAATAAAGAGCCCAATTGCAAAAAGGACCAAAACTTTAATGAATAATCTATGAAAATCAGAGGAAATTATGAACCCAAACCCCCAAAACCAAAGCAGTCCAACAAAATAGAATACAAAAAAAAACAACTCTTGAAGTTTTTGAAGGGCATCCATTTACAAATATCTCATGTAGAGGTCAAAGTTCAAATACCCACATAAAAAAACCTAAAAATTTTGAATATTACATGGAGCAAAAAGAGAACGCAACCACAAAATCACAGCAAAGAGCACAACTTTGAAGCAAACCCGCATACACATACCATATAAATAAACCTAATTCAAAAAACTCACATGAGAAAACCTCACAAAACCACCAAAAAAGCACCGACTAAGAAAAAAGAGTTTACCTTTGTGGGTCACAACCAAAAAACCTCAAAACCATAGATCACCATCAAATAAAAGCAAAGCCTCAGCAAGAGATAGAGTGTGTCAAATTGAAATGAAAGTATGATATTATTAGCTAGGTGGTGTGATTTGATTGGACATATAAAGTTGGGTTTTAGAGTGAGGAAGAAGAGAGCTAATAATCTTAAACATTGTTCTAATACCACAGGTCCTGTGCTTTTTGTAGGAGTTAAATCCAAAACTATTCCTCTTCTAGTTAAGAGAGATAGAAAGCATACAACTGTTTATACATGATCTCTATGATTTTATAGGGATAGTGGCAACTGAACAGGTATGAAATGGTTGGGTTCAATGAGGAGAGGAAGAGGCAAGAAATGGGGAGATGGATAGTCTCAAACATTAAGGACGTTATATGGGATTTTTAAAATAGTGGAGATAGGGAGACATGGGTGTTATGGAAGTTGAAGTGGAAATTTTTAAAACACTAATAGAAAAAGAATGAAAATAAAATAATGATGTGGTTGCTGATGTGGCTCAACAGGAGCGTAGTAACTGTAAATGCTACGTTTCAGTTTTTAGATATATATAGATATAGATTTCAAGTTGACATTTTAATTAGATTTTTTTTTAGAGATAATTAAAATATACTACTAATCCCGCAGCTCGAATCCTTTTCCCTTTTAAACCCCCTAAGCACTTTGTACATGAGAAGATAAAACTAATAAAATTAATTATTAATTCAATATATCCTAAGTTTTTTTGAGAAAGAATATATCCTAAGTTTGTAACAACTTTATGCATTTATATATTTTTGCATTAAGTGTTGATTTATTATACCATACACAATATAATATATGATACACAAAAAGATAAAAATCCGTTTAGGATATGATTTGCATATGGTGCAGATGTAACTACCTATTTTATGTCCCCCGTCCACATTTTAGAAGAAAACAAACAAAATGTGCATACTCATTCAACAAATCTGTTTAAAAAATTTCATCCAAAAAAAAAATCAGTTTAAAAATATATTTTTCTTATAATTATACTAATCTAGTTATGACAAAGATGATAAACCAATATAATTTATAAAAATCTTAACTTCATGTAAATACCATCCACTTCTAATAGATATATATATATATATATATATATATATATATATATATATTATATCTGGCCATGGCCAAAATAGTGAAAAATGACTCTTGAAACAATCTATATCATTCCTTTTCTAAATGTGATAGTAATAGCACTCCTCATTATATAAAATTGATCTATTTCATGCTTAGATTAAATATTTCAAAATTAAAAATATAATCAGTGCCTTTACATGACGTGCACTTAATTTGTACATTATTAGCTCTAAAACATAAATCATATCCATAAATAGACTATTCATTTTAAGTAATAATGGAGAGGATTCTACCGCTCATCCATCCTAGTAGACAGGGTCGAATCAATGCTTTTTCCCAAAAATCTTAGCCTAGAAGAATGGCATAAAAGAATTTTGGAATTTCTGAAGTTTAATTATGCTGTTTAACTCAGATCCATGACTACTGGCAATAAACTTTAAAATAGAGAATAGTATGCCAATTTCAGAATATGCTACAACCATTAGCGCGCCACATGGTTGATATCTACATGACGAGGATGTAAACGATTTACAATGAAGGGAGGGAACTTTATATTAATTCGATTCTTAAGAATACTTTTGTAGCGGCAGAATCCAGGTGTAGTATACAAAATGTAGAACTGATCCTTGATGTATCGCTTGGAGAAAAGAATCTGAAGCCAAGTTACTCAAAAAATGTAGTGACATGGCAGGAAAATAGGCAGCACAGAGTTTCAAGCATGAGTTACATGCTCTTGGGCAATTTCAATACAAAGTACTTGTTGCAATTAAATCAGGCAGTGCTGCTAAAGAGTAACATTCATTAAGTAATTTAAGGTAAAACTGAATTTATTATATAAGTTCTCTATTATTTTTATTTTCAGGGTTATTGTATATATTAACTCCATGTCCCAATTCTTATCCTCACCTCATCTACAGTGGACCAATATGCTGGTTCCTGCCTTGTGCCAAAAACAGAATGGAACAATCACGTCAGTTTTCATGGAGTTAAAAGTGATTCTCTTACTTTTATTTATTCTCATTTGGTTGGACGCGATTTAATAATACATTCTACAGAGAGTGCAAAACTAGCAAGTACATGTGGAAAACAAGTTTTCTCATTCAAGGAAAGTTACGTAGAATATGATTCTTCATCTCATGTAAATTAAGGGAATATGAAAGTGCATGAGAAAAAGTAATACACCCTTGCGCATGCAGTATGGTTGAATCTCGTACCATATCATGACATGCGAGTGAAATGGAATATTATTTTCCTATTTTATGGATGATTCATGACTCGTTTAGAAACTAAGAAAGAAGTCCCATTCTTTGAGTAATTGAAGTTTTCACACTAAAGAAAAGTGATGGACGGGCATGGTTTTGCGTTTAATGGCTACTCCACCAACAATGGAGTTGCACCGCGTGCTGATGAATGGAGGAAACCAAGCTATGCCTCCGATGAAGGTTACGGGCCTAATATCACTGATGTTGAGGGAAGGAAGGCGCCAAGCATTCTGCGCACTCCCAGCCACAACGCACAAAGCTTTTACAGATATAGTTCTCCACCAAAGGCTGGGCCAGAGAAAGACTATGGATTTGGGCTTAACTTCCCCCTAAAAGCCAAGCCAATGGAAGATGATAGATACAAAAATAGCTCCCCACCAAAGGTTCAGCTTGTGAAAGACTATGGATCAAGAAATAGTTCCCCACCAAAGGTCGAGCTAGTAAAAGATTATGGATCGAAATCTAGCTCCCCACCTAAGGTCATGCCTGTGATAGAAAGTGGATCTAGCCATAGCTTTCCTCTAAATGCCAAATTAGTGAAAGAATATGGATCTAGAAATACTTCTCCACCAAAGGTTGGACCAGTGAATGGCAATGGATCTAGACGTAGCTCCCCACCAAAGGTTGAGATTATGAAAGACAATGGATCCAGAAATAGCTTCCCACCAAAAGCCAAGCTAGGGAAAGACTATGGGTCCAAAAATAGCTCCCCACCAAAGGTCGGGCTTATGAATGAGATTGGATTCAGACATGGCTCCCCAACAAGGGCTGATCCTGTGAATGACAATCGGTTCAAAAATAGTTCCCCACCAAAAGCATGGCCTATTAATGCGTTCAGACATAGCTCTCCAACAACGGCATGGCCTATTAACGACAATGGGCTCAGACATAGCTCTCCACCAAAGCCCAAGTTAGTGAAAGACTATGGATTCAGATTTAACTCTCCACCAAAGGTCGAGCCTGTGTATCTCAATGGATCCAAACATAGCTCTCCACCAATGGGCTGGCCTATGAATGACAATCGATCCAAATTTAGTTCCCCACCAAAGGTCGGGCCTATAAATGACAATCAATCCAGATTTAGCCAACCCAAAAGGCTTGGCTCTTCTAGTGAAACACACCGGCGCCAGCCCCCTAGGTATGATAATATCACTGCCTATGGTGATTATAGTGACTATGGCAACAACGACTGGCCCAAGGTGAATGGAAATATCGTTCAGAATGAGAATCATGATGACTACAGTGGCTATTATGGAGGCTGGGTTATGCCTAGTCGTTCAACGTGGGTTGCACCACCAAGTGATGATGCCACTATTGCCCCTCCACTTTATTCCTCATACACAGCACCAGTCTCGAAAGGGCCAAAGAAAAGTGCCTATGCTGAAAGCATTGAGAGCATAGAAGCGGCAACGGGGTATGGATACTTGAACTCATCACCTTGGCCACTAACCAACTGGTAAGACTTACACAAGTGACAACCATGCAAGCATCAACATTAGAGAAGTTGCTAGGAAGTATGATGGTACAATGATTGCTTGAGCCTCGAAGTCAATACTTCCTGGGATTCTTTATTAAGTCTATTTGGGATAATCTAAAGCTCTTACTACTATCTATTTTTATGAACTTATATAGTTTGTGTCTCAGGTCAATGGTTCCTGAGAGGTTTGTTTGGGAATATAAGTTATTTTATTTACGGGTCTGTTTTCTTTTTTTTTTTTTTACTACCAAATTAGTATATACCTGTGCTTTTATGAGTAAATTGTCTTAATACCATGCCTATGATGGGTGAATCACCTAAAATTTTGGATGTGTGTACATAGAACAGGACGGACCCCGGATTTCAAGCTAGAGGGGGTGGGAGATAAGCAAAAAAAAAAATTTCAAATACGCATCCATATTGACTTCGTTTAGGAAGCGCGTTTGCGTTTTTAGCTACTTTCCTCCCCCCCCCCCCCCCCTCCAGCTCAGTGCTTCAGGCACTGTTCATTGGCCATGAATAGTGACTAAAACTTTTTTTTTTCTTTTCAGTTTTCAGCAAAATAAACCGTATCCAAATGCATACATAATATTAATAAACTATCAACCACAAATACTAAAAAAGGACAATGTATATATAAAAGGGTTTATTTTATATTTAAATCAACTACTTAATAACACTTACTCAAATAAAAAAACTACTTAATAATAATAATATTGTAAAATTTGTTGTTAAAATATTGTTAACTAAAATTTCTTGTAAAAATATTTTTGCAATATTTTTACAACAAATTATACGTGGTAAGTTGTTACTGATTTTAATTTGAACACACCACTTAATTTTTTTCACTTGAATTAGCTAGTAACAATCCACCACTTAAGATTTATTGTGAAAATATTATAGTAACATTTCTTAGTTTTAATTTTTAATTTTTAATTTTATTTTTCTCTTTTCTTTCATCCACACGTTTATTTATATTTTTTTCCTCTTTTTTCTCCTCCACACACCTATTCTTTGCCTTCTCCCTATTTTACTTTTGACTTTTCTTTGTAACTTTTCTTCTTCACCAGAACACACCAGAAGATTAAAGCTTTTGGAATTCGTCCACACACCTATTCTTTTTTCTCTTTCTCTACTTTCCTAGTTTCCTCCACACATTTAGCCACACAGCCCACACACACGCACACAGAGTCACAATTTACAAAGACAGTCACGAAGCCAAAAAGTCAAAAAAAATAACACAAGCACAAATTCACTAAAACACAAACACCACAAGCATAGATTCTAAGATTTTGAAGGATAAATTAAATACTTGAGTCAGTTAAGTGTGGCATGAGAAGGCTAGAGCAGATCAAAGCCAACAGCGGTGTCACTGCGAGATGGGTGTTGCGTGGTGGCGACGTCACGGCGTGGGCAGCAGCAACAAGCTCTCACCTTTGGCGGCTTCACTCACGGCGTGGGCAGCGGCAGTCTCTCTTAGTCTTTCACCTCTCACTTTCTCTGTCTTGCCTCTTAGCACTTAGGTTTTTCTTTTTTTCTTTTTTTCTTTTGTTTTTCGTTTTCCATTTTCCGTTTGGAGACTATACTCTTTGGATTGCTGGGTAGGTTAGCCTGGGTTTTCATTTTTTAACTTACCTTTTTTATTTTTTCTCTTTATTTTTTTTACATGTGGGCTGACCGGCTGAGTTTTGTACTGCTGCGTTTTACATGGGTAGTGGATTGGCTAGCTGGGTTTTACAAATTTGGAGGGGGCCAAGTTTTTATTTTATTTTTTGGAATAGGGATGGTTGAGGTGTGGGGGGCTGAGCTAAAAACCTAAAGGGGGCCAAGTCCTTTATTTTATTTTATTTTTTTTTCGAAAATTTCACATACTAAAAAAATTTTTTTTTTGGACCCAGGGGGGGCCCAGGCCCCCACCTGGGTCCGTCCCTGACATAGAGCTTTTATGTTCACTATTTTCAGTTGTTAATATCTCATAGATCTTGGGTTAGGTTTCCAGCTGTTTCCCGTGAGTGTGCAAGAAAGACGACTTTCACAAAAGTTCTGAGATGTTGAGGTTAAAACAATTTGGGTTTAATGCTTGTGAAGTATTGTCATTGACTGGTACCCTACTTGTGCTGATTGCATATAGGTCTATATGAGGGATGTAATCATGTAATATTATTTTAGTATTTTAGGCAATATGACTTGAGACCTTATGGTCAGTTTGGATAGAAGAGGAGAGGAATAGATCAGTAGAGTTGGCCAGAAAGACCAAATGACCTTTACTATGAGATTGCAAAAGAGGTAAAGACCAAGTGACCTTTTACTATGGACAAAAATTAGAGATTACAGTTTGTGACCAATGACATATTACACTTTAAAAGAATAAGTAAATCATTGGAACGACTATTACATTACAGTGCTTATTATAATTTATCAAACATGTCCTAAGTAACAAGAAAGCGACCTTCATTACCAAGCAATGTTGAAGTAGCCGACATATGAGGAATTTAATGTATAGATTAAAATTCATCAATTTAGGTATACATGAAAAATAGGTAAAAGTAGAATATCTGTCATAAAAATCCAATCGAAAAAAAAAATTACAACTAAGGAACTACTAGAAAAAAGAAAAAAGAAAAAAGAAAAAAGGAAATTTACTTGATATCCTGAAAGTTGGCTTCCATATCACCACCTTCGCCATATTATGGTACCTGTTGAGATTGGACCTGAAAAAACACTAGATTTCAATTCCCAAAATTAATGACTAACGCTAGATATTGGCAAATGTTTTTGAAAAATTAACAATTTTGTATCTAAAAAACCATTCCATTCAATTAAATATTAAATTAATCGGCATAGCATCCAATCCAAGAGAATGAGAGCCTCAGAAATGTTGATCATTTGGAGAGCAGAATCTGGAAGTTCAAGCTATAAATTTATAAGGCAAAAGTCAAGGGATGTCCTAAGGATATTGGTTTAAGAAGTATTTTTAGAAACTTTTTTATGTTAAAAAAAAAAAAAAAAACTGATTTTTTTGATAACTTTTATTTTCATAAAAGTAGTAAAAAAAACTTTTGTTAAGAGCACCTATTAACCGGACCTATTTAAAACTCCTGCCTACAAAGGATCAAACCAGCAAGTACATTCATGACATTGATCTAAATTGTCCAATATATTTGTGGCTCTGAAGTATAGATTTAATCCTAAACTTTTTCACCGATGTCATTCTGCAATGACCCTTTGGTTTGGAAGTTAGTGGTTCATCAAATTGGATAATCTGCAAATATCTTTAGGGGGAGTTTGGTTTGCTGTGATGTTATATTATATCGTAATATTACATTATTGTAATTTTACATTAATGTATTCTCAATACAAGAATACAACATTACATGGTTTATGAATTTGATGAGATTAAGGTTTCATGTCACATCATCGTAATGTGCATTACAATAAGGGTACATCACAGCAAATCAAACACCCCCTTAATTAGTATATCATCTTAGAGAGACTCTTCTAGACCAACTGGATGGGCTGACCTTTGATGAAGACCAAACAGAAAAATCCCTCATGTTTGCGGCTCTGGTGCGGGATTACATTTGGATATGGAGGAACAAGATAGTTCCTGATGGATTGGTGCTGTCAGAGGATCAGTTTGCAGAAACTTCCCTAAGTTAGTTCACTGAGTATTTGCAAAGTAAGGTGGTCTAAGCCAAATCAGGGCTCCTTGTAAGGTGTTACAGATAATATTAAGTAATAAACAAAATATTGTTTAGAAGGACAATACATTCGCTTACTTCCTTGACAACTTATCTAAGAAGTAGATAAATTTTTTAAAAATGTATGTAACTCACGAACCATATAAGGAGATTGCTAGAATATGTGAGGAGATTTTCCTAATATGATGCCCCATATTTTGTTTATGAGAAGTACTAATCTACTAGAAAAAAGTTGGTTAAATTACTAATTTATTTTGTATTCAGCGTATTGGGTAAAGTTCAATTCGATCACTCAACTATTAATTGTTTAAAATATAATCCACTCCTCTCAAAATAAACTCAATTTCATCATTGAGTTCCTCTGCGTTTGAATTTTATTAAAATTGATATGATTTTGAAATTTCCGCACTTCCGTTAGAAACTTTTAACTTGTGCTATATAGACCACATTAAGTAATTTCAAAAAAAAAAAAAAAAATTCAATTGGAAAAGTCAAGAACGAAATTGACTTGAGTTTTAAAGTTTAGGAACTAAATTAGCGAATTGATAGTTGAATTGACATAACTAATATTTAAGGGACCAAATTGAACATTATCCTTTAGTTGGAGGATAAAATTAGTAGTTTAACAAAAACAGTTTTAGAGCCACTGAAATGGCATAGGCAACTTTCTTAAAGAAACAAGGAAAACTTATTTAATTGATATGACTAGCAGTTCCTAAAACAAACGGAGTACAGAAGCACTCTTATGTAATTTATGATAAATTTGGTCTCCCCACAACAGAATCAAATAAAAATCTTCTACCTGATTTTTAATATTCCAAGTTAAGAGCAAGACTTAAGTACAGTAGTTAAATGTTGTTTCTTAAGTTCTTATTTTAAGATTCTGCTGTATAGATTTTTTCTCATGAGATGGAAGTGTATTTTTAAATTAAGTAGTCATATGGCTGAATCTTAAAAGGAAAATCTAAGGAACAATACTTAAGGTACTATACCTAAGTTTTGTCCCCAAGTTAAATACTATGAGATATTAACCAGTTGAGCTACAAAACTCTTAGCGTGTATAATTTCTTTCTAATAATAAAATGTTGTTATTTTATATATAGAAAAAAACTTTATGGTAAACCATGATTAGTGAAGAATTTTTATTTAAATATAAACATACACCCACTAACAAACCTCTAAATAAATTTCTTTATAAAGAGAACCTTATTGCAAAATTAATGCACCACCTAAATATGGTTGACTCACTTATATATAATTTATATCCTTGAAGGCTTGAGCACAACCAAAGAGTGGGACAATGGTTACTAAACCTATGTATCAATTGTACATTGGTCCTTATTGACCATGCTCATTCGCATACTTGTCTTGGAGCTAATGACTTTGGCATGCTGACAATTATACTCAAAAGTCATTTATCAACATTGTAACTTATCGTAGTTAAGTGATGATGACTAATGAATTAACACCATCAAAGTGTAAATACTGAAAGAAATTAATAGAAAGATTGTTTAGTTAAGTGATTATGACAAATGAATTAACACCACTTAAATGAAAGCACAGAAAAAAATTAGCAAAAAAGATTATTTAGTATTATTTAATAATAAGCAACATTTCACTGTTCAGAAGCTCAGCCCATCCCAATTACATAGAAGCTAAAACCATGTAGATGCATAGGATGATTATCTGCAACCCCAACTTTAGTTACTTGAAATACTAGCTCAACTACATCGTTATAATTTACTGTCAAAGACTTTTGTAACACTGATAGTCAAGCTTCTTGAATCTTGATAACCTTTTTCGGCATATTGATATGATGTTCTTTGCTTGCTAAGCTCCTCAAACGTATTGTAAAGTTGCTAGCAGCATCTTTGTCATTGTAGCTAGGACGTTTTGGGATGGGAATAGATGATGAGGTAGTATAATTGCCTTTATGTTGAAGAATTGCTGTAGTGTTGGTGCAATGTAATATTGACTAGGAGATTGATTGGCTGTGACAAAAACCTCCATTGTTTGTCCTGGAGTTATCATGATATAATTAGTTTTTATTGGTTTGATGTATGCACCATCAATCCCAACAACTATGAAGTTGTGCTTAGCAATTCCAAAACATTGTTCTACATTCATTATGGAATTGATTATGCGTAGAAGATAGGTCTGCCATAGTTACCTGGTAGACGATATGTAGTTCCTGCAAAATAAAGTAATGATGACCATCATTAGATAAATTGGTTTCATAAACCCGAGAAAAAAAGAAAAACAAAAGAGTTAAAATATCAAAACTTATGTGTATTTTATATTTTCAATTAAATTTAATTATGTGGTTTCTTTGGCCAATGCAACAAAATCTTGTGGTTTACTAGTTTATTGGCTAATGTATGGTTATATCTTCTAAAGTGTTATTATTGAATTCAGATTAAATTACTAATTTGGTCCTTCATATACCATATATTAGAACATTGATAGAGGTTTTCTGGTTGACCATTGATAGTGAAAGCATCTGAGATTTTTGGATCACCACCACTTGTGAGGGCTTCAGCAATTATTGTCATCACATCTCCTTTATAACATTTTGCCGTGAGTAAATTAAAGGCAAAATTACAATGTTGGTCTCCTAAGTTTACCTTATGTACGTAATTGGTCTTTTAAGTTTGAAGCGAGCACAATTGGTCCCTCAAATTTTAAAACAGAGTTGTATTAGTTTTTTTACAACTTAGTTTTAAAACTTAAGGGATCAATTGTGCTCACTTCAAATTTAAGGGACCAATTACGCACACAGAGTAAATTTGAGGAACCAACATTGTAGTTGCGCCTAAATTAAAACCCAAAGATGTTTAATTCATACTTTTACCAAAAATAACAGATAAATAAAGTTGTTTAATAGATAGCATTGGTGTCAATGTGGAAGTTCCTTATTGTTACACTAAGAACCAACAGATAAATAATTAAATATGTGACAATATATTTGTATTTCACAAAAAATATGACGGCAAAAGGAGTATCTGAAATTTTAAAATGCATACCAGGAACAATAGTCTCTTCTGCATAAGGTTTAGGAAACGAATAGGGGGTTCCTAAAGCAGGTAAAATAATAATGGCCTCATGTATTGTGGCACAAGACCAATCACTATGGGCATGCCACCATAGTGTTCCTTCTTCTATGAAAAATATTATCTCTTGAGTGAAGCTTGTATTAGGTGGAACAGGGCATTTCATAATTTTCTCTAGTCCATCTGACCATGGATTTCTTGGTTGTCGGATTCCATGCCTGTATCATTAGCAAAGTTCTCTTCGCAATTAGAAGTCTATTTCATTTAATGCTCTCATCATGGTCACATAAAATGTGGTAAGACATAGTTTATAGGATCATTGTATTGTGATTTATCACTAAATTATTAAAAATGTTACACTTCATTTCATCTACTCCGGTTAACTTTTATCCCACAAATCTAACTAGGTGGCACTATTTTTAACATTGAAAATCTAATATCTTTGACATACTGCATTACATTTAATAATATAAAAGCACACAAAAAAAAAAACACACACACACACACACAAAAAAACTAGACCCGTATAAGGAGAACATGTATTATGAAACTATTGGTCAAAAAAGCATGATATAAAAGATCTAAGTTTAAAAAAGAAAAAAAATCAATAATTTAGGGATGGGAAAAAAATATCTTTTTTAAAATTTAGAGACAATAAGCGTAACATTTGCAATAATTTAAAGATAAAAAAAAAACATGCTTTTGAAATTTAAGAATACTTTTTCGGATAATTTGATAGTTAAGAGAGAATTTGATACTAGAATGTCTCTGATGGAAACATAGGTCTTAATTGGTTGATTTCAAGACTCTTGTAACAAAATTTAGTTGAAAAATGTTTTTTATGTAAATTTTAATTAAGGGCTTAACCTAAACAGAAATAAGAAGTTAAAGCAACTAATGCTGTGGCCTTAACATGTGGAAAAATGATGTGCCCTTTGTCAAAGGAGACTATAATATTTAGAGACAAAGGTTGTCAATTAATATTGTCATTTGTCGCTAACTGTACCAAACAGGCAATTTGGTTTTATATACCAAATAGCATGTACCAAGGGGTTTTACAGGCTCTAGATGCCGTAGCAAAACTGCAAAAGTGGAAAATTCTTGATTTTGGAGGTTCATGGTTGTGTCAGGAAATACACTGTATGTTCCTAGATTACCAATGGATTGTGAACTGGAATGGTTAAGATTCAAATCCTAGATTTTTTTATTGGAAACACTAGCAAATGTCTACTAGTTGATTTACAATACTCTTGATATTATGCATTTTCTATGTTAAAGCAGAAAAATAAAAACTCTTTTAACCTGGGTTAATGGTGTTTAACCCTCCAACATATATGAGAGAAAGAAAGTTTGAAATTACCAATGGATTGTAATTCCATATTTTCCACGATCGTGTGTATTAACAAAAACAGTATCCCATTTGTGAACTGGAATGGTTGGTCCAGGGAAATTATCATTTACAGATGACATAGTCTTTGTGCTGCACAGTCTTCTGTAATTTGTCTCCTTCATCTGCCATCACAAATCCCAAGAAGGAAAACAAAATAGAAGTTTAGAGAAAGTGCAATTATCAGTGAATTTCAATCATAAAACTTTATTTTAAACTCTTTAATTTTCATATAGGTTTTGACTTTTAAGCATGAAAATCTCATATGCGTTTGAAATTTAAATGAAAAGCATAAAAACATGAACCCATTTTTCAAGTTAATAGAATGAGTAGTATTACGGGTATTATAAATTTTATTATATTAAGTTTACAAACTAATGCGTCACTAATAATAAAAGGACAAATTTTGTTTAATCAATTTTTCTAACTCAACTCACTAGAGAACAATGAGAGAAATGTCCCTTTATTTTGTGATCTTCTTGAAGTGTTCATAGTGTAAGTAGCGTCCACAAGTGGATTTTTCAAGCAGCAACACCATTTACACAATTATATCAAAATTTCAAACACCTATGCCCCCTCTAAAAAAGTGTAAATGTCAAAATACGAGTAAAGAAAAATAAGTGTGTATAACGTGGCTTGTTATCTTCCAATTTAACATAAAGTTTATATGTGTAATAAACAGTAACACAGCCCTAATCTTTTTAATTTATTTTCCTAATTACTTTCTGGGACGTTGATTTCAGTCTATTTCTAATCACAGCTTTCACGTTACCTATTAAAAAAGCAGCCCCATCTGTTTTTAGCCAATATGGGTTAGAAAAATAGAGGTTTGTGGACGTGGGACATGTGTAGGCCGGCCCAAGGCTTAGGCCCAAGGCCCCCAATACCAAAAAAAAAAAAATTTACCCCTACAAAAGAGGCTTCTTAGCCGTTGTAGAAGGCCCAAATATTATTTTCTTTTTGAGAAAATAAAAAGGCCCAAAAATTCATTAATAGATATGATTTTTTTTAAATAGTTGTGCACTTTTTTTAATACTGATGCTAGGGGATATCACATATTTTACCATAAGTTTATAAACGAACATGTCAACAATTACAAAAAAGCAATTCAAACATTCATTAATTATATTACTAAAGTTATTCAATAATGATTACTATCACATTATATTGTGAACATTTTGTAACATCTTTAGCATTTTTTTTTATTTCCAATTTAACATATAATTTATATTGTGAAATTGATCTAACTTTAGTTAGTATTATTTATTAAATTATGTATTTAAAATGCATCAAATTAACCTCGATTTGATTAACTTGATTTTTTTTTTTTTTTTGGTGTGTGTGTGTGTGTGTGTGTGTGTGTGAGAGAGAGAGAGAGAGAGAGAGAGAGAGGTAAAGGTGAAAGGATTTTTTTTATTTCTTTTTTGGAAGACTTTAACAGTTAAGGGGAAGAGCATAAGAATGTTCCCGTGTTGAAGCTATCTTTGCAAACATAGTAGAGATTTTTGACTGTGTAATGAACAAGTAATGTACTAATGTTAGAATATTGATTAAACTTACTATTTAAGTTTAGCTTAAGTTTGTTTCTCCAAAAAAAAAAAAAAAAAGAAGCTTAAGTTTTTGGTATTGAGCAAGAAATATTCTTAACTTTACAAGTCTACCTCTTTTTAAAAAAATTTAGAAAATTTCCTATTTATTAAGGGAGTGTCTAGACCTACACATAATTGGAGTGTTCAAATATGTTATATGATTAAATTTATTATTTCTTAATCATTTAAGGTTTTGAGATTTCCAACTGGGACACATTTTTTAAATAAATATCTGTAATTTATCAAGAAAGGAAAATGGCCTCTCTGGAAGAATGATCTCTCGTTTTGGAAAAAGGATTCAAATGAATTTCAACCATGTGATGTGAACATCAACTATATTGAGCAATAAAAACACGTTAATTTAAAGAATAGGCAAAAGCAAAACTTATAGTATATTAGCATGTTTAATTTACGAATTAGATTGCAACAGTTGATAAAGTTACTTACAGTAAAGATTATTAGCTCAACTGATAAAGTCTCTTGCCGAATAATAGATTTAGATTCAAATCTCACATTCATCAATATCAATTTGTATCTTGACCTGATTGAGAATATCGATTAAACTTACTATTTAAGTTTAGCTTAAGTTTGTTTCTCCAAAAAAAAAAGCTTAAGTTTTTAGAATTGAGCTAGAAATATTCTTAACTTTACAAGTCTACCTCTTTTTAAAAAAATGTAGAAAATTTCATATTTATTAAGGGAGTCTCTAGACCTACACATAATTGGAGTGTTCAAATATGTTATATGATTAAATTTATTATTTCCTAATCATTTAAGATTTTGAGATTTCCAACTAGGACACATTTTTTAAATAAATATCTGTAATTTATCAAGAAAGGAAAATGGCTTCTCTCGAAGAATGATCCTGAGTTTTGGAAGAAGGATTCAAATGAATTTCAACCATGTGATGTGAACATCAAATATATTGAGCAATAAAAACACGATAATTTAAAGAATAGGCAGAAGCAAAACTTATAGTATATTAATTAGCATGATTAATTCACGAATTAGATTGCAACAGTTGATAAAATAAATTACTTACAGTAAAGTTCATTAGCTCAACTGGTAAAGTCTCTGGTCGAATAACAGATTTAGATTCAAATCTCACATTCATCAATATCAATTTGTATCTTGACCTAATCGAGGGGGAAAAAAAAAAAAAAAAAAAAAAAAAACCTTTAACATCAAATTATGTAGGAATGGGGGGAAAATACTTCAGAAAACAAGAAAACACTACTCTCCTTAGTGGAGTTGTTGCCTATAAATTTCAATTTCAAAATATAGTGTTAGAAAAGAATAGTTGGAAGGAAAAATCTTACCAATACAATGAACCTTGATACCATCTCAATTCAATTTTGCCTTTTGATCCACGTTGACCTAAGCTTCCCATTAGAAATATATAGTCTGTTTAGTTTGAGGGGAGAAGTGAAAAAATATAGAGTAAAGTTCGCTAAAAATATGCTCTTCACTCAGGTCAATGGCTTTTTAGGAGAGCAAAATCCTTGAAAAAAAAAAAAAAAAAAAGAAAAAAAGAGAAGCTTTCTGAATGATCTAGTGCAGCACTATAAAGAGGATCTACAGAAACTATGGATGTGTAGACAGTGAGACAACATTAAGAAAGAAAACTGATAAGTGATAACTGAAGTGAGAGCTGCAATGAGTTTTATTTATAGCGTTCTAATTTTTCTGTAGTACATAGATTGAAGTACAGACCTTGTACTACATTACTAAACCAAATTTAAATAAATAAATAAATAAAAAATAAAAATGTTTTAAGGCCAATAATAGAAAAGTCTTCATCCTTATCGGTAAAACTCACTATATTCTCTGAAATATATAATTTTCTATCATTTTTGTCGTTGACATTGACATGGTAATTTATGTTGAGAAAGACTTAGGTACAGTACTTAGGCGATTTTCCTTAGTTCTCATTTTGAAATTCTACCATGTGGATTTTTTCTCATGAAAATGAAGTGTATTTTTTAGTTAAGTAGTCACTTGACTGAATCTTAAGAGAGAAACCTAAGGAATAACACTTAAGGAATAACACTTAAGGTATTGTACATAAGTTTTGTCCATTTATGTTTGGTTAACTTCTTTAACTTTAAAATAATATATATATATATATATATATTATTTTTTAAATAAAATCTTTTGGAGTAATTACACCGCTACAAATTATTTTACAATATTTTTATAAATTGTTGATGTGATCAGTTTATACTAATTCTCATCATTGCACACCCTTGATATGATGACTACTTTATAAGTATAAGTGCTTTTGAGGTGTGGGGGGTAAGGGTCGGAATTCAAGTCTCCAGAAGAAAGCTTCACATACATATATATTTAGATTAGGCTAGAGTATAATTTTTATCTTGTATTAGGAAGAAAAAAAAATCTCATTTAAGCTCATCACTAACATCATTTTTTCACTTACTAACATTGTGTTTATCTTATCTACCTTTTTTTAGAACATTATTTTTCTTAGATATAATCTTAATTTTATCCACTTTCAATAAAAAAGCGAATCTACAATTAAGCCAACCCAAATGCACATTAATCACATCATGTGCAATTTGCAGGTCGGTTTTTTGTTTTTTTCCCTCACTTCATAATATATCCACTCTTAACCTGTACGTTATAAAGAAAAGCGTGATTCAGCGATAAAAGAAATTTTCTATTAGTGTAAGAGTACTAGCCTAATATGAAAAATGCCAGTGACACAAAAGTATATCATTTTTACAACAATTTATTTATGTAGCAAGCGGTAAGTAATGGAATTATAAACGGCTAATTTTTTTTAAACCACTTGCAACTCATCGTAAGGAGAATTGTGACAAAATTTGGATATTTTGTAGTTATCTAGGCATTTTCCTCTTAATACTAAACTAGCGGAGCTATTTGGCCAATCCTTGATCGTAGTTGTACTACCACTACTAGTACTTGAATAGTACATAGGTGATAGGGATCCAAAGAATTAGGTCCCACCATTATAAATTATTAACCACTTGGTCAATCCTTCGTCCAAAGATCCTTATTGTTTTATTTATTTATATATTTATTGAATATAAAATCCTTAATGTTATTGCAGATGTTTTGAAAAATTATTAAGTATTATTAAATTACAACAATATGGTTTTTTTTTTTTATCTTATATAACAATGAAATACTACTAATACTTAATAAGAGAAAGTCCTCTTGAAATACTAAATAATTATACAACAATGTAGCATTTTAAAGTACAACAATGAGATCCATATATAAGAAGAAATCCTCTTGAAATACTAAATGATTATACAACAATGTGGTATTTTTAAAGTACAACAATAAGATCCATTACTATATAAGAGGAAGTCCTCTTGAATCCAATGTGGGGGGTGTTAAAATTAAAGAAGAAGAACAATGTTACAAAACAAAGTTGTTTAGCAAGGCAGATGCTACATTTAGAATTCGATTGAATTGAGGGGAGAGAGAAGAGAAATAGAGTAGAGTTGACTGAAAATAAGCTAATTTTGAATCAATTCTATTCTATTCTACTCTACCCCCTTTCACTCCTAATAGATCATTAAACAAAATAGTTGTATTTTAGTTGGTTACTGTTTTTTCCCTTCTTTCTTCCCTAGATTTCTTGTATATAAGAAACAAGGCCTTATGTATTTGATTCATTCTTTACAAAGCAATAAATTTTAGGGATTTATTTAGAGAGAGTGTGAACTTTAACAAGGGAAAAATTTTATGCCAAAGTATTACAGGTAATTGGTTCACCCTTATTCATGAATGATGATAAAGTTATAGATAAATATGAGTATTCAATTCCGTTTTGTTTTCTTTTCCAGTGTGAATCCATAATAATGCATATAAATGTGGGGACCTTCATACAAAAAAATAAAAAATAAAAAATTGTGGGGACCTTTAATTAGGTGAAATCCAATATGTAATATTCTGAAAAACAATGTGTTAGATTCTTAGTTGTTGACTAATTTTGTGTCAAATTTTCTTGTAATTAATTCTACAATTTCATTGTATCTTTTATTTTGTGGGTGTTTAAGTTGTATTAAGTTACTGAGGTGGAGTGTGCAAGGGCTGAAATTGAAGTTGCTGACTAAAGAATTTCGCTCCTTTGAAATTACTATGAGGTAATTTGTGGTACGAAATCAAGACTTGAAAAATGGTTGGACAATTACTCCGCCCCGCTCTTCGGTTGTAGAAAACTTTTCTCACCTAACATAATTCAGTTACTTTTCTCTCTATTGTTCTAACCCATGCCTTCACTGCAAATATTATACACTCTCATTTCCCATGAATTTGAGATACCCAATTTTCATATGAAGATTTAGAGAGAACCCATAAACCCTAGAGAAAAACCCAAACCTATCTCTCTATCTTATCCCTTTCACCGTGCCAAATTTCGAGAAAGGAGATCAAACCCATCACTAGCTCTAAGTTGTAAGTGTTGATTGGAGCTTGGGAAGTATTGGCCACCACGGTACAATCAAGGAGACTTGGAAATTGCAATTGGAGCTCAATTGTGAATCTAGAGCTAGAGTGTAGAAAAGACTCATGGGGTTGATAACTAATAGAATTTTGGAAGACTCAGATACATTGTTTGTATCTTAGCTTGGAGGGCTATGTATGTAAAGTGTATTCAAGGCCGACTTAAACATAGAAGCAAGTGATGCAATCGCCTAAGACTCCCAAATAAAAGAAAGCTCCCACTTGTATAATATATATATATATATATATATATAATATTTATCTATATATTTTAATTAAAAAATTTCAAATCATTTTATTAGTCAATAAAATACATTAAAAGGCCCTATTATATCCTAAAATACAAAAGATTGAAAAGGAAAAAACAAAAACAAAAACAAAAACAAAAAGCTCCACGATACACGACACAACACTACACGCATAGCTGATAGCACCAGTAGCACACTGCCCATAACATACTAACACACACAATCACATGACCCACGGCCCCACACGCTCTAACTTCCGTAAGACACTAAACCATCCACTCTAGCATAAACAGTCTCTTTTACGTTATTATAATTTATCATACTAATTAAAAAAAAATCTTATTTAAGGTATACTGAATTAGCCATATTATTAATTGAAAAAGAAATGTTAGAAGAACTTAAAAACAAAATTTAATTAGTAATTTTATTTCTCAAAAGCAAGAAAAATAAATTTTAAAAAAAATTAAAAAATATTAAAAAATATTATTTAATTAATATTTAAATATATAAAAAAGCCCTCTTAAAATTTTCTACTTAGGCCCCAAAATTATTGAGTTGGCCCTGGGTGTATTGTAACTATCTATTTTTAATCTATTTGAAGCTTGCTCTGAATTTAAATTCACATTGAACTTATTTAAGTGTCTTGCAATTGTTGATGCTTGGGGATGGCCAACACCGCACTCTTTGGGCTTCTAACGATGACTTTTTGGAGGGCGGCGTTTGTTGCTTGGAATGTGTAAAGTGTGTGGACTAATAGAATGGGCCTTTTGGGGTTATTTTTTGCGCTTTAACATACGGTGCTGATCTTTTTAGTAAAGAATGAGTCTTTCTTCGTCATTGGGACCTTGGACTCCGAGTATAGGCCCAAACAAAATGGGGCATCTAGAAGGCAAAAACACCATTTTGGTTTTTATATATTGGGATCACAATTAATTTAATCCTTGCATTTTGGTAACAGTAAATTTGATCTTTATTATTTTCAACTTACAACCAATTTGATCCCTACCATTAACGGACTAACAGAAAATGTCTACGTGGCAAACAATTTGCATTGTTGGTGCACACATGGCTACAATAATAATATAAAATCAAATAATTAAACATTAAAAAAGCCACGTAAGAATTTTAATGAAAATGAAAAGGCCTTGTGAAATTAAAAAAACTGAAAAAATTAATTGAAAAAAAATCAAAAGAAATGAATTAAAAAAAAAACAATTTACTTTATTTTCTTTTTGTATTCGTTCACTTTCTTAGCTACCAAATACTATACCTAGCAAGCAACACGGTAATCTCTAAAACGATATGCTTGAAAGATCTTTAAAAAGGGTAGAGTTTTGGTCCACTTATTATCGAAGTGAATGGTTTGAAAACTTTGAAGCTTTATCGGTGCTTCGGCGACTGGGATAAGCTAAAGGAATGAACGTTGTGCTTGAGAATTGTTCATCTTTTGAAAACCCTTGAATTGTTTAGATTTGAAAGTTCAAACAACTGTACATATTGTGTTTGGAGGAGTGGGTTTGTTGTTGCAACGTTACTCGTGCTTCATCATGACTTCTATTTGTTGCGAAAGAAGACAAAATTTGAGTAATAAGTATTGCAACAATGAGATTTGTATAATATTACACCTAAGTTGAGCTTTATTACACTAATGATCATAACACAAAAGCT
Organism: Lithocarpus polystachyus; assembly: GCA_033629205.1. Lineage (NCBI taxonomy): Eukaryota > Viridiplantae > Streptophyta > Magnoliopsida > Fagales > Fagaceae > Lithocarpus > Lithocarpus polystachyus. The sequence continues at coordinate 25,609,718 of CM066164.1, read as the reverse complement.
TCTTGTTGGATTTGTGTATAGTTTTGATAACTATGTGAACTAGCTTGTAACCCGTGTATTGCACGGGATTTTTAAAGCAAACAAAATATAAATCTTAAAGCGATGGGAAACAAACTTTTTTCTTGAAGTTAATTTTTCAAAACTCATAAATAGTTAGATTCACAATTAAAAATAAGATTTATAATATGAAACAAAAGCATTTATATAGTTTCCAAAGCAATATAAGTGTAACTTCTTTTTTATATTTTATTTTTTAATAAGTGCATGTATTTTTTTTCACATATTGTTTTATTATGGGTTTTGATAATTTTAACTTGCAAGAAAATAATAGTTTAGCTTACAAAGAAGTTGATAAGATTTATATAAATTATTGATTATCTTTCAACAACCAATATACATAAAAATTGTACTCTTATCAAGCTACAAAACTGCATGATGAAGAAGAAACTAAAATATACCAATTTAGTTGGAGGATTGTTACTTGACTGATTAAGAAACTCAATGTTCTAAAATCAGACTCAACTATTTCTTTAGATTCAAAAAAAAAAAAAAAAAAAAAAAACATATAGCTTCACTCCTAACTCCTAAGCAAGTTCACAAATAATATCACAATAAGCATGCTGCTGACAGCAATAAATCCTTGATGTCTATTTTCTAATAATGAAGACTTTACAGCTATCAATCAAATACAATTAGATCATGGTAATCAACTCCTCTGGCTTTGGAATTGACTTAACTAAATCCTCCAAAGATGAAACCACATTTAGCAATGCAAAACACGATCTTCAGAAATATCTTATTCCCTTTCTAATGGAATCCCATATTGTTAAACATGAAAACTGTCTTCACCATCCAATCTGGGTTTAACTTTTCAGTTTCAGAAATTTCCAAGAGTAGATCAAAAACCTTCTGAAGATCTATGTTACCATTAGTAGGAATATAAAAAGAAGTCATCTTATATTTAAAGTGATTTTGAAGTGAAGCTTGATTAAATTAATTTGAGCTAACTATCATAATACAAAAACATGCAATAGAGATTCCATATTAATTTGAAGAAGGGAATAAGACTTACAACAATGAGTTTTCTATCACCAAGCCTTCTTTTACCACCTTTATTGCAGTAGCAACTGCTATACCAGATGAAATCCCCACTTGAAATAAACATGCTCTCAAATTCACCACAGATTTTGAAAACTAAAAGGACCAGCAAGTAGCAACAAAGTAATAAATATCGTTGCCCACTTAACCTGATTCTTGATTTTAGCTTTCAATTTATTTGGACATTGTATTGTGAATGACAAATAACAGAATATTTAAGAAAGATTTTAGTTACATATCCTTTAAATAAACCAAACCCAAAAAAAAAACCGTGTTGCAAGCATAGTATTGATATCAAATGCTAAACAACAAAGTTTTTAGAATAACAATATAATCATAAAAGCCAGACCGAGGTAGTATTAAAACAAAGTAAAGATATTTTACACAGACATATAAAGAATTTGAGTAATTATCAATATTCACCAAGTGTGGGTAGATGCTTTTACACCCTGCAAAGCTTTGATATGATCGCTAATTATGAATTCCATCCTAGTCTTTTCAAATCATTCTTTTACAAATAATAACTTAAAGGTGGGTACAAATGATGCACATATTATGATAAGTAATTAATCCAACAACTGGTTTGGGGAAGGATTAAATCCAAAAATACAATAAGGGAGTGTTGTAGAATGGTAACAGACCTCAAACATATATGAGTGGAAGTTAAGTCTCCTTCAATTATTTGTAATATATTATAATCCTTGATCATTTAAGCATTAACAAAATTAATGAATGCAGCAGCAAACTATAATGGCCATTTATAACTGGCATATATTATAATCTTTAGGTAATTTAACAATCTCAGCCAAAGAAAAACTGGTTTCACTCAACAATATAATAGTAGTAGTAATTTGCAGCTAATAAGGTAGTCATTGGAGAGAACATTTACCTCATGCAATAGAGACTTCCTTACTGTGGTTATTCATAAAATTTATAACATTTATTTTGTACTAGATCAAATGTCATTAGCTAATTCTAAAAAGTATGACGTGAAGGAATCTAGAAATAAAGTAATTAACTGCATGCTACAGAGAACAAATTTAAGAACAATTCTAATTTGTAGCAGGTCCTAATCAAGTGAATGTTAAGATGCATGCAATTCTGCCAGTACACTAATATCTATATTTGCATGATCAATAAAGATTTTCATTTTGTATTAATATAACACAAAAAAAGGCCAAATAAACAACTAAAGTACATGCAAAATAATTTTGAATTAAAAGTTGTCCTAACAACATTTATTTGAAACTGAAAAGTAAATTAAATATATATACTTGTAACTTGGATCATATTTTACTGGGTGAATGGAACTTAATCTCTTCCCTTGGTATCCCTATCACATAGGATTAAAAATTCTTAGGTTAGCTAGCGATCATTATTCCTAGAATTGGTCCAATATTTTCCAACAGCTTCGCTCTCAGTCATCACAACCCAAACTTTGGTGGTATTTACAGAGGAACCTAACAAATTACAATGAAATAAAATAGACATGCCTTTTCACCATTACTTGGAGCCAAACAAATTAGCGTTTAATGCAATATAATCGCAATCATGTTGAAATAGTCTTTGAAGGCAAGAGTTATGAAATAAAACCTGAACATAATTAAATCAATGAGTTTAGCCAAGAGCGTTACATTTTTAATTTTTTATGCCATGCTAAACTCATATTCACCTCCAACACCACTGCAATTTTTTTTTTTTTTTTTTGCATAGGTGCATCATAAAATTTTGTACCTTGAAAAATTACAAAATCTAGTACTAAATCTCCATATCATATCATGTCCCTTTTTTTTCTTTTTTTCTTTTTTCTTTTTTTGCATTCTATTAGAAGTAGAGAGAGACTCAACATATCTTGGGGGATTCTAGCATTTTGCCCTTATTTTTTTTTAAAATTTAGCAATATGTCCCTGTTTTGAAACTCGATTTCCTCAAAATCGAGTTTCAATATAAAACTCAATTTGTAGAAAATCGAGTATAGGGCGATCAAACTTAAGAAAAAAAAAAAAAAAAACTTGCATGGAACTCAAGTTCATAGAGCTCGAGTTCCATTTAAAACGCTACTATAGGACTCTCTGAACGCAGCTATAGGTATGGAACGATCAAACTTAAAATAAAATAAAATAAAATAAAAAACTTGCATGGAACTCGAGTTCATGGAGCTCGAGTTCCATTTAAAACGCCACTATAGGACTCCCTGAATGCAGCTATAGGTATGGAACTTGAGCTCTATGAACTCGAGTTCCATGCAAGTTTTTTTTATCATTATTTATTTTAAGTTTCATTTGGCATAACTCAATTTTAAACCAATTGAATTTTTGATTGAAACTCGATTTTGTTAAAATCGAGTTTCAAAACAGGGGCATGAACCTAAATAGTTTCAAAACATGGACATATTGCTAAATTAAAAAAAAAAAATAAGGGCAAAATGCTAGAATTCCCCATATCTTGTCATATGCAGAAGAATTGTTGGTGTAGAATGTCGTTATCTTTCTCTCTCTGTGTGGTTATATCTTTCTCTCTCTTTTAGCCTTTTCTTTAGAACCATGTCTCTAGATTAGGGCTTTCTTTCCTTGCATCTTGCTTAGGCTACATTCTTAGGGTATGACAATGTCTGATCTTTTACGTCTCCTGTACCTTGCTTGGGCCATGCCCTTTGGATGTAGACAAAGTTTGTTTTATCTTTCCTGTACCTTACTTGAGTCATGTTCCTCAGGTATGGCAATGTTTGGTCTTTACTTTTCTTGTACCTTGCTTGAGCCATACCCTTGGAACATTGGCAATGTCTAGTTTACTTTTATGTACCTGTGTGTTTGCATTGTGCATGCTTGATATATATATGTGTGTGTGTGTGTGTGTGCTTACTTGTTCAAATATGATCATGCATTTTGTATGATGTATTCACATGGTCAAGAAGGTATCCCTCTCGTGATCATCGGTGCTCTTGACCTTGGAGTGTGGGTATGCATTCAAGGCAACTGCATGCGCGCTATATACAGAGGTACAAAAACCCTGCCGATGCACCATAGCGCACCAAACACAAAACTATGCCGGATTTTTGCCTTGAAAATGAGCATCCTTTTGCTGTATTCTCATAGCAAAAGCTTGGTTAGAATAGTGTTTTGTATGCTATGGCACACCTAAGGCGAAATGCTGCCGGAATTTTGCCATGAAAATAAGGTGAAGCAATGCCTAATTTTTTTCATCCAAGTTTGGCAACATTTCCAAATGTGCTAGCTAAGCATTGATAAAGTCCACACTCCTTTCAAAAATCAAACCTCGAAACCTAATTCTTTTAATGCCCCGAGAGCTAATGCCAATAGCATGTTTTTAACTGCCAATGTTCGAAACTTAAGATTTTACCAAAACAAAGGACTATCTTTGGACAGACAATGGGGGGTGCCTAACATCTTCCCTGCACATAACCAGATTTTTGAACTTAAGAATCAAGATTTATTAAATCCGCATTAGATTAGGAGAAACAACAATTTTTCTTAGCTTAGGACTGGTAATAAAATCAAATAAAGTTAGGTGACCAATCACACCTTAGAAAAAATACAATGATTGATGGTGACTTCACTACCTTTGGTAATAATAAATTAACAACAACTCAATTCAAGTCACACACCAGAGGTTCACTCTTTCACAGCACACGAGCTGCACCTAAGAGGGGGAGCAAGCGTTGACGCGTAAGGTTATTGACCATCGTGAGACATCAGCAAATCTATTAAAAAAGAGATGGTTGAATTACTAATCCTTGTAGAGAGGTATAACCATTCCTTAATTTAAGGAATAACTATTATTAAGGAATAATTATTCCATATATATATATATATATATATATATATATATATGGAAAGTTTATAAATTTGGAAAGAGAATGATCTTTTAATGATTTTTTTTATCCATATGGAAAGTTTATATTTTTTAGAAGTATTTAATTTAAAAATTATTACACCTAGTAAGTAATTACAATCCTTATAGGGAGGATATTCCACAATTTATGGAAGGCAAAAGCACTATTTTAGTCCCTACATTTTGGGATCATAGTCAATTTGATCCGTAAATTTTGGTAGTAGCCAATTTGACCCCTGTTATCTTCAATTTAGGGTTAATTTGGTTTCTACCTTTAACTCATTAACGGAAAATACATACATGACTAATGCATTGCACCGTTGGAACATTTTTGCCCAAATGGATACTAAAGTAATAATTAAAAATTTTATTTAACATATAAAATTGTCATATCAGCTTTGTCTAAATGTAAAAAATAAAAAATAAAACAAAATAATTTCTCAAATTTACAGTTTAAAAATAAATAAAAAAACCGGAATTTTCTCAATACTTTCTCAGCCTTTGTTTGGTTCCCAAGAAAATGAAAAAATTTAAGCAAGCACCATTGAAGTCCAACTAACTCTAACTCCAATTCCAAATAAAATAAAAAAATTCATCTAAATCCATTTGGTCATGTACACATCTGCATAAAAAAACATAATTTGCAAGACTCGTACATTTCCACAATAAAAATTCCACAATACATGCCATTTTGAGCCTAAACCCACCATTAATGAACTCACAATAAAAAAACCGTGTTTCCTTAGTCAAAGGCATTGAAGAAGCCACATGATCATTGACGCCAGAGTAAAGAAGTTGAGAGCCACTGCTAACTAGCCATGGCAAATGGTCGGGTCAGGTTAATCAAGTTGCAAATCAAACAAGTTGGGTTAAAAAATGGGCCATTTTAAACAAGTTGGGTCAATTGGATTCCGTGTAGGTTTGGGCCAACCTATAATTTCAAATGAAAAAAAAAAAACTTTTAAAAAAATAATAAATGCCAAATTTTGGAGAGAATGAATCAAATCAATCAAAGAAACGAATTGCACATAATACCCTTTGGAATTTTTTTTTCATTAATTGGGCATCTACTATTATTAGACTACTAGCATGTAATTCATGCAAAGGCAAGGATGCATTTAAAATTAAACACAATTTTTATTATAAATTATAAATAACTAGTCAAATTATTATTATTTTTTAAATTGTATGTAACACACACATACGTATAGATACATTTATAATTAAACAAAAATTTTATCATAAAAATATAAATAATTAGTAAAATTATTTTTTTAAGTAAACGTAATTAGTCTCATATTAAAATTTTTACCTAAATTTAATACTACTAATGATCTTCTTTTTTTTCTAATTATTAATAAGATAAAACGTGTGGTAATCTTTGTTGTATGGTGATTTTTATTGAGTATTTTTTATTGGTTTCTTTTTTTTTAATTTTATACTTCATTAATATTAAATTATTAGTGTTTTGCACTCATTTACTCACCTAGGACAAAGATTAAAAAACCTAAGTAGATAATTATGGTGTGGTCCCCACATAAATTTAGACATATGGTGCAACATTAGATTTTAATTTCAAATTTTAATTGAACTTTCTCTAAGCTTTACCTAGTAATATATACTTGTAACTCCATACAAATGCATGAATACACTTAAAAATATACAATAAGATGCGTAATATAATTCTTATATATAATTTAAATATTATTGATAGTCATTTTTATATTTTGTCAACTCTTTAAAAAAAAAATTGTATGGATATTATTAGGTATAAAATGTAAATTGTCCATGTATTTTTTTAAATTATTGTAAAGCACTTTTTTTTTATAATTTATTTATTCTAGACTTTTTGGTTTTTGTACTTAATAACTCACTTGAATGAATATTTATAATGTAGTCTCACATTTGATTCTAAAATTAAAAAATAAAACTCTTTAAAAATAAAAATTTATGACACATGGTGCAAAATTGGAATTCTAATTTGGAATTCTAATTTGAATTTCTCTCAACTTCACTTATTATTATATATATAGACTAGCTTGTAACCCCATACATATGCATAGATACACTTAAAGATATATAATATGATGCATAATATAATTCCTATATATATAATTTAAAGGACAAAACTTAAATACAGTATATTAGATGCTATTTCTTAGGTTCCCCTCTTAAGATTCAACCATGTGGCTACTTAACTAAATAATACACTTCTATTCCATGAGAAAAGTTTCACATGGCAGAATCTTAAAAAGGGAACCTAAAGAACTAAATATATAAGTACTGTACATAAGCCTTACTCTAATTTAAATACTATTGATAGTCATTTTTATATTTTGTTAACTTTTTAAAAAAAATTTGTAAGGATATTATTAGGTATAAAATGTAAATTGTCCATGTTTTTTTTTTTAATTATTGTGAAGCACTTTTTTTTTTATGATTCATTTATTCTAGATTCTTTGATTTTTGTAATTAATAACTCATTTGGATGAATATTTATGATGTGGTCCCAAATTTGATTCTAAAATTAAGAAATAAAACTCTTTAAGAATAAATAATTTAGGACACATGGCTCAAAATTAGAACTCTAATTTTAAATTCTAATTTTAAATTCTAATTTGAGTTTCTCTCAACTTCACCTATTAATATATATATAGACTAAATTGTAACTCCATACATGTGCATAAATATACTTAATAGATATACATTAAGATACATAGTATAATTCGTATAAATATAATTTAAATACTATTGATATATAGTCATTTTTATATTTTGTTAACTCTTTATAAAATCAATTTAAAACATTATTAGGTAAAAAATGTAAATTGCCCATATTTTTTTTTTCTTTATGAATTCTTAAGTTTTGATATTGCGAAGTACTTTTTTATTATTATTATCTTTTAACAGTTCATTAATTCTAGTCTCTTTGGTTTTTGTACTTAATAACTTACTTAGATAAATATTTATGATGTGGTCTCACAATTGGCTCAAAATTTAAAAAATAAAACTCTCTATAAATAAATAAATAATTTAGGACACATGGTGCAAAATTGGACTTCAATTGTAAAATGTAATTTGATTTTCTTTAAGTTTTACCTATTAATATATATATATATATATATATATATATATTTGTGTTACTATTATAAATGTGAAGGGAAATAAACAAACAAACAAACCAAAAAATGGTTTGTTTCATTTTCAGTTTTTAGTGGATCCCACCACTAAAGAACTGGTTTGGTTTTAACATTTATATTCACTTTTCATATTCTGTATACTAAAAGTTGAATTTGAATACAAATTTTCAGCATTTTCATTTTCTATGAATATGAATACAGTGGCATATTCGTAAATATTGTGAAAACATAAAGTAAATTTTTTTTTTTTTTTTTGAGTGCTGTGATATGTGTGAGTGTGAAAAGTTACTCTTTTTTTTAAATAGAAACTGTAAGGACACAAACTCTACGAGTTGGCCTGCGAACAAGATGAATTGAAGCCCAGGCTGTATACAGTATCCTTGGAATAAATTTGTAAAGAGAGTGGGCTGAAGATTACTTGGTTGAGAACGTATGGATTGACGACCTAAGTGTATTCATGATCAGATTAACATTAATCGAATTATAAAAATGGTACATAATTCTTCACGGCACAATCCGAGGAGTTAATCTGAACTAATGCTATGAAAACTTCGATGCCTCTTCCTTTTGTTTCCCGTTCTATTTATTCATTGCAAATGGGGTCTCTCCTGTAGATCTCCGAGGAGTTGTCCTGTAAGTCCAAAGTACATGCGGCAATTCTTTCACCCATTTTCCTTTGGCATCATCCAACCTCTTCTTAAGGCCGCTTACTATGACTTTGTTAACTGTTTCAGCCTGGCCATTTCCTTGGGGATACGCAGGGGTGGAGTATCTGTTCGTAATTCCTAGTCCACAGCAAAATCTTCTGAACGCTTTACTGTCAAACTGAAGACCATTGTCTGAGATGAGGATATGTGATACTCCAAACCGAATTATGATATTTTTCCATACAAACTTTTGGACATCTATGTCCCTGATATTCACCAATGGCTCGGCTTCAACCCATTTGGTGAAATAATCTGTTGTGACGACCAAGTACTTCTTACTTCGGCTGCTTTGGGAAAAGGGCCTACAATGTCCAAGCCCCACTGAGCGAAAAGCCACGGACTGGACAAAGGATTCAGAACTCCTCCAGGTTGATGTATGTTTGGTACAAACCTCTAGCATTGGTCACACTTTTTTGCATATTCCTGTGATTCCCTTTGCATATTTGGCCACCAGTATCCTTGAGTTAAGGCTCTGTGCGCTAGGGATCTACCTCCTGTGTGGCTGCCACAAATCCCTTCATGCAGCTCTTCGAGGAGTAGCTCCGCGGCCTCAGGATGCACGCACAATAAGTAGGGTCCAGAGAAAGACTGTTTGTATAGCTTGCTGTCTCCTGATAGCCAGAACCGAGGAGCTTTTCTCCGCACCTTGTCAGCTTTGGCCTTGTCTATTGGTAAAACATTGTCCCTGAGGTAAGTCACCATAGGGTCCATCCAGCTTGGCCCTACTCTAACTTGATAGATGTTGGGCCCTTCTTTCTCTTCAGCATGCCTTTGTACATCCTCCACCAGGATAAGTCGGGGTAATCCCTGAGCCGAAGAGGTTGCAAAAGTGGCTAAGGAATTCGTGTGCATGTTCCCACTCTGAGGAACATGTTGCGGATTAAATGACTTGAACCGTGATTGCAATTGCTTGACCTGCCTTAGATATTTCTGCATTCTTTCATCACGTGCTTCCAATTCTCCCCTGACCTGGCCGACGACCAGTGCTGAGTCCGAGAATACCTCCACGGTGTTTCCACCCATTCTTTTGACCATGGACATTCCGATCAACAACGCTTCGTATTCAGCCTCATTATTAGTAGTCGGGAAGTTTAGTCTGAGGGATTTTTCGATGACAACATTCTCCGGAGATATCAAAACTAGCCCCACTCCTGAGCCTCTCTGATTGGCTGCATCGTCCGCTTATAGTTTCCAGGGTGCGGACTCTTGCACAGACACTAGGCCAACTGAATTTTTGTCCATGTGTATCGTCTCGGCAATCTCTTCTAACACAGGCTCAGCAAACTCGGCCACAAGATCGACCAGTATCTGCCCCTTGACCGAGGTGCGAAGCATGTACTTTATGTCAAAAGCTCCTAGGATGGTACCCCACTTTGCAATCTTCCCCGTATAGTCTGCACTCCGAAGTAATGATCTGAGCGGGAGTTGAATAAGAACCACAACTGTATGCGATTGGAAATAGTGATGGAGTTTACGAGTGGCATGAACTACTGCAAAGATGGCCTTCTCAAGTGGCAGGTAATGGACCTCGGCCTCGTGAAGGGATTTACTCACGTAGTACACAGGTTTCTGAATGCCATTATCGACTCGTATAAGTACCAAACTCACAGCATGGGTGGCTACAGCAATGTAGGCGAACAAGACCTCATCTATTGTAGGACTAGACATGATGGGGGGCCGGGATAGGTATTCCTTTAGCTGCTGGAAAGCTAGAACACACTCTTCATTCCATTGAAACCCCTTCCATTTATTCAACAGCTGGAAAAAGGGCCGACATCTTTCTGCAGATTTGGAGATGAACCGATTGAGAGCAACGGTCATCCCAGTTAACTTCTGTACTTCTTTTGGGTTCTGAGGAGGCTGCAGGCTGTTAATCACTTTTATTTGGTCGGGGTTCACCTCAATTCCGCGATGAATGACCATGTAGCCTAGAAACTTTCCTGATCCAACGCCGAAAGAACATTTTGATGCATTGAGTCGCAATTTGTGTTTTCTTAAGATTTCAAAGATGCTCCCGAGGTCGCTAACATGGTCAGACTCTATCTTACTCTTGACCACCATGTCATCAATGTAAACCTCAATACATTTTCCCAACTGCGGCTCGAACATTTTGGTCATCATTCTTTGATGGGTGGAGCCTGCATTCTTCAAACCAAATAGCATCACCTTGTAATGATAGTTCCCAATGGGGGTTACGAAGGCTATTTTCTCTTGATCGTCTAAGGCTAAGGGGATTTGGTGGTGCCCTTAGAAGGCGTCCAAGAAACTCATTCGCGGATGTTTAACAGTTACATCTACCAGTTGATCAATTCTAGGCATGGGGAAGGGATCTTTTGGACAGGCCTTGTTTTGGTCCGTAAAGTCCACACATACACGCCATTTCCCATTCTTCTTCTTCACCACCACCATATTAGCCAGCCATTCTGGATAGAATACTTCCTTAACAGCTCATGCCTGCTTGAGCTTGTTCACCTTGTCCCTGACAGCGTCTGAGTACTCCCTGGATGAGCGCCGAGATGGTTGCTTCTTGGGAAGGGCAACTGGGCTTACGTTAAGGTGATAGCAGATAAACTCCGGATCCACCCCCGGGGCCTCGTAAGAGTTCCAGGCAAACATGTCGATGTTTCTTCGAAGGAATGCCAGCAGTTCCACCTTTTCCGAAGTGGGCAAATGAGCCCCAATCTGGAAAAACTTTTCTGGGTCTCCTTCGATGGTAACTTTCTCTAGCCTCTCACATTTTTCCTCGTCCGGCTCTACGGCATTCTAGGGAATCAGGATCTTTGATTGCTATGTGTCCCCGATTGAGGTGGTCGCTGGCTCGGTAGCAGGCCGATGTGTAATGGCAGCTATGAGGCATTGCCTTGCCATAGGTTGGCTTCCTACAATTTCTTCCACTCGTCCTCCAGACGGAAACTTAACCTTTAGGTGCAATGTTGACGAGACAGCCCCCGAGGCATGGAGCCAAGGTCTGGCAACAATGGCCGTGTAGGGAGAGTATGCATCTACCACAATAAAGTTCACCTCGACCACCTCGGACCCCGCTTGTACAAGTAGTCTAATTTGACCCTTAGGGATGACAGTTTTTCCATCGAAGCTGACCAGGGGCGAATCATATACTGTCAGGTCTTCAGGCCGTAAGCCCAGTTCTTTGTATAGATATGGATACATGATCTCAGTCCTGCTCCCCTGATCGACCATCACTCTCCTCACATCGTACCCTCCTATTCGAAGAGTGATGACCAGAGCGTCATCATGAGGTTGTATAGTGCCCTGCTTATCTTCGTCCGAGAAGCTCAATGCTGGTCGAATCTTTACTCTGGCTCGTTTTACTTGTTGATGAACATCTTCGGCAGATGTCCTGAAAACTGACATCACTCTAAAGGGGCAGGATCCCATTCTTCCAGGTGCTGCAAAGATGATGTTGATCGTGCCCAACAAGGGCCTTGATAAGGCAGTCCTAGAAGCCCCTGACCTGCCGAGGTCTCCCTGACCACTAGGGCGATGTATAAACTGCTGTAGTTTTCCTTCTCTTCCAGTTGCTCTAAATGACTTCTCAAAGTCCTGCACTCCTCTGTGGTATGACCTCGTTCCTGATGATACTGGCAGTGGAGACTCTGATTGCGCTTCGTGGGGTCTCCCCCCATCTTGTTCAGCCATCTAAAGTATGGCTCGTTCTAAACTTTCTCCAGAATTTGGTGAATTGGTTCTCGAAACACAGCATGGACGGCCTGTGATGAAACAGACCCGGATTGCATGCTGTAGTCCCTACGTGGCTTGCTGCTGCTGTATCGGTCCGACCTGAAATCCCTCCTCTCCTGAGGAATAACCTTGGATTTACCCTTTCCGAGTTGTTGATCCTCCTCTACCCGCTTATACTTATCGATGCGGTCCATTAACCGGCGCACGTTTCTCACAGGCTTTTTGGTTAGTGATTTTCTCAAATCGTGCTCGGCAAGCAGGCCAACCTTGAAGGTTCTCACTGCCACGTCGTCGAAACTTCCCTCAATCTCATTAAACATTTCCCCATATCTATCCGAGTATGTTTTCAATGTCTCCCCTTCTCGTATGGACATGGACAGCAAGGAATCCAATGGCTGAAAGACCCTAGTATTCGTAACGAATTGAGAGCAAAAGGCCTTCGTGAGCGCTCGGAAGGATCCAATAGAATTGGTGGCAAGTCCGTCGAACCATCTCATGGCTACGGGTCCTAAGCTGGAGGGGAACACCTTGCACATAAGAGTCTCGTTCCGGGAATGGACAGCCATCTTCTGGTTGAAATGGCTCACATGCTCCACAAGGTCGGTCCGTTTGTTATACGCAGTGAAAGTGGGTTGGGTAAAATGCCGAGGAAGGCTTCCTCCCTCAATTCTGTGTGTGAAAGGCGACTTAGAAATCTAGTTGAGCGCCCTGTTCATTGCATCATTTCCTACACCTCTTGAGGATGTGTCTCTACCCCTGTGGCCTCGGTAATGCTCTTCCTCATGAGAGTAGAATTCGCTAGGGGGTGTGCATGACCAAGGTCCATAATCATCATCCTCATCATCCTCGGAAGAATTATCAGTGACGGATAGGCTACTGGATGGACTACGCCTTCTTTTCGCACGGCGTAACTTCTCTTTCAAATGGTCATTTTTACGATGCATCTTCCTAGTGGCATCTTTGTAGGACCCACCTTCTTCATTTTGATGTCTGCTCCTTCTCGTGTGCACAGTATGCACGCTCCCTTCACGGTCCCTTTCACGCTCAAGATGCATAAAGTGATCAATATGTTAAGAGCCATCTGACTCTACTCTATTAGAACCTGACCCAACCATGGTCCAAGCCTCAACTCATAGATCCAACAGTAATTTTTCCACAAACGGCGCCAATTGTAAGGACACAAACTCTACGAGTTGGCCTGCGAACAAGATGAATTGAAGCCCAGGCTGTATACAGTATCCTTGGAATAAATTTGTAAAGAGAGTGGGCTGAAGATTACTTGGTTGAGAACGTATGGATTGACGGCCCAAGTGTATTCATGATCAGATTAACATTAATCGAATTATAAAAATGGTACATAATTCTTCTCGGCACAGTCCGAGGAGTTAATCTAGACTAATGCTATGAATGCCTCTCCCTTTTTCTCATGATTGCTCTTTTTTATCACTCCCTTCTTTCTTCTGATTGTTTGATGCCTCTTCCCTTTGTTTCTCATTCTATTTATACGCCCATTTTATCTCCTATGCCAGTTAGGTGAGTCTTCTTTGATACTTGTCCTATCAGCCTTCACCTGAAGTCCTCACTTGGCAGTTGTAAAGGATGAAGGTCACTGTTCAGGTGTCTTTTCTCTATTAATGCGGCCATGATGGTAGCTGCAGGATTATAAATGCGGTGGCAGCAGCCTTTTACTTAATATCTGATCGTTGCCACCTATCCTTTTTGCCCATATAAGTTAAGAAATTCTCTAGAAAAACTAGGATCGATATTGGAGCGTTCATTTGGATCATCTTTTTGACAATCCGAACAGGCAAATCTTCTCGGACCAACCTTTTTTTACGTGACATACACTTCAGAAACGAGCTAGGCTAGGCCCATTCCTTAAAATTTGTTGTCCTCGGATGTATAGGTCTCCTCGGACAGGCCCACGACCCATAATCTAGCATTGGGCCTTATACCCCTACAGAAACCCAATGACCAAACGTGGGTATGATGTATTCAATGCTCAAATTATGTATTCAAAATAACTTATCAAACACTACCAAATGTGAAAAGAAATGATTTTTTCTATATTTAAATTCAAGATTTGAATATAGAATAGAGAAAATGAAAAGTGGATACAACTCTTTTTGAAACCAAGTAGGCCCTAAAACTTTCCATATCCTTCCAATTATGATAGTTTCGTGCATGACTAAAATTCTTTATACTCATAATAACAAAATCTTCCATGTTAATAACTCAGTAACATAATGCTTATAATTAGAAATTTACAACTTGAGAGAGAGATAAATTCTATGAAGCACAAAAAGTATATATTTTAAGTTTGCGCATTTCAAATTCAAAGTTTACTAATGATATGGACCTTTTCTTTTACTTTAGTTTTGTTTTGTGCTATTTAGACTTAGTGTTAGTAATTTAGTCCTAGTATTTAACTCAACTACTTAGTATTTAAATTAGTGTTGGACATTTAGTAGTGTAGAAGTGTAGTTGTAAATTTTTTTGCCTTTTGTATTTTTTTGCTCTACAACATAGTATTTAACGTAGTGTTTAGATGTTTAGTAGTATAAACGTGTAGTTGTAAATGCTTTTGCCTTTTGTATTTTTTTCCTCTACACTTAGTATTTAACTTTGTGTTAGACATTTAGAAGTGTAGATATGTAGTTTTAAATGCTCTTGCCTTTTGTACTTTTAACTCTACTACTTAGAGTTAGACGTTTAGTAGTGTATACGTGTAGTTATCGATGCTTTTGCTTTTTGTATTTTTTTTCTTTTAATTAAATAATTTTTTAATACATGGAAGCATGGACATTGCTACTGGTGGCTACTAAATAGCTAAGTAGTGTCAGTGCAGTACTTTATGCCTTTATGTCTATGCGCCTATCACCTTGAAATGTAGTCAAATTATTTTTTAGGAAATGTTTTTTCACAAGTCAGGTCACATGTTAGTTGCGTCGGGTTAGGTTGGCCCATTTTTTATTCTAGCCAAAAATTTTGGGTTCGGGCCGGGTCAAAACGGGCGAATTCGGGTTGGATCAACAAATTTTGGCCCATTTTACCATGTCTACTACTAATCGTGGTGGTGGCAAGCAAAGCAATCTGAAGACCATAATGACGAAACAAGTGAGATGAAGCTTGGGGTGATTTGGCTGCAACAAATGGAGTAGAGAAAGAAGCAAAAAGAGAGAGACACGATCAATTTGAGGCATCTTCATCAACGGTGGTGGTGGCAGTTAACAGCAAGAGAAGTTGATCCTAGAGTCATGGCCATGATGCTTCGGTAAGAACAAAGAAAAGGAGAGAGAGACAAGGCCGGTACATGCACAGTGTCCCTAGTGGCAATCACTAGTGGTGGTGGACGGTGGTAGTAAGCTTGAGAAGTGGTCTCAGAAACCAAACATCACCAATTTGCAAAATGGGTTCCTCAATTATTTTGGATTTGCAAAATGGTTCTCTGATATTGAGTGTATTGGTGGCTAGTAGGTTTCCATTGGAGTTGATTTATTTAGTTTTTTGGATTTGAAGTTTGATTGGGGTTGGATTTAGATGGAATTCAAGTGTTTTCCTTTGTTTTCTTGGCATCCAAACAAAGGCCAAGAAAGATTTGAGATTTTATTTTTCAATCCGTAAATTTGAGAAATTAATTAATTATTTTTTGTTTTCATTTAGATGCAGCTAATGTGGCATTATTTACATGTTAAATAAAATTTTTAAAAATTATTTTAGTGGCCACGTAGACATGAAGTGTGCCAATACTGCAATGAGTTAGTCAAGTAGACATTTTCCATTAAAAGTTAACGCTAGGGACCAAGCTGACTCCAAGTTGAAAATAATAGGGACCAAATTAACTGCTACAGAAAATTTGGAACAAAATTGATTGTGACCCTAAAATGTAAGAACTAAAATAATATTTTCACATTTACGAAATGAGTAATGTTACAAACACAAACTTTTCTACAAGTCATTCTCAAAAAAAAAAAACTTTTCTACAAGCATTTTGCAAACTTCTGAGGCAGCATGCTCCACATCACTTTTTAGTAAACTAAAAAGTCACATCTAATCAGGGAAGTCGATACCGTACCGTACCGGCCCGTACTGGCCGATACATACCGTACCGGCCTCGTACCGGTATATATACCCCCCCTATTTCGTACCGGAAAAAATACCGGCCGTACCGGCGAATTTTAGCCGTATCAGACCAGAACACAAAATGCTGTGTTTTTTTTTTTTTTTTTTTTTGTGGTAATTGTGGCAAGTTTTTAAGGGTAGGATAGTAATACTCATATATATTATGACCCTGAAGTAGATCCTTTTGATGGATGAGAGTAGATGATCCTATGTAGTTTGTGTTAACTTAATTATTTATATTATGTGTTTTCTTTGTATACAATGAACAATTAAATTTTTTATTTTTTATATTGTGTTTTTTTTTCTTCGTATACAATGAACAATTGAAGTAATGTTTTATTGTAAACAGGAGGTAATGTTTTATGGTAAATAGAGATTTTGTGTGTGTGTGTGTGTGTGTGTGTGTGTGTGTACGTGTGTGTATTAAATATAAAAAATAGCGGTAAACTCGAAACGGTACATTGGTATTGACCGGTATCAGAAATATATCGTACCGGTAGCCAAACCGGTACAGCCTCTGGTACGGTATTGACTTCCTTGCGTCTAATATTAACACAAATAAAATAAAAAAAATCACTTTTATCCCTCTTAAAAACAAACTCTTCCTTCTTCTTAGGTATATTGTGACCTATTTGGGTATTTATTAAAAAATGTTTTCAGCTCTTCATGATCGTTTTTTTGGAAACTGTATTTAATCTGAATCCCATTAGGTGAGTTTCTTTTACCATTACTCCTATATTTTTGTGTCAATCTGCATGTGCACTAGTTGTTTGCTAGAATTAGATGAATTATATTTAGGACGATGTCTAGGATCAATTATATTTAATTAATTCATATGAAAATTTAGTGTAAAAGTATTGCAATATCTATGGCCTTGAGGCAATCCAATGGATTATATAAACATGTGGATGGAATGGGTTGTAATAACTAATATCCAACAAAGTTTTTTTTTTTTTTTTTTTCTGTATTTTGAGCTTGTGAATAATGTGGAGATTTTCTCTGTTCACAAATGTAAATTAAATATTTGCTCAAATTTGTTTAATTCATATTTTGAGTCTTGCAAGTGGGCTTGATATACCCAAGTGGACGGGTTTGAAATAGAGGGGTACTATTTAGAAATTCATACCAGTTGGGAGTATTTGTAGTATAAATCTAATTCTGAGTAACATATTGCTGAACCTTTGTTCAGTCCTAAATATTCTAAAGTAAATTTTTGTACCTACTGTTTTTCATGAATAGTTTTTAATACCCTCAGACGAAGGATTTTGTCATTTATCTTGTTTTTCACTTGAATGTGTAGCAAGAAAGTTGTAGAACATAGTATTAGTATTTTCATTATGAAAAAATTTTGGGTCCAAATTCGTGTCTCACGTAACTACAGTAAGCCAAATTTTGTTGAAAATGCTACTTTCCACATATTATGTTGGAATTGGTTAGATTTTGAAATGCGTATTCATAAAAACGATCAAAAAAATATAAAAGATGTGAATCAGAGTTAGCTTCAATGAATAACAACCTGTTTGTTGTTATTCCCTCCTGGAGACTTGAACCCTAACCCTTTCCCCCTCCACACCCCACAAACATTTATACTTGTGGAGTGACCACTGCACCAAGGGTATGCGGTGGTGGAGAAATTATAAGGTCTACATGGTGGACAAGTAACATGGTCCACCATTCCATTAAAAGACTCACACTTGTTTAAAATTGCTAAGTAGAAATTTTTTTTAAAACACTGACTCAGTAATTTTAAACAAGTGAGAGTTTTTTAATGGAATGGTGGACAGATGACATGGTCCACCAGAGGACTGTATAATTTCTCACGGTGGTGAACTGAAACCGAATTTTCACTGCCATTGATTGATTACATTTTCCACGATGAACGCGAAAATGTTAAAAACCATACCACAGAGACAGTTAACATAATTTAATTATTTCTCAGATCAGAGAATTGAGTATTATTATTATTATTATTATTATTATTATTATTATTATTATTATTATTATTATTATTATTATTTTAGAAACAGGGTATTAATTAAGAATGAAAAAAAAAATGTGAACTTTGAAATATTTCTACTAAAGAATAATAATTAGGGATATATATATATATATATATGTGTGTGTGTGTGTGTGTGTGTGTGTGTTTTGATTTTTTTTTTTTTTTTAGAAAAAAAGAAATCCGTACGAACTTTATGAATAATAAGCTAAGTAATTACCAAGTAGTGTATAGCAAAAATAATTTTGGCATCGATGATTTACCTTAATAAATAGGTAACTTCTCTTATGTATGGGTGATAAGTTTCAATGATTTTAATTCTATTTATTTATTAATGATCTTTTAAATCTTGATTTTTTTTTAATGAGAATGTTGGTACAGCACAGGGCATAAAATACTGAAATCAAAATTGGTTTTCATTCCACTTTATTTTGGTTAGTGTTCTTTAGTTTGTAGTTATATATAGAAAAGGTTTGCTAATAACAAAAATTGTTGGTAACTAAAGGGTAGGGGTGGCAAAATTGGACACGACCCGCGAACCCGACACGACACGACACGAAATTAGCAGGTTATGGGTTGAGGCTTAATGGGTTCGTGTCATATTCGGGTTGACACAACGGACCCGTTTGATAAACGGGTTGGGTTAGGGTTCAACCTATGGAACCCGTTTAACCCGTCTGACTCGTTTAATTAAATAAAATTTTACTAATATACCATTCAAACCCTAGGTATATAAACTTATTAGTTGTTGTAGTTTATTTTCTTTGACATATTGTGATTGATTATTTATGATATTGAGATATGCTTTAGTTTTGAATGATTATTTGTGATACAGTTACTCATTAATTTTGAATTTTATATTTAAAATATTTATTTGTTTGTTTTTTCATAAATGTTTTTTTTTATTTTGATAAAATTAGATAAATAGGTCGACACGATTGACCCGTTTAATAAATGGGTCGTGTTAGGGTTGAGTAATCTTGACCCGTTTAATAAACAGGTCGGGTTAGTGTTGACCCATATAGTCGGATACGTATGAGTTGACACGACACGAACCCGACACGCGAACACGAATTGCCACCCCTACTAAAGGGGCTGTCGATGCTGATGTTAATGTGGCTTTTGGTCTGTTTTTCGATATGTATCGCTTGGGGAGTGGGCCAAGTGCGGTAAATATGGCAAGTATAATTCAAGCTTGTATAGAAACAAGAAATTTGAAAATGTGTTCAAGGGGTGTATTTGGATTAGGTATGGGTTATGATCGATGCTTTGGTTGGTTCTTACCTCATTGGTTGATATGTGTGGTAAAATGGGTGATGTTGAGGTGATGTTGAAATTGTTCAATCGGTTTTTGATATGATTCAAGAATTGTTAAGCTCTTTCAGGTTTTTGCTCAAACAGCTAATTTGGATGGTGGAAAAATTCTCTATAGTCGTATATATAGAAAAGGTGTAAGTTCAAATCTCAATCTTTATACGGCAATTATTGATTTGTATTCTAAATGTGGTGCCTTGAAGCAGGCATATCCTTTGTTTTTTACCAAATGAAGATTAGCATTCGGTTTATTTCAGCATTAATATTTTTTGAAAAATGGGTCATTTTTCAAGATAACATTTTTTGAAAAACTATCTCATTTTTTAGTGTTTGGTAACGACCTTGAAAATGAGCTTAAGAATGTTTTCTAGTATTTGATATGTACAAACTTTTTGTAACATTTCTTATATAATTCAAAACACGTATAATATGAAATTTCTCAAAGCTAATAATTCAAAATATCCATTCTTCTCATTATTCAAAATAACCATAAGCTCCATTTCAAATAGTTCAAAATGCCATATAGGCTAAATAGTTTAACCTACAAAATAATCTAGTACAAATAGTTTGATAAATACCAAAATGCCAAATTGTCCAAATAGAAACGCCCAAATTCTAACAAAAATGCACCTACATAATCAAAATTGGCTTAAATAGTTGTCAAAGAAGTTCTATAACCATTGTCTACAGGGCTTGTCATTTTTCAACATGAATGACTTTGCTTGTTTTTCATCCCCATTCAAATGGTCAAATGCAAATGTAAGCATATTTTCCTCAAACCCGTCCATTGTCTACTATATGTTCAACCACTACTCTTCAATATTACTAATTCCCCAAACATAAAGACAAGAATCTAATACCTGTATGCCACTTTGTTTGGTTTGTAGGTTTGGCTCTTTTGTTACGTTGTTTAGCAACTTTTTATATTTTATCAAAAAATAATGTATTTACATAATGTATTAGCATAATGTATCATCACTACATAATCTGCATAATGAATTTGCGACAAAATGCAATTCCCCTAAACAATTACAATTCATTATATAACAAAAATTATTAATTTACCGTAATTTAGAGCACTACACAATCTGCATAATTCACAGCGAGAAAAACTAAAATCAAGCTCAAAATTCTGCAGCAGTCCAGATAGATATCCATCAAACTGAGAGAAAATAAAATCAAGCTCAAATATAACGCATCCTATCCTAGCCATCCTCCCTTGATTTCAATCAAATATGTGTACAGCCAACATGTACAAATAGAAATCAAATAAAAATAGAGAGTTGAACAAAACTAACCTTCAAAAACCACTTAACATAGCATTGGGAAAAAAAAAAAAAAAACACCACCAAACAATAACACTGATTATCTAATAAAATTAGAGTTTCGGTAGAGAGGAATGAAATAATTTCCATTGCAAGGAAGAGCAATTAACCATGAGATACAGATAGAGAGAGATCTGTGGAAAGAGGAGAGACCAGATGGAGAGATAGTGAGAGTATGAGAGTAGAGAAAAAGCAAAAGAAATAGAGAAAAACTGAGAGAGCTTACTGTGAGAGAGAGTAGGCGCCAAAAATATTTCTATTTTCCGTGGCTATAGTGGCTAAAGAAAAATATAATATTTCTAGGAGATGTGGTGTGTGAGAAAGAGAATGTTTTCCCAAAAAAAAATTTGGAAAACAACTTATAGAAAATAAGCCTTATTTTTATTATGGTTTTCCGTTGACTAAAAATAGTTCTCCATTAACCAATTTTGTTTTGTGCTACCAAATACTGAAAAATGTGAAAGACTATCTTTATAGAAGGTTATCCAACGGAACAAACAGAGCGTAGGGATGTGAATACTTTGGATCAACATTCAAGTAGGGTTAGCACATAATGGACTAATGGACATTCCAACCAAAAAAAAAAAAAAAATGTAAAATTCTAATTTGGTACCTAAATTTAAACAAATTTGTTTTTTGTCCTTAAATTATTGAAAAAATATATTTTTTCATTCTTATTTTTTTTCTCTAAACTGTTAAAAAAAAAACTTTTTATAAAGTTTAAGAATGAAACAAGAACTTTCTAAAGTTTAGGGATGGAAAACAAACTTGGGATATAGCTTAGAGACCAAAAAAATATTTTATTCAAAAAAATCACCTTAATTTGTGTAAAAAATATCTACCATCATTAATTCGTTAATTTAAAATAAACAGAATTATATAAAGATCTCTCAACGTGGATTCTCAATATATATATATATATTAGGTGGAAGGCCCATATTTTTTAGGAGATTGATTGTAAAATTTACAAAACACAAAATTAAATTTAAACTTAACATAATTAGGTGCCGCCCATCATTTAAAATGTAGTTTTTCTAATTATTTTTTCCTTTTAAAGTAATCATTAACCCATTATTTTGCAGTTATTTCTTCTTTTAATTAGGAGGTTATTTTAGAAATCTTTTAATTAAGAATTCAAGACTCCAAGCAATGTGTTTTTCAACAACATTTCATTTTATTACATGTTTTTCATTAAGGCTGCGTTTGTTTTGGCTTCAAATAGTTTCCGGAAATGCTTTTACGCTCTCATGTGTGTTTGGTAGGGATTGAAATTTTGGTCAAACGGAATTGCAATCCTGCGTTGACCGTAAAATGTGGCCTTTCCCCTGTAAAACCAATTCAGCTTCAGTTTTACCTTCAAACCGATTACACCCCAGGAAAATAGAAAAGAGATCGAAACAGCAAAGAGAGAGGGAGAAAGAGCAAGAAGAGAGAGTGAGCAACCCACCCCAGCACCGGCGATAGGAAGTCGCCTGAAGCACCACCGCCCCCAACCCCAAATCCCACCGGTCTCGTCACATCCCAGTACCGGCGAGATCGCGCCGCCTGAAAATAGATCGCAACCCACGAACTGATCTCTCTGTCGCAACCCACGAACCGATCTCGTTGCACCCACGAACCGATCTCTCTGTCGTAACCCACGAACCGATCTTGTCACACCCACGAACTGATCTCGTCGCACCCACGAACCAATCTCTCTATCGCAACCCACGAACCGATCTCTCTGTCGCACCCACAAACCGATCTCGTCGCACCCACGAACCGATCTCTCACCCGCGAGCCGAATCGATCTCTCTCACCCACGAGCCGAACCGATCTCTCTCTCTCTCTCTCTCTCTCTCTCTCTCTCTCTCTGTCCCTCTCTCCCAATTGGTCTTGTTTCTTTGATTTTTTTTTTTTTTTTTTTGATTTTTGTTTCTTTGATTTTTAAGTGTATATCTTAAATTTTTCTATTATAAAATTTGTTTGGGAGCTAAGAAAATGGCTGAGAAAATGTGAAAAATTTGTAGGAAAATAGCATTTTCAGAATGTTACCAAACACCAAAAATCATTTTCTAGACTATTTTCCATTGCAGAACCAAACACTTGGATTTTATTTTCCTTACGAGAATTCACTTTCCCCTGCATTCAATTTACATTGAACCAAACACAGCCTCAATTTAGTAGTGCTTCTACATTTTTATAGTCATTGCAAATATATTATTCAATTAATGCATTTAAAAAAATAACTTTTTTTTAGAAGGATTTAAAAAAAATACTTTTTTTTTTTTTTGAGAATCGAAAAAAAAAATAGCCATGGGAAGGGAAATGGGTAGGAAAATTAATAGGCAAATAACAAATTATTAAGAATTAATGGTCATAAATAAGAATAAAAACGGGACCATGAATACTAAAGACATGCATTTACTTTATTAAAAATTTTAAATTATATGCCATGTGTATAGTATTATGACAAACATATTGGCATGTACAAATAATTTTTTTACACATTGTTGCTGTTTTTTACCCATATAATACCAACTAAATGTAGGAAGATTCCAAATGTCATTATATTATGCATCCTCCAGTTTTTGTATCCAACTTTTTTCATGTGGTGTATTTTTACCCATATAATACCAACTGATTGTAGGAAGATGCCACACGCCATTGTAGTATTCTTTGAAAAGGAACACGTCTAAATGTGCCAGTTTTAAGATCAAACTTTTATAATATATAATAGGAAATTGCTAATGAGAGGGCACTCATCAAGAATTCATTTAAAAAAAAAAAAATTCCACTTTTATGGGAAATGAAAAAAGCTGTCAAAATATTAATTACTTTTTTTACATTTTCCATAAAAACTTTCTTTAAATAGATTTTTAATGAGTGCCCTTAGGGCACTCGTTAGCATTTCCCTATATAATAATTTGTAATAGATGTAGGAGTAATAGATAGAAGTTTCCAGCCTCCAAAAAAAAAAAAGTTTAAATAAATTTCCTTATAAAGAGATAACATTTATTGTAAAGTTAATGCACCACCTAAGTGGTTTCAACTATCACTTATATATAACATGTGGCATATTTTTGAACACATAACCAAAGAGTCAGAGTATGGGTACTAGAAACCTTTTTGATGTACCAATTTGCTTCTTATTAACCTTGCTTATTTTCTTGCTTACTTGTCTTGGAACCAATGGCTTTAGCATCAAGCTCATCCCAAGATACTCCATTGATTCAATACTTTTCCCAAAAAATCTTAGCCTACTAGAAAAACACTTTAGAATTGCTAAACTTTCTAAAGCTCGAGCTCTGCATTTCAAATCGATGAGTTTTGTAGATGCAATCAACTCAACAAACCAAGGAATTCAAGCACTACAACCTAAGGTAGAGTATTCCTTGGGAAATTTATATATAGCTCAAATGAACATTGGCACACCACCATATTCTGCACTATTGTTAGTAGATACTGCTTCTGCTGAAACATGGGTTCAAGGTGAAGGATGCGAAAATTGTTTCCCTATAAGAGGTGGAAGTTTCAATTACCATTTGTCCGGGACATACCATCGCTTATCTTGTGATGATCCACTTTGTGTTCCCAAAATATGTGAAGAGAACTTATGCAGTTATGAGAATATCTATAGTGATGGTACTTACACTAAGGGTCATATTTCAACTGAAACATTCACATTCCCTTTAGATGGGGGAGGATCCATAAGCTACAAAAATGTAGTTTTTGGGGTTGGCTTGGACAATAAAAATATATTATTTGTTCAAAATTTAGGATCTAAAAATATAGTATCAGGGTTGTTTGGTTTAGGAGTTGGAAAACGATCAATCCTTAGGCAACTAGAAGCTGACACCGACCTACGTTTCTCATATTGCCTTCCTTCATGGAATGATATACCAGGAACCTACACATATTTAAGTTTTGGCAAAGATGCAAAAATTAAAGGAAATGATCAAGAAATAGTACAAACAACACCAATAATACCCGACCAAGATAGGTACTATGTGGAAGTGTTGAAAATTAGCATGAATGGAAATGATCTTCCAATAGATAAAATAGAGTTTCAATTGAGAAGTGATTCAAGTGGTGGGTTTTCTATTGATACAGGAGCTGCAATAACTTTTCTTGTTGAGAATGCCTATAAAGTTGTCAGAGATGAGATAGTTAGATACTTGGGGGCATATAACTGGAATCCTATGCCACATTCAGACATACCATATGACCTTTGCTATAAAGTCGTGCAGCAAACTAAAAATATACCATTACCATCATTGACAATTCATTTTCTCGGAGCAAAGCTAGAGCTTGATCCAAATCGAATCTTCTCATATGTTACCAAAAATATTCTATGCATGTTTATCCTACCTATTCCTGAACAAGGGCCAAATGCTCTAGGGGCATTTCAGCAAACAAATTATCGGTTCTTGTTTGATGTTAAAGTAGGTAATATGTATTTTGTCCGAGAGAAATGTCAAAATAATTAGAATGACTCAAACAAATAAAACAAAATAAAGTAAGAAGTTTTAACATATAAATGTCATTTTAATTCGAAGTTTTAACATAGAAATTTCATTTCAATATCTTTCATCCTATAGAAATGTCATTTTAATTAGAATGACACAAATGAATAGAGTAAAATAAAGTCAAACGTTTTAACATACATTGTAATTTCATCTCTTTGGGACAAGCGTGTTATGGTAAGATTCAAACCCAATAGTCATTACTTCTTCTTCTTTTCTTTTCTTTTCTTTTTTTTTTTTTTTTTTTTTTCCTTTTTTTACTTATGAGGGTGTCTTGAGATTTTCAAGCACCAGACTATTCCTATAGAGTAAGAAAATTATCGCCGATATCATCTTTATACAATACCAAACATTACTGCAACTTACCTTTGGGTCACCCCACCTTTGTTTAGGAAACGTTGCAAAAAATTAGATCTTGGATTAGTTTATATGTTGCTACCTGTTACTCAAATACTAAACCTAACCAATTTCTTAACACAATATGTAATTATGAATTCACACTTCTACAAAAGTGTGCATCACATTTGCTGCTTTTACACTATCTAGTGTTGTGTACTTATTATTAGAGCTTTACAAAGGCATGTTCTATACGTTGAATGAAGATTACAATAGTAATGATAATCTTTATTACTATAATTAAAGATGTTGTAATGTAATAACTATTACCATTCACTAGTCGTAGACTCGTGCAATGTGGAAAATTTTGGCGATATTTTTTTTTTAAGTGAAAAATGAATATAGTAGGTAAGACTTTTAAGTGTTACAATATATTAGTTTTTTTAAATTAAGCTATTTATATTTGTTAATTGAAAGTGCTTTAAATTTTGTAAATTTTTTTCAAGTAAACGTAATGTATTTTACATTCAATTATTATATAAGGCAAGATAATTTGTAAATAATTTAATGTGTGGTAGGATTTTATTTCTGATTCTCCTTACAAATGGTTCATCCTTTACATTTCTTAAATGGCCTAAAAATAAAGCAAATTTAAATATTAAGTAAACTCATCACTTATATTAGAAAAATACATGACTTTAATAACACAAGAAAATTTTAATCTTATTATTAACCTACATTACGCTGAGAATGTACATAATTGTCAATGAATTAACTCTTCTTTAAACACAAACCTCTCATCCCAAAGCATCAACAATGTGGACCAAATGGACTGAAGTGGATCAAAGTGGACCTAACTGGACCAAAGGGACTAAATAGACTAAAGTGGACTAAAATGTTACGCAAATGTTGTTAATAGAAGCGTAGTAAAAATAAATACTACACTTACAATTTAGATATTATTGTATAGAAATGTTTGGTTGTAAAGTTAGAATAAAATTATTTGTTATGCCTACAAAAAAAAAAAAAAATTAATTGTTATGTATATGTGGAAATTTTATGCATTTGGAAAGAGAGAGATCGCATTTTATGAATTTTTTTATTTTTAAAATAGTTATGTACATATGGAAAGTTTTTTATTTTTAGAAATATTTAATTTCAAAGTTATAACACCTGGTATATAATAGCTATTACAGTCCTATAAAACGGAATAATATTCCTCAATTTAAGGAATATCTATTATTAAGGAATAATTATTTCATGTATATGTGGAAAGTTTATGCATTTGCAAATAGGGATATTTTTTATAATTTTTTTAAAAATAATGTCATGTACATATGGAAAGTTTTTTTTTTAGAAATATTCAATTTTAAAAATTATTACACCTAGTAGGTAAGAGCTATTACAGTCCTTATAAGGAGGAATAACTATTCCTCAATTTAAGAAATAACTATTATAAGGAAGAATTATTCATTGTAATTCCTCATAAATATTTCCATTATAGGATCTATTGAAGCATACCACACATACCATCATGATGTGGTATTTGGTACAGGAGAATTTACATAACTCTTGACATCTAGATATCTAAAAATGTAACTATTTCTATATTTAGTTTAATAGAGAATCTAATAAGATTCCTAAGAATGTGAGATTATAATGTTTGGTTTATTCCTAAGAATCTTAAATGAATTTTTTTTTTTTTTCATACTATCCTTAAATTTGTAAATTCAATATCAAGTCTTTTTTTTTTAATCTTCCTCCAAATAAATAATGACAAACAAAATGTAAACTATAAATTATGACAAATTCATTAAAACTATAGTCAAACATGACAAGTACAATTCAAAAATAACTATCTAAATTCTTATTCTTTATGAAAAATCTTGTTAATAAAAATAAATAATTTATTTATTTTATTTTAGCATTTAACCAATCCCAAATAGGAGCCATAAAAAGGGGAAAAATTAATTCTTAACCATAATTTTAAAAAGAGGTTAATCCATAACAAAACAACCTAACAACGTTTAGGTCTATAAGATATTAATGATTTGTTTTATGTTCTCCATTGCTTAAGTGATAAAAAGAAATGGTTAAAATTGTCAATTTATAAAAAATACAATTTCTTTTAAGTTTTGGAATCTGGATACCCACGTATTTTAAAGAGAATCCACATTCCTACAAAAAAAGAGGTTAGGGGAGAATCTAGATACCCCTGGCATCTGATTCCCTAATGTGATTTGCAACCAAACATGAGAATCTTTAAATATTCCTAATAATCTTAAAAAATTACCCCATACCAAATGCTACATAGAATACTACCCA
This sequence comes from Lithocarpus polystachyus, assembly GCA_033629205.1. NCBI lineage: Eukaryota > Viridiplantae > Streptophyta > Magnoliopsida > Fagales > Fagaceae > Lithocarpus > Lithocarpus polystachyus. The sequence continues at coordinate 25,581,299 of CM066164.1, read as the reverse complement.
TTTATTTAAGATTTCTCTAGTTTTTCCTTTATTTGATGCCCTTTTTTGTTGAAATCGTTCTAATCTATTAGAAAAAAAATGGTTGAATTACTAATCCTTGTAGAGAGGAATAACCATTCCTCAATTTAAGGAATAACTATTATCAAGAAATAATTATTCCTTTTATATATATATATATATAGAAAGTTAATAAATTTGGAAAGAGTGTGATTTTTTAATGATTTTTTTATTCATATGGAAGGTTTGTATATTAAGAAGTATTTAATTCAAAAATGTTATACCTAGTAAGTAATTACAGTCCTTATAAGGAGGATATTCCTCAATTTATTGAAAGCAAAAACACTATTTTGGTCCCTACATTTTGAGATCACAATCAATTTGGTCCCTACATTTTGGTAGCAGTCAATTTAGCCCCTACTATTTTCAATTTAGGGTCAATTTGGTCCTTATCGTTAACTCACTTACGGAAAATGTATATATGGCTAACGAATTGCACCGTTGGCACATTTTTGTCTGCGTGGCTACTAAAATCCATCTAAATCCATTCAGTCACATACACACCTACATAAAAATAAATAATTAAAGAAAAAAACACAATTTGCAAGGCCCCTACGTTTCTACAATGAAAATTCTAGAATACTTTCCATTTTCAACCTAAACCCACCATTAATGAACCCAAAATAATAATAAAAAAACCAATGTGTTTCCTTAGTCAAAGGCAACGGAGAAGCCGCAGGATCATGGGAGCCAGAGTTGAGAAGCTGAGAGCCACTGTTAACTAGACATGGCATATGGTCAAGTCAGGTCATGTTCGGGTTTGGTTAATCAGGTTACGGATCAAATGCGTCGGGTTCAAAATGGGTCATTTAAATGGGTCAGGCCAATTGAGTTGCGGCCGGGTTCAGGCCAACCCGTATATTCACATGAAATTTTATTTTAAAATAAATAAACGCCAAATTTTTAGAGAGAATAAATCAAATCAATCAAGGAAACAAATTACACATAATACCCTTTTTTTTGTTAAGTGGACACCTACTATTATTAGGCTATTTGTATTACTATTATACATGTGAAGGGGAAAAAAAACAATCCAAAAAATATAAAACTTTCCATATCCTTCTAATTATGATAGTTTTGTGTATGACTAAAATTATTTATACTCATAATAACAAAATATTTCATGTTAATAACTCATATGCGAAATGCTTATAATTACAAATTTACAACTTGAGAGAGAGAGAGAGATAGATTCTATGGAACAAAAAAAATTATATATTTTAAGTTTTCACACCATAAATTCAAAGTTCACTAATATTATGGACTTTTTCTTTTACTTTAGTTTTGTTTTGTGCTAATTAGACTTAGTGTTAATAACTTAGTCCTAGTATTTAACTCTACTACTAACTACTTTGTATTTAACTTAGTGTTAGACGTTTAGTAGTGTAGACGTGTAGTTGTAAATGCTTTTACCTTTTTTTTTCTTTTTTCTTTTTATCCTCTACTACTTAGAGTATGTTTGGTACATTGAATGTAGATTACATTAGTAATAGTAATCTTTATTACTAGGAATAGAAGACATTGTAATGGAATAATTATTACTATTCATAAGTTTGGTTGTGACATATGGAAAGCTTGTAAAAGATGATGTATAAGGAAACTTTATATTTTTGGAGATATATTAATTTTAAAACCTATTATATGTATTAAGGAATAGCTATTACATCCAATTTAAAGAGGAATAGCTATTCTTCAATTTAAAGAATAGTCATTCCAATGTAGTAACTAATCCATGTAATAAAGATGCAACCAAATGACCGAATTGTTATTACATATAAATAACTATTCCATTACATGAGCTATTACAGCATACTAAACGTACTCTTAGTATTTAGTGTTTAGACGTTTAGCAGTCATGGCTACTAAATGGCTAAGTAGTATCAATGCAGTACTTTGTGCCTTTATGTCTATGCACCAAGCACCTGGGCATATAGTCTAAATATTTCTTAGGAAATTTTTTTCCAAGGGTAAGTCACAGGTTAATTGGGTTAGGTCAGGTTAGCCTACAAAAAAAAGACAAGCCATGAGGTTGGCCCTTTTTTTATTTAGGCCAAAAATTCGTGTTCAGGTTGGGTCAAAATAGGCAAATTCCGGTTGGGTCAACAAATTTTGGCATTTTTTGCCTTGTCTACTACTAGTCGTGGCAATGGCGAGCGAGGCAATCTGAAGACCATGGTGACGAAAAAAGCAAGATGAAGCTTGGGGTGATTTGGCAGCCAAAGATCATGTAGAGAAAGAGGCTAGGAGTGAGAGATACGATCAATTTGAGGCATCATCATCAACGGTGGTGGTGGCAGTTAACAGCAAGAGAAGTTGATCCCAGAGTCATAGCCATGATGCTTTAGTAAGAATAGAGAAAAGGAGAGAGTGACAAGGCCGGCATAAGCACAGTGTCCTTGGTGGTAATCTAGAATGCACGGACTCGGCGTTTTGGACGCCGAATCCGCGTCCGACGCCGGCCGACGCGGGGTGCGGTGGGCGACGCCGCTGCCCGCGCGTTAGGCCGCGTCCTTTTTTTTTTTTTTTTTTTCCTCGGCGCGATACGCCCCGATTCGCGCCGATTCGGCGCAGAGTCGGGCCGACGCGCGCGAAATCGGCTGGACTCTCGCCGATTCGGGCCGAACCGGAAAATATCGGACGGAACCACCGATACATGACGTACCGGCCGGTTCAGGCCGAAATTAAAAAAAAAAAAAAAAAAAAAAGCCAAAACGCACCGTTTGGAAAAAAAAAACACACAAAACCCTATCACTCAGCTCACTTCTCACCGATTCACTCTCAAGCTCATTCTCTTCAGCCCCCTCAAAAAGAAAAGCTCATTCTCTTCAGCCCTTTCGCACTCTCTGGTCTCTCTGTGCTCCGCGGACCGTGGCTCCGCTCCGCCTCTGTTGCGTCTGGGTCTGGCGGCCTCTCATCTTCAGCTCTCACAGTCACTTCAACCTCACCGATTCACTCTCAATCTCACTCTCACAGTCACACAATCTCACTCTCAACTCACTCACAACCTCACCGACCCAACGACCCACTCTCTCAACTCAACTCAACTCAAGTCTCAACTCTCAAGCTCAGGTATCAAACTCATTAATTTTATACTCTCAAGCTCATTAATCATTATACTCTCACATGCTCTGAGTCAGTGACTATTACCCAATGTGTCTGTGAATCTGTGAATTGTGACATGAATTTTTAATTTTGATTAGTTAATAGTTATTAGTGAATCTGTGAATCTGTCACTGACTAGTTAATAGTTATTGTTCATTGTGAATCTTTGAATTGTGATATGGGTTTTTAATTTTTTATATAAGCTGTCTGTGATGTTGTGACTTGGGTTTGATTTTTTATTTAGTTAATAGGTATTTTATATTTGTCAAATTATTTGTAGGTTAAATTGAATCTATTGAATTTGCAATGGATGAAGCTACTAGCACAAAAAATTCACCTTCAAATTCACCTTCATCTAACGAAGAAATGCCAAACAGTGAAGCTCCTCTTTGGCAGTATGTGACTAAAATAGAGAAACCACCTAGTTCTGCTGCTAAATCCGGTGGAAACACATACTTTAAGTGTAACTATTGTGGCAAAGTTTATTTGGGATCCTATTCTAGTGTTAAGGCTCATTTATTAAAAATTGTTAATAAAGGTATTAAAGCATGCCCTAATGTGACACCGAGCCTTAGGTTGGAAATGCAGCGAATGCATGATCAGATTGAGAATGATAAGTTAGAGAGAGCACAGAGAAGTCGAATTCCCTTACCCCCACCTCCCCCAGGCCGTGGGCCTATTGGCCCTATTCCCTCATTTCAGAGACAAGAAGAGAGTGATAGTACAAATCCAATTGATGGTAAGAGGAGGAAGGTGATTGCGAATTCTACGATAGAGAAAGCATTCCAAAATAATGCTAGATATGAATTGGATAGTAGAATTGGTAGGATGTTTTACACCGGTGGGCTTCCGATTAACTTTGCAAGGAACCCATATTATCGTAGTTCCTATTCATATGCTGCTACTCATAGCATTCCGGGTTATGTTCCTCCTGGATACAATGCTTTGAGAACAACACTTTTGCAAAGAGAAAGAGCTCATGTTGAAAGACTTTTAAGACCAATTAAGGACTTTTGGCTTGAAAATGGTGTAAGTATAGTTTCTGATGGATGGTCAGATCCACAAAGGAGGCCTCTTATTAATATTATGGCTGTATTAGATGGGGGTCCAGTGTTTATTAAGGCAATTGATGGGTCAGGTGAGTTCAAAGACAAGCATTATATTGCTGGGGTGTTGAAGGATGCTATAAAAGAGATTGGACATGAAAAAGTTGTCCAAGTCATTACTGATAATGCTAATGTGATGAAGGCTGCTAGAGCTCTTATTGAAGGTGAGTATCCCAAAATATTTTGGACACCTTGTGTTGTCCACACTCTCAATCTAGCTTTGAAGAATATTTGTGCAGCAAAAAACACTGAAAAGAATGAAGTTATATATGAGGAATGTAGTTGGATTACACGTATTGGTGATGATGCATCCTTTATACGTGTTTTTATCATGAACCATTCAATGAGGTTGGCAATGTTTAATGAATTTTGTCCATTGAAACTGCTCCAAGTTGCTGATACTAGATTTGCTTCAGTTGTTGTAATGTTGAAAAGGTTGAAGTTGATAAAAAGAAGCCTTCAAGCCATGGCTATTAGTGAACAATGGGCTTCTTATAGGGAGGATGATGTTGGAAAAGCTCAAAAGGTGAAAGATATGATTCTAAGTGATCTTTGGTGGGATAAAGTTGATTATATCCTTGAATTTACTGCACCTATTTATGATATGCTACGAGTAGCCGACACAGATAAGCCTTGTCTTCATCTTGTGTATGAGATGTGGGATTCAATGATAGAGAAGGTGAAGGCTGCAATATGTCGGCATGAAGGCTTGGAAGATGATCAGTATAGCTCATTTTGGAGTGTGGTATATGACATACTCATTGATCGATGGACTAAGAATTGTACACCACTACATTGCTTAGCTCATTCCTTAAATCCTAAGTAAGTACTTTTATTTTCTATTTTCCTTAGTTCCCCTTTCTAGTTAAACACACATTTCAACTATATTTGTTTTTTAATCTTTAACTAGGTATTACTCCATTGAATGGCTTTCGGAGAATCCAAAACGCATCTCTCCACATCGAGATCATGAAATTTCTATGGAAAGGAGCAAGTGTTTGGAGCGATACTTTGAAGATGAGGATGAATTAAAGGTGGTGAAGTATGAGTTTGCTACATTTTCAGGAGGGAGGTTTCCTTCACCAGATGCCTTGACAGATAGGTGGGCCTTACAACCTTTGGTTTGGTGGCAATATCATGGCTCCGCATTTCCAATTCTTCAAACCCTTGCCTTTAAACTTCTTGGACAACCATGTTCGTCCTCATGTGCTGAGAGGAATTGGAGCACATACAAATTCATTCATTCCTTAAAAAGAAACAAAATGGTTCCTGCACGCGCTGAGGATTTGGTATATGTGCACTCTAATCTTCGACTCTTGTCAAGGCGCAATGAGGAGTACGTAAATACATCAACAAAGATGTGGGATATTGCAGGAGACTCTTGGAATGAGAGCGACATGCATGGAGGAGCCGGAATTCTTGAGAATGCTGCCCTTACACTTGATGAGCCAGAGTTGGAGGCCATAGTTATTGGGAATGCTACTAACACTAGTGTTACTACTAGTGAAAGTGAAGTTCAAAGTGAAGCTATTGAACTTGATGATGATGATGTTTGTCTTTAATTGTCTTGTTGATTGTTTTGTTGATTATCTTTTATTTTTTTTTAGTTTCAAACTTGTGAGTTGTACTCTAATTTCCAAACATCATAGAATGTTTTAGTTTCAAACTTGTGGGTTGTATTTAATTTATGAACATCATGTTTTAGTTATTATCTACTATTGTTCTTTGATTTAGTATATGTTTATATAATGTGAAAAAGTTTGCTTAGCAATATACTAAAAATATAAATAAAAATATTTTTAATAATTTTTTAATCGCCGCACCCCGCCGCACCCGCACCCTACTTTTTCAAAAATTGCCGAGTCCCGCACCCGCACCCGCACCTGCACCCGAGTCCGGAAACGCACCCGTGCTTCATAGGTGGTAATCACTAGCGGTGGTGGACGGCAATACTAAGCTTGAGAAGTGGCCTCAGGAACCAAACGTCAGCAATCAGCAAAATGGATTCCTCAATTATTTTGGGTCTGCATAATGGTTCTTCGATATTGAGTGTGTTGGTTGCTGGTGGATTTAGATTGGGGTTGGTTTATTTGGTTTTTGGATTCGAAGTTTGCATTGGATTGGATTTAGATGGAATTCAAGTGTTTTCCTTTGTTTTATTGGCAACCAAACAAAGGCCAAAAAGATTTGAGATTTTATTTTTCATTCCATAAATTTGAGAAATTAATTAATTATTTTTTGTTTACATTTTGACACAGCTAATGTGACATTTTTATATGTTAAATTAAATTTTTAATTATTATTTTAGTAGCCTCATAGGCAAAAATGAGCCAACGGTATAATTCACATATGCATTTTTCACTAGTGAGTTAACAATTAGTGAGTTAACAATAGAGACCAAATTGACCTTAAATTGAAAATAACAATGACTAAATTAACTGATATCAAAATGTAGGACATTCAGACTTTAAATGACCATACCCTTGACAACCATAACATTGTTGTCCCAAAGAATTATTAGAAGATTGACCTACTTTCTCCTTAGGTTTCTCAAAATTATTAACCTTAGTGGGTTCATTCTTCCTAAAATTTTTAGGTTCAACAGTGTTCTTGCCTCTTACCCTTCTGTTACTATTTCTCAGAAAGTTTCTAAAGTTCTTGGCAAGATAGGCAATCTCTGTAGCAGAGAGATCATCATCAAATCCACCATCCTCAACATCATCAACAGACTTAAGAGCCATTGATTTGGATTTGTTAGTCTTGGGGAGGTCTAACTCATAGGACTGAAGAGATCCTACAAGCTCATCCACAGGGATGGAGTCCACATCCTTACTCTCAGTGATGGCAGTCACTTTGGGTCTAAAATCCTCAGTCAATGATCTAAGAATCTTCCTAACAATTTTAGGTTGATCATAGATTTCACCCAAATTATAAGCAGAATTAACAATGTCATTCAATTTAGCATAGAATTCATCAAAAGATTCATCATCATTCATTCTTATGCTTTCAAATCTAGAAGTTAATTGCTGCAACTTATTAATTTTAACTGCCTTCGTGCCTTCATGCACAGTCTGGAGGATTTTCCAAGCAGTATGAGCAACCTCAACATTAGAGATTCTCTTAAATTCCTCCATGGAAACAGCATTAAAAATAGCATTCATTGCTTTGCTATTAAAAGCGGCTGCCTCCTTCTGAGAAGTTTGCCACTCACTCACAGGAGTAGTGGGCTTCTCCCATCCGTATTCAACGGAATTCCAAACTCTCTCATCTATGGATTTCAGGAAGGCTTTCATCCTTACTTTCCAATATGCATAGTTGTTTCCATCAAAGTGAGGTGGAACAACAAGAGAGTGTCCGTGTTCCATGACAACAGGGGTCAAGGATCAGCTCAAAGATCAAAGGATCAAACAAAAAAGCTACCCGCTCTGATACCACTTGTCAGTTCGTTTAGACCCCTTAAACCCAACAGATTAACCTAGAGAATTAGCCAAGTTATTAACTTAGGTAATTTAATTAAAACTAGGTTAACACAGTTAAGCAAAAATAACAAAGCAGCGGAAAAATAAACAACACAAAGATCTGATGACCCAGGAAACCACATCGGTAAAAACCTGGGGAGGATTTGACCTAGCTATCCTCAAGGTAAACTGAATCCACTATGAAAGAATCGAAGTTTACACAATAGACTTAGACCACTAACGTCATATTGCTACCCGAGTGTAGGAAACTTACTACCATGACCCCATGATAGCTCCGAGATCCACGGACTCCTTCTTTCCGGAATTCTTCAACAAATCCACAAGCGCACCTGCTTGTATATCTTTGTGTTCTCTTGATTCTGCAACTGTAACGATCTACACAACTCTTGACATAAATCTCAAGTTTGTAAACCCTAAGTGTATGTGAAGGTAAACACCTCTAGATCTCAAAGAAAGATTCACAAACACAGCAAAACAGAACACTAAAAACGTGGCTAGGGTTTTCCCTTTTATACTTAGGGCAAACATAAAACCCTATACATTAAAACGGGCTTGGGCTGAGTTGGAATTTTCTGCAGAAAAACGTTCTGCACGATTTTCGATCGATCGAGTCTAATTTTCGATCGATCGAGTCATACAAAAAGTGAACAGTACTTCTGCATAAAAACTCGATTCCAACTTTACAATAAGACCCATACTTTGAGCAAGTCTAACACACGACTCAACATTGTTTTGATCATGGTTTGCCAACATACAAATTGAAGTTCTAAATACATTAGTTCCTAATCTTTAGAACCTAACAGAACTTTTATTTCACACACACATATATATACATATTCAGTATTTTCATTATGAAAAAAGTTTGTCTCGTAGCTCATTGCTCACATAACCACAGTTAACCAAACTATGTTGAAAAGACTAATTTCCAGAGGCTAATGTTGGAATTGGGTTAGATTTTGAAAGGACTATTCGTCAAAACGAATAAAAAGATTTTAAAAAAAAAAAGTGAACCAGAGTTAGCATCAATGAATAAAAAACTGTTTTTTTTTTTTTTTAAAGAGCAGAATTGAAACCAATTAAAAGCAACAAAAAGCACTTCCAAACAACGCCTAAAAAAGTCTGACTAGAAATTAAAAATTGGGAATTTGAGACAAGTCGAAATTGAATTCTCGCACTAACCACAAATTTCACGGCGATTGATTGAGTACATTTTCCACGATGAATGCAAAATGTTTAAATAGTATTTTATTTTTTACACCAAAAAAAAATAATCACCTTAATTTGTGTTATAAAAAAATCAACCATCATTGATCCATTGATTAAAAATAGACAGAATTATTTTCACAAATTATTAGTCTTAATTGTCCGCGCATGAATATCGTGCAATCAAGGGTTTCATTCAAAAACTTGTATGTTCATACATATATGAACGTGCAATCATGGTATTACATAAGCTTTCTATGATATATCCTAACCAAAAATTAATGTACAATTTGGCAGAACAGAAAACAATGGACAAAATTGGCCTATACCTTTTTCACACAAACTAATCAGCATTTTGCCCCATTTTCTAAACTAATTAGGGAAATGCCCCTCTTTTGAAAATCGATTTTCTAAAAATCGAGTTAGGCCCTATAGCGGCGTTTTTAAGGAGCCTATAGTGACGTTTTCAGGACCTATAGCGGCGTTTTATAACTCGATCTTTACAAAGTTGAGTTATAGGCAAAAAAAATGAAAAAAATTGCATATAACTCGATTTTATGGAAGTCGAGTTATAAAACGCCATTATAGGTCCTGAAAACGTCTCTATAGACTCCTTAAAACGTCACTATAGGGCTCCAAAAAAAAATTTTTAACTCGATTTTGAGAAAATCGAGTTTCAAAAGAGGGGCATTTTCCTAATTAGTTTGAGAAAGAGGGCAAAATACTGCTTAGTTTGTGTGAAAAGGGCATTTGTCCATTTTGTCCAGAAAACAATATGGACGACAAAAAGAAAGAAAATAAGCAAAAATTAAAATCACTTGATAAAATTAATATGTTGGTATTTTGCCAAGAAAACCAAGAATGCAACGAACGCGGCTAGAGCCCAAGTCTTTAACCCTTTCTGTTTGAACGAGCAGCAATGGTTTCTTGAATTGTTGTTGTCAACTTCCATTGCCATCATCTGAGACTTGAGTTTGGAAATATCCAAGGCGACCGTAAATGCAAGATGATCATCAACACAAGTGGGGTGCTCAGATTACCCCACCCATATGTGATCCTAAACTAGATTTCTTGATGCAGTACTTCTTGTTGAAACGTAGAGATTATTGTTAGGATTAGTGCCCTAAAATCCTATTATATAATGCTATGTATGACATTATGTTATAAGTCATAAAGTAGTTTTATTATCTAAAATAATGGTAACATGAATATTTGGACATTATCACATAGTTCTTGAGATGCATAGTATGTGATTTATGTGATTTAATCATAGAAAATGTAAATCATAAGTTCTTTATAAACTCAAAATCTTAATTCGTAGTCGGTGATGAAATCTGGCATTTTATCTGCAATGACTATTACATGTCAACTAAGATGCTTTGTATTCATCATGAAAGTGGAGACTTCTAGTTGATATGTTAATATGTTTTAAGTGTACAAAACATATTGAACTAGACCACTGTGAGATTTATTATTCTATTAACAACTGTCAAATGAACAATAAATCTCACGACTTTTATATACATAAACTCTCAATCCTAAGAGAATAGTGAACCCGATCATGATTTGTAAATTGCCTAGATATATCAAGAGTGAGATCTAATTTAACAGTCAAAACCTCAGTATATTGAGCAACCACACGTACTGTTGAAGGAGCACATATTCTCAAGATGGAATTCATAATCTCTTTATAAAAATATAAAATATTCTCTTGAAATAAGTTTAATAGATTTGGTTATTCAGAGCTTTAGGCCTAACCACTTTAGTAAAGAGTTACTAAAGTTTATATTTTATGAAATTAGATTTCATAAATATATGTGAATAACTTAAAGGATCAAACCATGTATTCAAGGATCAAGATGTAGTAATTTTCAAAGTGACAGTTATATATTATGATTTTTTATTACTACGAATATTTTCATGAAGGGATTAAATGTTTAATAAAGTCTTGAGATATAATTTATTAATAAGACCTAAAGTGCAATTATATTTATAGAGTGGTATTAAATATAATTTGTAAAGTTGTGATTTACAACTATTTTATGTTGGCTTTAATGTGCCAAAATTTGATTGTAATTATGTTTAATCTTTTGCACCTTGTATTTTATATGAGATTTTATTGTAACGGTTGTGTGTGAGAGAGAGTATGAAGACTCAAGGCAAAGTAAAGAGCAAGAAGTTTTCGCGGGTGTCTCGCGAGAAGCTTACCCGCGAAGTGAAGCATGTGCCCTGCACATGACTGGAATGCGAAGAGTCAGGACAAGTTGGTGACAGCTGGTTTTCACGAGTGTCTCTCAAGTAAAGCCTTCCTGCGAGATACCCGCGAAACATTCTGCTTTGCTAAACTGTCATATCTGATACACACTATCTGTACCCACACTATATATACCCACATTATTCACAAATGTTGAGGAGTGCTTCAGAGAGAAAACTCTAACCACAAACCCTTGAAAGTGAGAGATTGTTAAACCCACAATTCTCTACACATTCCATTGTGGTTTTCCTCAACTTTTACCTTTCCATTTCCATATCCTTAAAAGGTTGATAACCTAAATATTTACCACACCCATCCTGAGTGTAAAGTGAGGTTTTGGTGCTGCTGGGAAGTATTGGAAGAAGTCATTTGTTTGGTGGATACATTTGGGCTGAATTGCGTGATCTGGAGAGTTAGAGAAGACAAGGCTTGGTGAAGTCAGTTGGTAGCAGGAATTTGGAGGGCTCGAGTACATAGGGTAGACTAGGCTTGGAGGATTTTTTATTATTCATGTACTCCAACTTATTCTCTAGTGGATCGACTTACCGCTTGGAGGGCAGCGGAGAAGTTCTATGCGAGTACTTCGGTTTCCTCTTCGATAACACATCGATATGTTATCTTGTGTTTGCATTCTTCTTCCCTACTCTTTTAGTTTTCATTTTACTGTTGTGCTTTATTGAATATAGCTTAGAGTAGTTATATTGTTTATCCACTTGCATTTACTCTATTCCGCACTTAGTATAAGTTAAAGTAAAATCAATCGAGCTGTAATCTTTTAATTTGGGGGTCTAAATAGCTCTTGTGTTTTTAACACATTTTCGAACTTTCATAATTAATGGTAACTTTGGGCTTGTCAAGAGTTGACAGATAAGCCTAAAGCCCATTGGAACTAGAGCTTTATTTGTCCCTTTTGGTCTCACTCTAAGTCATACACTAAAGTCCAATTAGGTTGATCCAAAAGGTTAACCCAATTAAATAATCAGTTATTTATTTAATAAGAGTTATTAAATAAAGTAATTACTAAGGCAATTAAAGAAATATACATATGATTAAAAGAGAAACATACAAATTTTTTAAGTATCTCAATTATTCTCTTGAACAAATATGTATAGAACTGATTGAGAGACCACACATCTTGGGTATATATGGAATTGGAGTGAAGATTGAAAGTCTTCTCAAGTTCAATCTTCATTTGTTTTTTAATTTTACTGCATCAAGATACACCTTCCTATTCTTTGTTTCTAAAATACAGATGTTCCATGTTATCTCACATGAACGAAGTAGATCCGTTTATTTCCACTGTGTTTTTGTATAAGATGCAAAACTGTGTTTTCCTATAATGGCTATTAGAGCTTTTTTCAATCTCATGTTTCTATAACATGTTGAGTGAGTTTTAGAATCAAAGAATATTATTTTTATGGTATTTGAAAATTCTACAATAATTTTCTACATAGTTTAGTTTTAGAACTATTGTTTGATAAATCTGAAATTGATGTTGTGATGTTGTTTTAGTTCAATTTTAAGTACGCCCAATTGAACTTTATAACTATAGCATCAATGAAATTTAGTTTTGATCTCAATCCCATTCTACTATAATCAAGGGATTGTGTTTTGTTTATGTGAAACGGCAAAAATGGTTACTAGAAAAATTCTAAAAAATTCAGTTTCACGAGTCTCAATCGATCAAGAATTCCTTTCAATCGATCAAATATTCTTTTTGATTGATCGAACAAGAATTGAGAATTGATTGAATTAGGTAGCGGCTTTTTGATGAAATTTTTCAATTTTTTGATTGATCGAGTAAAAAATTCGACCAATCGAAGGTACCGAATTTTGAAAATTTCACTAAGTATTAAAACATTAACAAAGTGCAAGGCTATGTGTAATGAGATTACACATATTTTCTAAATAAAAACTTGTCTTTTAAGATTTCTAGTGGGAGAGAAATCCAAGGGTTTAATCTCACAACCTCCATTGTCAGTTTGTAGTAGTGTGGGGTAAGCATCTTGCTTGGCGTTTATGCCTTGTGATCCCAATGGAGGGTGTTTATTTCATGGTACTACAAGATTGAACTTACCCATTTAAAGTAGTGTGAACAAACACCTTGTCTTGGCGTTTATGCCTCGCGATCCCAATAGAGGATGTTTTGCTTTCATCGTACTACAAATTTAAACTATAAATTAGGAGATGAAATGTGGTTCCACATGATTTTGGGCAATGGTGTACATTAGACTAAGTATAATGTTAATCTCCCAACAGAGCTACGTCATTATTTACTTAGACGCTAAAATTAAATCGGCATATTATTGGTGTTTGGTAAGAGTTATCATGATAGCACTAATAATGAGAATAGTTCTCAATCAGTCATAGTGTTTATAATTTACTTGCAACCAAGGAATTTTAAACACGGGATTGGGTTATCGTTGCATAATTTATATTATGGTTTTGTTAAGGTTTCATACTATATGCTTATATGTTAAATTGATAATGTCCAGTTTACTTATTATATTCATGTTAATTATTTTCAGGTTTGATCATGGCATCCTTCAGCCCACTTGTTACTATTCTTAATCAAAACAAGCTGACTGGATCCAACTATGTTGACTGGAAAAGAAATTTAGATATTGTTCTTACTGCTGAAGAGCACAAATTTGTGCTTAATAAACCATGTCCAAGCTTTCTTGCATTAGATGCTCCTTATGAGAACAAGCAGCGATATGATCGTTGACAGAAATATAATGAGATGGCTAAGTGCAATGTCCTAACATCTATTTCAAATGTTCTATAGCATCAAATGCAGGATGTGGAACTAGCTTCAGACACAATGTTTAATCTGAAGGAAATGTTTGGTGAGCAAGGTCATTCTGCTAGGCAAGATACTATAAGTCTTCTTCTAAATACTAAAATGGCTCAAGGGAATCCAGTAAAAAAGCATTGTCTCAAGATGATCTCTTATCTAAATACACTGGAGGTTTTAGGTCCCGACATTGATAGAGAATCCCAAGTGGATTTGATACTCCAATCCCTGCCGGAATCATTCAAAGAATTCAAACTTAATTATAATATGAACAAAAAGATTTTTACTTTGTCTGAAATGACGAATGAATTAGTGGCAGTGGAAGGCAACCTTGTAACAGCTAGTGTTGATACTAATATGGCTAAAGCTTGTTCTTCTAAGCTTAAGTCAAAAGGCAAGGGTGGTAAGAAAAAAAAGGACTTCACCAAACAAGAAGGTAAACAAGTTGCCTTAGAAGTTGCCAATAAGAGAAAGAAGAAAGCAAGGAACTACATCAAAGGAAAATGTTTCCATTGTGATGAGAAAGGTCACTGGAAGAGGAATTGCCCAAAATTCATAGCTGACAAGAATAAATGTATGATGAGATCATTCCTTCTTTAAACATGTTTAGTGCATAATCCCATGGATTCCTAGTGTGTGGATTCAAGATGTACTAATTATATCTGTAATGTTTTGCAGGGGTTCCAAGAGACCTAAAGGCTGAATGAAGGGGAAATGTTCCTTACTTTGGCTTATGAGAGCAAAATTCCAGTTTGTAGTTATTGGAGTGTTTAATTTATGCGTTGATTCCAGGGTTTTGATATTGGAAGACTGTTTATATGTGCCTAATGTTCGTAGGAATTTGATTTCTGCAACTTATTTAGGTAGACATGGAAATTGTGTTATCTTGAAAGACAATGTTGTAATTAAGAAGGATAAAGTGTTTATCTATTCTGACAATATTTTTGATGGTCTTTATATTATAACTCCTAATAAGCATGAATTATACAATTATAAATTAGATAATAATTCACATGTAAAATCATTAAAGATAAAGTTTCCTTCTATTAGTGATGCATATCTTTAGCATTTGCGTTTGGATTATATTAATTGAAACAGGATCCAAAGACTGGTGAAAGATGGACTTTTAGAATCATTAGATTTTAATGAATTTCCAGTTTGCGAATCCTACTTGGAAGGTAAAATGACAAAGAGACCTTTTAAAGCAAAAGAAAATAGAGCCAATGATTTGCTAGAACTAATGCGTTCAAATGTATGTGGTCCTATGTCAACCCAAGCAAAAGGAGGCTATGAGTATTTCATTACTTTTACTGATGATTGCTCTAGATTTGGTTATGTGTACCTAATGAAACAGAAGTCCAAAACCTTTAAAAAGTTCAAAGAGTTTAAGGCCGAAGTGGAGAATCAATTAGGTAAATGCATAAAGGCCATTCGATCTGATCCTAGTGGTGAATACCTTCTTGGGGATTTCAAGAATTTCTCAACTGAAAATGGAATTATATTCCAATTGACTGCACCTGGAACTCCCTAACAAAATGGTGTAGCAGAAAAAAGGAATAAGACTCTTTTAGATATGGTAAGGTCCATGTTGAGTTATGCAACTCTACCTATTTCTTTTTGGGGATATGCACTAAAAACTGCAATGCATCTTTTAAATTTAGTTCTATCAAAATCTGTTCCCAAGACACCTATGAAGTTGTGGAGTGGGCGTAAGCCTAGTATGAGATACCTCCATATTTGGGGATGTCCAGTACATGTACTGAAAAGGAAGTCTGATTAGTTGGAACCAAATACAGAAGTATGTATGTTTATAAGATATCCAAAGGAAACTAAGGGTTATTTATTCTATAATCATACAAATAACAAAGTGTTTGTTAGCACAAATGCCAAATTTTTTTAGAATGATTATATGAATAATTTTACTCCTAGAAGAAGAGTTGTCTTAGCTGAAATGATTGAACCTGTAATTGAACAATCAATGGATGAAACTAGGAATGATGTGGTTGTATCAGATACACCACAAGATACTACTCAAAAGATGACTAGTACACAAGAGCCTCATCGTAGTGGGAGGATTATTAGGCCACTTGTAAGATTTACACTTTTAGGGAAAACTTATGAACCTATCTCAGAAGTCTTTTAGGGAAAACTTATGACTAGTACGCATGAATTTAATCCTTCCACTTATGAAAAGGCAATGAAAGATATAGATGCACATCATTGGGTCAAAGCTACGAAATCTGAATTGGATTCTATGTATTCCAATCAAGTTTGAGATCTTGTAAAGGCACCTAATGACATTAAACCTATTGGTTGCAAATTGGTTTACAAGAGGAAGAGAGGGATAGATGGAAAGGTTGAAACCTATAAGGCAAGACTAGTGGCGAAAGGGTATACACAAAAGGAATGTATTAATTATGAAGAAACCTTTTCGCCAGTAGCTATGCTTAAATCTATCAGAATTCTCTTATCCATTGCTACTCATTATGATTATGAAATTTAGAAAATGGATGTCAAAATTGCTTTTCTAAATGGCAATCTTGAAGAAGAAATTCATATGATGCAACCAGAAGGTTTCATAGCATAGAACCAAGAGCATATGGTATGCAAGTTGAAAAGATCCATTTATGGACTTAAGCAAGCATCTAGGTCATGGAACATCAAATTTAATCAAACAATTAAGTTATTTGGTTTTAAACAAAATCTTGATGAACCATGTGTGTACAAGAGACATCAAAATAAAGTAGTAACTTTTCTAGTGCTTTATGTTGATGACATTTTACTCATTGGAAATGATGTAGAGGTAATGTCATCAGTTAAAATTTGATTGTCAAGCCAATTTGATATGAAGGACTTGGGTGAAGCAAGCTATATCTTAGGAATCAAGCTTTGGCGAGATCGAAAGAATAGGATGTTAGGCTTATCTCAAACTAAATATATAGATAAGATTCTAGCAAGGTTTAGCATGCAAAACTCCAAAAAATGATTACTTCCTTTCAAACATGGAGTTCCTCTGTGTCACGCCCCAAACCCAAAAGAGTCTAAAGCATGAGAAATACATCCCAAGGGTACCTGTAGATTTTTCCTTTTTGGCAAATCAAACTATAGGAGATCTTTATTTTCCTTTCTTTTCCACAAAATAAGAATATATAACCATGCTAAAATCTCCACATTACAAGTTAGAGCTCTATAACACATTTACGAACAATAACAAAAATCATATGCCTCCACATAATGCATGAATATATTACAAAACTCTGATTAAATTACACAAAGTCACAATCTTATCAAGAATAAGGACCTTAACATCGAGTCTAGGCCTACCACGCCAAAGGCTAACAAACCTCAAGCGACCCACCTCCAATATAATTAATTAAGGTCTCGTTGAATGTAGCAAGATCGAGTCACCAACCATTTACAGCAAAAGTCTCCAAATTTAACATAGCACTCTAATCATCACCAAAAAAGTAAGCTCCATACCCAAGGTATAGCTAATAAATATGAAAAACTGTTAGAAGGTGGGATGAGCTAACGCCCAGTAAGTAGCATAATTAATTGGGGTAACGGATATGCAAGTTTCATTTTCAATAATAATAATATGACAAGAATGGTTAATAATGAAACATAAAGTTTCTCAAAGTAAATACCTTGAAACTATATACTATAATCTATAAACACCAACAATATAATTTCCAAAGCCATAATATCTAACATAAGGTAAATTATCATAAATATACTACACTACTACATAGACCGGTCAAGGGATCCATCCATTCACAACTGGCATGATATTGTCCTCTTTGGTATGCAATCTCTTGGCCTCATGGACAGCAGCCTCACCCATACCCTCAAGGTTTTTCTCTCCCCCCATGGGCAGCAGAGAGTGCGTCAAATAAGACCTCTCTTGCATGTGGTCTCTTGGCCCCATGGGCAGCAACCTCACCCACACACAATCAAGGAACTCCTTTCCCCCATGGGCAACAAGGAAGAACGAGTTATTCAAAGTGAAAGGACACTGACTTGGATTTGATTCCATTGTCACAAGATAAGCATCTAAAATTTTTAATATGCCATAAAATCAATAATTTTCTTATCAAAGATTAAATAAAAGATGCTCATTTTTTTATATCAAGAATTCATGTATTTCCCCAAATGCAATACCAAATATGATGCATTTTCATATATAATCATATATATATATATATATATATATATTAAGGTTACGACATGATAGTTTTCAAGAAAAATATGGTTTCCATAAGTAGTTTCCAAAAGCGTGTCTAACCCAAAAACAACATTTATGCAACATGGTTATTTTTCAAAAATCCCATTAAAAAGTTACTTACCTCGCAACCCGCCAAAAGCCTAATTCTCCAAGCTCCAAAGGAAATTAGCTAAAACCTAAATAATATCAAGTAATCCTATCACAATAAGCATAGAACTTGAAATTGTATTTAGCTACAATTTAGGAATTACCAAATAAGCACTTGATTAGGTAAACCTAGTATTTAACCTCATTAATAATATATTTCATTTCCAAAGTTTCTCAACAAATTAATTACTAGGCATAGACTCCAACTAATTCTCATAAATCATCCAAAGTATTATTTCTAACATCAACACCTCAACAATTTATAAGAAATTTCCACAAGATTTATGTAATATCAACAAGAGACCCATGATACCAAAATCATAATATTCCCTAAGACAAGCAATTTGAATCTTTATCTAACTCCAAATAATCAATAAAAATTATATTCACCATTTATTCTGCATTAAAAAGCCAAAACCCCCAAATTTTCACCACTTAGATAGCCACCATTGTAAAAACTTTAAACTCACTCAGCAAATAATTCCAACAGTACAAAATCCATACATATAAACATATAAATATCACTTCTAATGCTCATAAACCACAAGGGTATCATTATTAAAGCTTAGATAAAAATAACCTTAAGCAAATTATAAAACTCACCAAAAGGATTAGAAATTTTACCTCAAATAAAAGATGTGAAGATGCTTAGAGGTTCTTAAGGCTTTTCCGGTGATCTTGCCGGAAAAGTGATAATAGAGATGGTGGGGAAGGAGGTACACCGGTGGTAGAGGATGAGAGAGTGTGAGATGAGTGTTTGAATTTGAGAGAAGATGAAAAAGAAAACAACAGTAGAGGACCCTTATTGACCGGCCAAAAGAGAGAAAAGAGATAGTATGAAAATGAGTGGTGGAGAATGATGGGTAGGTGGGAGCATGTGGGACACTTAAAATATCTGACCCCCCCCCCCCCCCTTTTTTTTTTTTTTTTTGGAAAGCCTAAACCGTTACACTCTGTCTAATGACCAAAGGCCTAAGACTCTTAAAAAGGAAAAGATGATGAGACAAATTCTCTATGCTTCAGCAGTAGGAAGTCTCATGTATGTCATGCTATGTACTAGACCAAATATCTGTTATTCAGTTGGCATAGTTAGCTGATATCAATAAAATCCAAAATCAAAACATTGGGAGGTTGTAAAGCATATTCTTAAGTATCTAAGGAGAACGAGGGACTATATGCTTGTTTACCATTGTAAGGATTTGATACCTATTAGTTACACAGATTCTGATTTTCAATCACATCTAGATTTCAGAAAGTCCACTTCAAGTTGTGTGTGTCACCTTGGGAGGTGGAGCCATTAATTGGAGGAGTGATAAGCAATCTTGTATTGCTGACTCCACCATGAAAGCTAAATATGTTGCTGCTTGTGAAGCAGCAAAGGCGGCTGTTTGGCTTAAAAAATTCCCTTTTGATCTTGGTGTTATGAGAATAGAGCAAGTTTCAATTGCATTATTCTGTGACAATAGTGGAGCAATTACATAATCCAAGGATCCAAGAAATCACAAGAAAAGAAAGCACATAGAAAGAAAGTATCATATTATTCGAGACATTGTAGCTCGAGGAGATGTGTTTAGTAGCAAAGATTATTAGTGTAAATAATCTGGCAGATCCCTTTACCAAAGCCTT
This sequence comes from Lithocarpus polystachyus, assembly GCA_033629205.1. Lineage (NCBI taxonomy): Eukaryota > Viridiplantae > Streptophyta > Magnoliopsida > Fagales > Fagaceae > Lithocarpus > Lithocarpus polystachyus. Next base: position 25,561,303 of record CM066164.1, on the reverse strand, counting down.
GCCCTAAAAGACTTTTAAGTCACACATGGAGGGAATGGGAGTTAGATTAATGCGCAATAGTCTTTAAGGGCAAATAGAAGATTGTTAGGATTAGTGCCCTAAAATCCTATTGTATAATGCTACGTACGACATTATGTTATAAGTAATAAGATTGTTTTATTATCTAAAATTATGGTAACATGAATATTTGAACATTATTGTATAGTCCTTGAGATAATTGGACTGCTGTGAGATTTATTATTCTATTAACGACTGTCACATGAACAATAAATCTCATGACTTTTATTTACATAAACTTTTTAACGGTCAAAATCTCAATATGTTGAGCAACCACATCTAGTGTTGAAGGAACACATATTCTGAAGATGGAATTCATAATCTTTTTATAGAAATATAAAATATTCCCTTGAAATAAGTTTAATGGGTTTGTTTATCAGAGTGTTAGACCTAACCACTTTATTAAAGGGTTACTAAAGTTTATATTTTATGAAATTGGATTTCTTAAATATATATGAATAACTTAAAGGATTAAATCAGGTATTCAAGGATCAAGATGTAGTAATACTCAAAGTGACAATTATATATTATTACGAATATTTTTATGAAGAGGTTAAATGTTTAATAAAGTCTTAGGATATAATTTATTAATAAAGCCTAGAGTGCAATTATATTTATATAATGATATTAAATATAATTAATGATAACTTTGGGTTTGTCAAGAGTTAACAAATAAGCCCAAAACCCATTGGAACTAGAGTTTTATTTGTCCATTTTGGTCCCACTTCAAGCCACACACTAAAGCTCAATTGGGCTGACTCAAAAGGCTAACCCAATTAGATAATCAGTTATTTATTTAATAAGAGTTATTAAATAAAATAATTGCTAAGGTAGCTAAAGAAATATGCGTATGATTTAAAGAGGAACATACAGATTTCCTATGTAAGACCACACATCTTGAGTATATGTGAAATTGGAATGAAGATTGAAAGTCTTCTCAAGTTCAATTTTCATTTATTTTTTAATTGTATTGCATCAAGTTCCGCCTTCCTATTCTTTGTTTCTAAGATTTCTTGCACTTTCTCGTGTAGCCAGCCATGGAGACAAACAGAGGCAATTTGCGGTGAGAACAGAAACTGGTCAGTTTAGTGTTTCATGTAGTTTTTTTTTAGGAGCCATTAGAGATTTTCCAAAGTCGGTTTAGATGCAAAATTTCAAACTCCCATGGTGGTTTATTTACTTTTCTACCCCCACCCACTCTTTCTTTGGATAATACTAATAGACACATGCTTTTTTTCGTGGCGAAAATGCACTTTCGGTCCCTATATTTTGGGTCAATTTTCATTTTGGTCCCAAAATTGATTTCGTTACTAATGTCGTCCCTAAAAAAAAAAATCGATTCCATTTTGGTCCTTGCCGTCAACCCATTAACGGAAACCTCCTACATGGCAGACGGAATGCCCTGCTTGTTGTTGTGGCGCTAACATGGCCATTAAAATATTATTTAAAAAATTAATTGGCATTTTTTAAACACCACATCAGCATTTCAAATTTTAAATTATTTTGGGCAAAAAAGTTTTAAAAAAAATTTAAATAAATACAAAAAATTAAAAACAAAATTTACATGGCAGACGGAATGCCCTGCTTGTTGTTGTGGTGCTAACATGGCCATTAAAATATTATTTAAAAAATTAATTGGCATTTTTTAAACACCACATCAGCATTTCAAATTTTAAATTATTTTGGGCAAAAGAGTTTTAAAAAAATTTAAATAAATACAAAAAATTAAAAACAAAATTTTGAATTTCTAAATTTTTAAATTTTAATTAAATTAATTTCTTTTAATCTAAAATCATAAATTGTTTTTAATTTAAATGATTTTTTTTCATTAGAACATTTTTTTCATTAGCCCATTTTGAACCCGTGATCTGGGTTTAGAGAGAGAGAGAGAGAGAGAGAGAGAGAGAGAGAGAGAGAGAGAGAGAGAGAGAGAGAGAGAGAGAGAGAAGGGGGGGAGATGAGGAGATAATGAGATGAGGCCGGCAGTGATTTAGAGCAGATCAAAGGGAAGAAGGCCAGTGGTGGTGTAGAGCAGATTAGGGGGGAAGGAACCTATGAACCCCTCTTTATTATATCTCTAGTGTACGCATTGTACTACCCATCATTCAAATCGGTGTTGATCCTCTTGAGACTCATGTAAGCAATGGTGCTCACCGAGGAGTTACACGGTCCATGGTCTGTGCCAAGATTCTCGAGACCCCAAAGTCTGCGATCTTGACTTGGTTCCTCATGTTGAGCAAGAGGTTCAAGGGCTTTATATTGTGATGAACGATGTGCTACCAATGCAAGTAGGCAAGTCCGACGAGGATCTGGTGGGCTAGATCGGAGAGTTGGCGCTCGTTCGTGATGTGCATACCTTCCAATGAGCCCCAATCCATGTACTCCAGCAAGACCTAGATTTTGCCGTTGTGGTCGAACATGTCGTGGCATTTGACCACTTGGTGTTGTCCACATCGCGGAGGATCTCGATTTCGGTGCAAATCTGGCGGTGCACCGAGTCCTTGTGGTTCCTGTATATGACCTTGAGGGCAAAGACTCTGCCCGTTGGCTTGTGGATCACTCGATACACGGTCCCGCCAGTGCTGCTCCCGATTCGATTAGCTCGCTCAAGCTGAGAGTAATGGAAGCATAAAGGAGTCGCATTTATGTTTCTATGATTCGTGGTTTTTGGAGATTGGTTTGGCTTCTGGGTTTGTTTCTTGGATTTAGGAAGAACATGAAGAACAAACTATTATGTTCTTACAAAAAAATAATGAAAAGTAAAATAAAAATAAATTAAATTAAATTTGATTTAAGGCTTTTTTTTAAATTTAATTTATTTTTTGTTTAAATTTTTTGACATGACTTTTTAAAAAAATTAAAATGCTGACATGGCATTTGAAAAATGCCAAATAATTTTTTTAAATAATATTTTAATGGCCACGTCAGCGCCACGTCAGCAAGTAGGGTATTCCATCTGTCACATAGAAGGTTTCCATTAGTGGGTTGACAGTAAGGACCAAAATGAAATCGATTTTCTTTTTTTAGGGACGACATTTGTAACGAAATCAATTTTGGGACCAAAATGGAAATTGACCCAAAATGTAGGGACCAAAAGTGTATTTTTGCCTTTTTTTCGTTGGTTATGCTTGTCTTTAGAGCATTTTTTTAGTAATAATGTCCTTACTATTTAAAACAAATCATATTATATCATCCATATTTACTATATTTTACTAAAAAAAATTCTTTTAAATTTTTTTTCACAAACAACAACCACATTTCACTTTTTTTCTTTAAAAAATTTATAGAATAAAAATGAATAAAAAATTAAATTCAAAATGATAAATGCTAGCTTAAAACTGTTAATAGTATTCTATACACAATTTTAAATAACCTGTCATTGGGTTGTTTCTCTTCATTTTCATACCAGAAATTTCAGCCCCAAAACACCCTTCAGACTCATTCACTCCACCTTACGTACTTTTACTACTTCCTTCATTGATGCCCAATCCTATCAATCATCTTCCATTGTTTCCAGATTCTTGTGGCTTTTGCAGGAATATACCCAGATGGCCTATTCCACGTCAAATCCATCCATGCTCAGATTATCACCAATTCTGTATCCAAAGACCAATTTTTGGCTACAAAACTTGTTAAGGCGTGTTGTGATTTAGGTCGTGTGGGCGATGCCCGTCACGTGTTTGATCAATTTTCCCTGCCAAAAACCATTCTATGTAATGCCATGGTTGGTGGGCATTTGAGAAATGAGTGGTACAGTGAAACCCATGAGTTATTTAAAATAATGGGGTCATGAAATTTGGCAATTGATAGTTATACATGTAATTATGCGCTAAGGCATCCATGGGATTGTTAGATCATGAAATGGGTAGGGAAGTAATAAGGAACGCAGTTGACAAAGGGGTTGAAAGTGATCAGTACTTTTTGGGGAGTTCAATGAATAATTTCTTAGTGAAATTTAATAGTATTGATGAAGCGCAAAGAGTCTTTGATGCAATGGCTAAAAGGGAAGTAATTTGTTGGAATTTGATGATAGGTGGGTACGTGCAGGCACACCATTTTAATGAGGCTTTTTGTTTGTTTTTTGATATGCATCGTTTGGGAATTAGACCAAGTCAGGTAACTATGGCAAGTATAATTCAAGCTTATATGGAAACAAGAAATTTGAAACTTGGAAAATTTGTTCACGGGTGTGTATTTGGATTACGAATGGGTTTATGATGTTTGGTGCTTACCTCATTGGTTGATATGAATGGTAAGATGGGTGATGTTGAAAGTGCTCAATCAGTTTTTGTTAGCATGCCCATAAGAAATTTGATTTCATGGAAAGTGATGATCTCAGGATTTGTTCAAAATGGGTTGGTGTGAGAAGCTGTTGACCTCTTTCAAAGGTTGGTATTAAGTGGTGGTGGGTTTGATTCTGGAACTGGAGTTAGCCTTCTTCAAAGCTGTGCTCAAACAGCTGATTTGGGTAGTGGAAAAATCATTTATGGTTGTATATATAGAAAAGGTCTAAATCCAATTTGTCTACTGCAATTTTCGATTTGTATTCTAAATGTGGTGCCTTGAAGCAGGCACAATTGTTTTTGACAAAATGAAAAATAGGAATGCGATTACTTGGACTGCCATGGTGGTAGGATTAGCACAAAATGAACATGCCGAAGATGCCCTGAAGTTATTTACTCAATGCAAGAAGAGGGAGTTTCAGCCAATTCTGTTACTCTTTATGTTTAATCCATTCTTATGCCCACATTTAATTCGCCGTGGCTATGCATTTGATGTGGTTAACATGACTGCCCTAATTAATATGTATGCCAAGTGTAAAACAATAAATTCTGCAGAAATGGTCTCTGGCAATGGATCCATCTCTAGTGATGTTATTTTGTGGAACTCAATGATAACAGGCTGTGGGATGCATGGTCATGGGCATCAAGCTGATGGTCTCTATAGAAAATTGATAAAGGAGGGACTCATCAAGCCGAGTCAAACCACATTTGTTGCTGTTCTAACTGCTTGTAATCACGCGGGGCTTGTGGAAGAGGGCTTTACCTTGTTTCACAGAATGTAAAGAGACCATAACATTAGGCCTAGCAAGAAACACTATGCTTGTATTATGGATCTTCTTGGCTGGGTAGGCTGTATAAAGGAAGCTGAGGCAATGGTCAAATAAATACCTTTGAACCAGGCAGTGTTGTGCTTGAAGTTTTTCTGAGTGGACGTCGAACATTGCTATGGGTATACAAACTGCAAATAAATTACTTCATCTAGATTCCGCAAGTCCTGGAATTTTTATTTTGTGCTATCAAATATTTATGCTGAAGCAAGGAGATGGCATTCTGTAAATTAATTAAATTCAAGGCCTGATGAGGACACGGGACCTAAGAAAACACCTGAATATAGTTTAATTGAATTTGGAAACCAGGTCTACACATTTTTGCTGGAGATGATTCTCGTACAAATTAGGTTCATATTTATTGATTTTTGGAACTCTTATAAGGCTGGAGGCTGAGGCTTCTGGTTATGTACCAAATACCAGTTGTGTTCTCCATGATGTAGATGAGCCAATGAAGGTTAAGTTGCTTTTAAAAGGGGCTATCGATGCTGATGTTAATGAGGCTTTTCGTCTGGTTTTTGATATTGTATCGTTTGGGGAGTAGGCTTGTCAATGCTGATGCTGAAGTTGATGTTTAAGTATAATTCAAGCCTGCATAGAAACAAGAAATTTGAAATTTGGAAAATGTGTTCTGGGTGTGTTTGGATTAGGAATGGGTTATAATGTTTTGGTTCTTACCTCATTGATTGATATGTGCAGAAAAATGGTGATGTTGAAGTTGCTCAATTGGTTTTTAATATGATTCAAGAACCATGGTTAGGCTCCTTCAGGTTTTTTGCTCAAACAACTTATTTGGATGGTAGGAAAATCATCCATGGTTGTATATATAGAAAAGGTCTAAACTCAAATCTCAATTTGTATATTGCAATTATTGATTTTTTTTATGGGATGCAATTATTGATTTGAATTCTAAATGTGGTGCCATGAACAAGGCATCCTTTGTTTTTGACCAAATGAGTGTGTGTTTAGCTCTAACTTAAAAAGCCAGCTTATTTTACTATTCAGCTTATTTTTGCTACTGTTCATGAGTCTCACTACACTTTTTGGTACTATTCATAGATCTCACTGTACTATTTCAGCTAACTTTTACATTTATCTACAGTACTTTCAGCAAAAAAATTTCAATTTCAGCAAAATAAGCGGATCTCAAACAAATCCTGAATGTGATTACTTTGGATTGTCATTCTAGCGTAATGGACATTTCAAAAAAAATAGTAAAATACTATTTTAGTCCCTAAACTTTACAAAATGTTTATCTTTATTCGTTAAACTTTAAAAAGTTCGTTTTTCATCCCTAAACTATTGAAAATATTTTACTTTCTATCCATAGATTTTACCGAAAATTTATTTTCATTTAAAACTATTATTAAAAAAATTCATTCCTATTTTTGTCTCTAAAGTATTTAAAAAAAATTACAAAGTTTAAGAATTTAAAAAAATTTTATTTAAATTTTATACATCAAAATAGTATTTTATCCAAAAAATATCACCTTAATTTGCATAATAATAATAATAAAAACTACCAAATTCACTAATATTAAAAATAGACTGAATTATTTAATTTCACAAATTTTTATTCTTATCTGTCCATACCACATAAACAGCGCATGAATATCTGTGCAATCAAGGGTTTCATTCAAAAGCTTTTTTTTTTTTCAAGAATGAAACCTGGGAACTTCTATTAGAAAATTCATAAACGTGTAATCATGGTACATAAAGCTTTCTATATGATATATCCTAACCAAAAATTGATGTACAAATTGGTAGAAAAGAAAAGCAATATAGACCCAAAAAAAATTTTTTAAATCACTTGAAAAACCAAGTCTTCTTCTGAACAATATGTTGGTATTTTGCCAAGAAAACCAAGAATGCAATGAACGCGGCAAGAGCCCAAGTCTTTAACCCTTTCTTGAACGAGCAGCAATGGTTTCTTGAATTGTTGTCGTCAACTTCCACTCCCGTCATCTGAGACTTGAGTTTGGAAATCTCCGAGGAGGCCGAAAAATGCAAGACGATCATCAACACGAGCGGGGTTGCTCGGACTACCCAACCCATCTGTGATCCTAAAGTAGATTTCTTGACGCAGTACTTGCGGTTGAAACGCCAAGAAATACCAAGAAACATGGAGACTATGACCAAGAATAGCAGCGCATGAGCGTACGGCAAAGGGCGCAGAGTAAGCAACTCTAACATTGAAGGGCATTTCTTGCACTTTCTCGTGGAGTCAGCCATGGACACAAACATAGGCTATTGTTGTGAGAACAGAAAGTGGTCAGTTTGGTGTTTCATGCAGTTTTTTTAGGAGCCGTTAGAGCCTATATATAGAGAGATTTTCCCAAAGTCGGTTTAGAAGCAAAATTTCAAACTCCCTTGGGTGGTTTATTTACTATTGTACCCCCCCAATCCGCCCTTTCTTTCTTTGGATAATACTTATAGACACGTGCTTTCTTTCGTTGGTTTTGCTTGCTTTCCGAGCATTATTAGGAATACTCTGCTTTTTATATTTATATATTTACTTTTTCAAAACAAATAATAATTAGATTATATATTTTACACAATAATTTACTAAAATATTAATTTTTATATACACAACATCAGCATCAACTTTTTAAAAAAAATTAAAAATAATATCCCTATAAAATTTACACAATTATAATAACAATTATTTATTTTTACACAATTTTACATAATCTAAATTAAGTGAATTTTAAGTTTGATTGCAGTGATACTTCTTCTATTATATAAGCAATAGAAGCATTCATATTAATCTTTGTAAGATAAAAAAAAGCTCCACATTTTTCTCAACTAACTTACCTCTTATATGTTTCTCGGGAAAAAAAAAAAACTTACCTCTTATATCCTTCTCACACACACACAAAAAAAAAATAAAATAAAATAAAAAATCCTTACCTTTCATCTGAGTTTATGTGTAATTGTATAAACTTCATCCATAATTACAGTGGTCATGTAAATTTACAGTAGCATTATTCAATTTACATTTACATTTTAATTTTTTATTTTACGTATTTTGAGAATAAAAAATTAATATTTTAGTGAAATAAATTTTAAAATAAATAATATAATGTGAGTATTTTTTAAAAATTGTTACATAAATGGTTTCAAAAAAAAAAGTTGTTACATAAATTTTTTTTTTTTTTTTTTTTTTTAGAAACAAGTTGTGACTTAAAATAGAAATAGTTTGTTTATATACTAAAATACTGAAATTACAAATGCTATAATGCTATTGAGTGGGTTTTGAACACTCCGGCAAACACATTTTAGTTTAGATTTTAGAAAACAAAAAATTTGATCTGGACTTGGTAATCGTCACTCTTTCTGAAGTTTCAAAATGCAAAGCATATTTTCGCGCTTTTTGCTCAGAAACTCAGAGTAGTTGCTTTATGGCTTCAACACTAGAATCAAACTCCACTCTATACTCTTCTCCTTCATGCCTTCTCTTCATTTTCACACCAGAATTTTCAACCCCAAACCACCCTTCAGACTCATTCACTCCTGCACCTTACGTACTTTTACTACTTCCTTCATTGATGCCCAATTTACTCAATCACCTTTCATTGTTTCCAGATTCTTGTGGCTTTTGCAGGAGTACCCACATGGCCTTTTCCGCGTTAAGTCCATCCATGCTCAGATTATCACCAATTCTGTCTCCGAAGACCAATTTTTGGCTACAAAACTTGTTAAGGTGTATTGTGATTTGGGTCATGTGGGCGATGCCCGCCATGTGTTTGATCAATTTTCCCAGCCAAAAACCATTCTATGTAATGCCATGGTTGGTGGGTATTTGAGAAATGAGTGGTACAGTGAGACCCTTGAGTTGTTTAAAATGATGGGGTCTTGCAATTTGGCAATTGATAGTTATACCTGTAATTATGCCCTCAAGGCATGCATGGGATTGTTAGATTATGAAATGGGTAGGGAAGTAATAAGGAAAGCAGTTGAGAAAGGGGTTGAAAGTGATCGGTTTTTGGGGAGTTCAATGATTAATTTCTTGGTGAAATTTAGTAGTATTGATGAAGCACGAAGAGTCTTTGATGCAATGCCTGAAAGGGATGTAGTTTGTTGGAATTCGATGATAGGTGGATACGTGCAGGCACACCATTTTAATGAGGCTTTTGGTTTGTTTTTTGATATGCACTGTTTGGGGATTAGGCCAAGTCAGGTAACTATGGCAAGCATAATTCAAGCTTGTATAGAAACAAGAAATTTGAAACTTGGAAAATGTGTTCACGGGTGTGTATTTGGATTAGGAATGGGTTATGATGTTTTAGTGCTTACCTCATTAGTTGATATGTATAGTAAGATGGGTGATGTTGAAAGTGCTCAATTGGTTTTTGTTAGCATGCCTATTAGAAATTTGGTTTCATGGAATGCGATGATCTCAGGATTTGTTCAAAATGGGTTGGTGCGAGAAGCTGTTGACCTCTTTCAAAGGTTGGTAGTAAGTGGTGGTGGGTTTGATTCAGGAACTGTAGTTAGCCTCCTTCAGGGTTGTGCTCAAACAGCTGATTTAGATGGTGGAAAAATTATCCACGGTTGTATATATAGAAAAGGTCTTAATTCAAATCTCATTTTGTCTACAGCAATTCTTGATTTGTATTCTAAATGTGGTGCCTTGAAGCAAGCATCCTTTGTTTTTGACCGAATGAAGGTTAGGAATGTGATTACTTGGACTGCCATGCTAGTAGGGTTAGCGCAGAATGGGCATGCAGAAAATGCTCTGAAGTTATTTAGTCAGATGCAAGAAGAGGGTGTTGTAGCCAATTCTGTCACTCTTGTCAGTTTAATCCATTCTTGTGCCCACATGGGCTCTTTGAAGAAAGGAAGAAGTGTCCATGCACATTTAATACGCCATGGCTATGCATTTGATGTGGTTAACATGACAGCCCTGATTGATATGTATGCCAGGTGTGGAAAGATAAATTCTGCAGAGAGGGTCTTTAGCACTGGGTCCATCTCTAGAGATGTTATTTTATGGAACTCAATGATAACAGGCTATGGGATGCATGGTCATGGGCATCAAGCTGTTGGTGTCTATAGAAAAATGATAAAGGAGGGACTCAAACCAAATCAAACCACCTTTGTTGCTGTTCTAACTGCTTGTAATCACTCGGGGCTTGTTGAAGAGGGCATTACTTTGTTTCACAGAATGGAAAGAGAACATAACATTAGACCTAGTGAGAAACACTATGCTTGTATTGTGGATCTTCTTGGCCGGGCAAACCGTTTGGAGGAAGCTGAGGGAATAGTCAAACAAATACCTTTTGAACCAGGCAGTGTTGTGCTCGAAGCTTTGCTGAGTGGATGTCGAACTCATAAAAACATTGATATGGGTGTACATACTGCAGATAAATTACTTCATCTAGATTCCATGAATCCTGGAATTTATGTTGTGTTGTCAAATATTTATGCTGAAGCAAGTAGATGGGATGCTGTAAATTACATTCGAGGACTGATGAGGACACGGGGTCTGAGAAAAACACCTGGCTATAGTTTAATTGAAGTAGGAAACCAAGTCTTCACATTTTTTGCTGGAGATGATTCTCATCCAAATTGGGCTCATATTCATCGGTTTTTAGAAAGCTTGAGGTTAGAGGTGGAAGCTTCTGGTTATGTGCCAGATACCAGTTGTGTTCTCCGTGATGTAGACGAGCCAATGAAGGTTAAGTTGCTTTGGGGCCACAGTGAGAGATTAGCTATCGCATTTGGTCTTTTAAACACGCCAGCTGGGAGCTTGATTAGGATCACCAAGAATCTGCGTGTTTGTAGTGACTGTCATGTTGTAACCAAATATATATCAAAGATTGTTAAGAGGGAAATTATTGTAAGAGATGCCAATCGTTTCCATCACTTTCTTGATGGTAAATGCTCCTGTAATGATTACTGGTGATTAGGACATGCTAACAAATGAGTTTGTCTCCTCAAGTTCTGTAAATGTACCTCATACGTAACTACACGAGAAGATTCCTCAAATTAAGGGATAGTTTAACATTTGATACATTAAAATTATTTCTAAAATCAAATGAACAGCGTAACCTTTTTTTAAAAAAATATTTTGTGCAAGCTTGATCATGTTGTGTGGACATCTTTGGCAACAAGCCATAGGAACATGTTTAATCACTCATGAAGCTTTTGGTTCTATATTTAACCTCAGACCTCCTTTCCAACCTGACCTATAAGCCTGACTGATGTTACAAACTGATTTAATAAAAGAACTCCCCTTTGTTATTTGTAGTCCACACCAACTTTTTAGCTTTTCTTGTCAATGGTAAGGAGATTCTCATAATGGCTTGCGTTGAATCTTCATCAAATAACAGTCTCAACTTTACCTCATCCCAACTGTGGAGTCTCAATTTATTAAGTTTTTACTACCATTAGTTCCCTTGAAACTCAATAATCTTTTCTGTCAACCTGAGCCCGAAATTTTCCAATCAAGAGACTCAAAGATCTTCCCAAACACTTTTGCTCATGCCATCACGAATGATCTAACACGCCACTTTCCTTAAAATATCTATACGTTTTCCTATGCCTCTCTAAATGTTGATTTTGTTCTCTCTCTCTCTCTCTTTCTGTTTGTTTTTTTTTTTTTTTTTTTTTTTTTGGAGAAAGAGAACTTTCATTAAAATGACTAAAGTCCAACATCCATCTTCCAAGCATCCCCAGTTGAAAGAGGGAGGGAAGAATTATTACATACTAAATCAGAGTCAAGAGAACTGCACACTTGAAGCTCTGTTTGGGAACGCGGCACGTTTGCCGCATTCCCACATTTCCTGCATTTTTTTTTTTAAGACCCGCATTTGTCACTGTTCATTGGCCATGAACAGTGATTTCAGGCCAATGAACAGTGACATTTACTGTAGCAAACAGTAAAAAAAATTTTTTTTTTTTTTCAGTTTTCAGTTTTCAACAAAATATGCGATATTCAAACGCATACTTAGTCATAGAGTGGGCTACTGTGTTCGGCCTCTTAACCCAACAAGAAAACAACTATTAGAAGAGTCTCTGAGGTCTAGCACATTATTAAGTACAGTAGAAATGGCCATCTCCATCTTTCGAGCTACTACTGCAATGGATGAGTAGCCAGTAACCACATTCAGTTTTGCGGTTCCTGGTGGGGGCCTTTGCCTTTTTCCTGCACTAGCCTCAGCAATTTCCTTCACCCTATTCTCCAAGTCACTAGTAACCTTAAAATGGTTCACCATCTTCTCCCTATTATGGAGGACCTGGTTCCTAAGGTTCCAAATTGCTTCCAGAGTAAGGCCTGTAAGGGCTATTTTTAAGAGTGGCCATCCTCAACCAATGCTCACTTTATATTTACTCCTTATCATGCTGGTTCAAAGACTAGAGTGGCCAGTTGCAACCATGTACCCCACTTTTGCAAATAGAGCCCTGTTAAAATCCTTTAAAAAATTAGCCCAATCCACCATTTTTCTTTGGTTGACAGAGTTTGCCCCAATCTTTCCAAGCAATAAAATCATTATCACTTCCGGCACCCTTCCACCAGAACTTCCTAGTAACTACATCAATTCTTGAGCAATTTTGGAATAAGATATCAGAAGTAAACATAGCACATGTGGGGGTGGCCTGCACTACAAATTCGATAAGAATACTTCTTCCTGCTCAGTAAAGTGTATTGTTCTTCCAGCCGATAAACTTTGCTTCACCTTTTCATTTAAAAATTTGAAATCTTGTGCCTTTCTTCTAGATAAAAACATTGGAGATCCCAATTATTTGGAATCCAAAGTTACTTTTCTTACTATCTCATGCAACTCCAATACTTTTTATCTCTCAGGCCCCAGAGAACCACTCCGCACCATCCATATGTATGATACGAGTGAATGTAGACTCAATCCCAAACTGATCAGCTTTGATTCCTTTGTTTTGCAATAATTTTTCCATGAGAGACCATAACAATTATAAATTCAAGTTCTGCATTCGGAAGTGGTACACACTTCATGGCATTACAAGATCCTGAGATACTGTGGTGATGGCCGGTTGAGTTCAAATTAGACAGACAGAAACAAGAAAGGGCTTACTGCTAGTGTTCAGTATTTCTTTTGCAAAGATGATTGTTCCAAGATTTCATATACATTATTGACACTGAAAAACCAACCTTGTAGGTAGTACCAGAGAGAACAGCATCCTTTGGCAACGAAAATGCAGATCATTTTAAACAAATTCATCAATGCTATTTAGTATATATATGGAAAAATGCGACTAAATGGGTCAATACTGATAAAGCTCAAGCAACATAAAAACTCACATTTACACAGATTATCAAAGAACTAGCCATTTATTCTGATTTACTATGAAGAAACATCAATGGCCTCTCAAAACCACCATATTCTGCATAGTGAAAATACAGGACAAAAAAAAAAAAGATTCTTGTAGTATCTATACTCCGTTCATATCCTAAGCTTCCCAAACTTTGAACCTGCTCTTGACATGCCTTCCGGTTCTGAATCTTTCTTTTCTCTGTTCGATGACACCACTTCGTTACTCGAATTTGGCATTTTTCTCACTGGTGGGGCTGAACAGACTGGTACCACTGATCGGATTCGAACAGCGGGTGCCATGAAAGCAGGAGGTACTCCAAGGTCAAATCTTTCAGGTGGCCTGGGTGAACATGAAGCAACCCCAGTTCTCATTCTTGGTGGAGCAGCCCAAGGTGAAGCCATATTTTGTGGTCTGAACCCCGGCGACGAAGTGGGGCTCACAGTTCTGGTCCTCACAGGAGCAGCTGCAGATAAAGGTGGTACAGAATATCTGTATTGGGGTCCGACATTGGACAGAGAAGAGTCAACACGTGGGTTTTGTAACTGAAACTCAATTGGCTTAGATCCAGAAACCATGCCTCTATAACAAGCCCATTCAGAGTTTCCTGTTTGGTTCCCTTCTAGCTGAAGATTAGAAATTTTTCTATCTAAACCACCAAGGTTTTGTTTTTCATCCTCCTGAACTGTTTCCAGGATTTGTGGTTCAGAATTAATGTTACCAACACAAGGGGGATCTGGAACTCCAGATGGAGAATAATTGGGTGATTCTTCTGGTTTTTCCTCCTGTATTTCTTGAATAGTCACAGTGGACCTGCCCCTGATTGAACTAGGAACCAAATGGTTGGAGAAGCAAAGTGATGGGCCAGAGGTAGCAATTGTAATTTTGGGTCCCATGGGGACTGACTCCAGCTCTCTTCCTGGAAAATATAGACAGCAGTCTGGCTGGAGCATAGATTGCATAAATGGATAAAGCTGAGGAGCAGATGGAGTAGCTGCTGGAACTGCAAGTGCCAACAAGCGATGCTGCTGTAGTAATTGTTCTTGATGCCAGATCTGATACATTGCCATCTCAGGGGAAAAAGTAGAGTATGCCCAGTTCTGGTATCGCATAGGGTACAACGTTGGAGTTGGCGGGTTTGATTCCCACAGGATGGGAGTGGATCTTTGCCTACCATGTCGATGATAATTTTCTGTGGACTTATTTGCCTCTGATGGACGCAGACTTGCAAGTACACGAGCAATGATGACTTGCTCCTGCTCTTCATTGCCTTTACACTCCAATGAAGGAGAGGAAGAAGTAGTGGAAGATGAGCGACTCTGTGACACTAAACATGGAATGTAAGTGATTAGATATGCAAGAATTCTATTAAGGAAACAGTAAGAAGCTTTGGAAAGCATGGAAGCCCAACAGTTCTTGTATGATTATAACAAGTTGAGCACTATGAAGAAGATGAAATAGATGAAGAGTAGATGTTCACATTTTTTCAAGGCAGACCAAGCAGCCATTGCAGCGTTTTTCTGAGCTTGTTTCTTGGTCCTAGCTGGTTCACCTGTAAAGTTCATTCCTGCAAGCTCAACCTTACATGAGAAAACCGGGACATGGCCTGGTCCAGATCGAACGGTGGTATAAACAGGAAGTTTTAACCCAGCTCTGTGAGCAGTCTCCTGCAGCAAATTCTTATAAACTCCTGTTTCATCCTGCAAAAGCAGCCCCCAAAACAAAATCATATGATCTTCAATTTTAAGGCAGCACACTATGCGCAAGTTAAAGAGACTGGCAGCAAATATATCTAGGGATACAGATCATAAAAGCGCACATGACAAGCAGGCTATAGAATATACATACAGTTCACCAAGAGAAAGAATGATAAAAAATATAGTATAGCTTGAATTGGTTCCCTAGTACTTCTTTTCCTGCTACTATATCATTGTATTATATAAGTTTGTGAGAACCTTCCATTTACCACTAATTGCAGTACTGTCCAAGAAACAAACATCTTCAAAAATCTAGAAAGCAAGAAAGAACATATGAAAAAGGGGTGCTCCGAATTTTAGGAAATTCCAAAGCAGTTATAATGAGACTTCAAGTTGCAGAGATAGTGGGAAGACGTCTGGGAATCAATTTAGCCTTTGTTTTTGCAGGTAGGATTCGGTCTAGAAAAAAAGAGAAGGGATATCCAAAAGGTAACTACTAAAATGAACCCAAGAACAGTCTTGATTCAGGAGAGCACAGCATAACAAATAGGTGCCATGCACAGATTTAATGAGAAATAAAGTACTCTGCTGAGCCCAGACAGTTGGCTCTTACAAATAGGTGCCATGCAAAGATTTAATGAGAAATAAAGTACTCTCCTGAGCCCAGACAGTTGGCTCTTACATTTCACATAAGCATAATATGGACATTCAAAAGTGGTGAAATTTTTAGAAACCTGGTAAGGGATCTAAGGTGTATGATTGCACTACACTTCCCATTTTAAAGGGAAATAATAAGTATGAGAAGCAAAAAAATTATATATTTTCAGATGAAGGAATTCTTTCTTGTGCATGCTTCAAAAGTATGAAGTATTTCAAAAAAATAACACTTGACTTTGCTGAAATTTTTTCCCCTTGAATTCATGCCTTTCTTTGACAAATAAATGCACATGAAATCTATCTGACATTATCAAAATGACTTTCAGTGTCATATATTCCAAGGAACTTTTAAATAATTCATTATTACGCATGACTACCATGTGATCTAAAGGTAATTTACAGGTCCAAAGCATTCCTCTCAATTTCTAGAATCCACACATAACTAAATAAAGCACTTGTCCAACTCAAATCAACTAAAAATCTTAATCCCAATTGAATTGGGGTTGGTTATGGATCCTCATCAATTCTACTCACTAAGGTTCCTCTAACTCTCATCATCCAATTCAAACACTTTAGGAAATTATTTTTCTTATCCCTAAGGAATAGAGCAACCACGCCTCATGAGGCCACAGTCACTAGTTCGAATTTCTCATTCCCCCTCCCCATAGGGCCAAAACTCATTATAATAATAATAACAAAAGAACATCATTTTTCTTAATTTTCAAATACAAAATCAATGGTTGTATTAAAGGAAAATTTTGTGCGATTTTCTCACCTACAAGTGCAAATGTATGATCCCTATCCTCCTAAAACTAATAATTTAAAAATCAATCAACCAATTGTGAATCCAAAGGAGAATGATATATTTGAAACACCAAGAATTGAGATGATACAGGTTTACTTAAGATGCTCACCAGAACTCTTGCAGCCAAGGCTCTAGAGGGGCCTCTTGTTGCAAGTGTATTCAGAGCTACCTCAGCTGCAGCATGTTCTGCCTGTCTTAGAGTAGAGCAGAAGGTAGGGCTTTCAAAATTTTCTCCATTAAAGTTGACAGTAGCTTTGAATCGAGGGGCATGATCCGGTCCTTCCCGGATGCACGAATATGAGGGAAGGTTAAAGCAGCTTCTCTGAGCCAACTCTTGCAATTGGTTCTTAAACATGTCTGCATGCATATGAAAAATGCATATATGGATTATTGGACGAAAAAACCTCAAGTAAATCATATGAGAAATGGTCCAACTAACATTGGCACACTTTTACAGAAGTTAAGATCTTTCTTTAATATTAAATCCCAGAGCATTAGTTTGCAAATACTTGAAGTTTGTAAAAGCTCTATAAAATAGGGTAACAGAAGGCATCAATGCAATATATACTAATGATAAACCAATTTTTCTGTGCCATTCTATCATCTCTGGAACAACCAAACATCAAAGGAAAAGGAAAAATGAAAGAAAGACGTGACACCAAAAACATGTGCAGAGCTTATTGACAGATCCATCTTTTCAAATTCTCTTA
This sequence comes from Lithocarpus polystachyus, assembly GCA_033629205.1. Lineage (NCBI taxonomy): Eukaryota > Viridiplantae > Streptophyta > Magnoliopsida > Fagales > Fagaceae > Lithocarpus > Lithocarpus polystachyus. The sequence goes on along the minus strand of CM066164.1, from coordinate 25,543,975 downwards.
AAAATTGCACAGTACCAAAAGATTATCAAGCCATTCTTCATTTTCATTTTTCTTCCAAGATTAAAAGAGAACAGCAGTTCTATTTTAATCAGCTTCCCATTTCCACTCTCTCTCTCTCTCTCTCTCTCTCTCTCTCTCTCTCTCTCTCTCTCTCTCTCTCTCTCTCTCTCTCCACACACACACATTTCCATTATAAAAGCTCATATTTGAAATGTCTTGAGAATCCACAAATACAAACTTTAACCAGACAGGGCTTAGATTCTTGCGTTAAAATTTATCACCTCTTTCTCTTTCATTCACTTTCTTCGTAAACAAGCTGAGCAACCATCACAAACTTACTAAATATCATCCTCTATACAAATATGATTTAGAACAACCATCAAGTCTCAGCATCAAGAGCCTTATAGCTCAATGGCATTACCTAGTTTTCCCATTGAGGAGAATTTAGGTTCAAAACTCTCCTCCCCATTGTCATTGGCCACAAAAAAACTACCAAGTATCAACTTCATTTACTACCTCTTCTCTTAGAGCCTAATTTCAACAGCTATCAATTCCTTGAATCAACATCAATTATTAACCATAAATCTGGGATATGAAACCCTTATGTCTTTCCTCCTCCACATTTCCTTTACCTTCTTTATTTTAAAAAGTAATTTCATTCTTTTCCCCCAAATTTCTCACTAACCACATAGAAAAAATATTAAACTATACACCTCAAAAAGAAACAACTGAAGAGATTATATATATATATATATATATATAGATATAGATATATATATATATATATATATAAAACAAACAGAAACACCAGAAATGAATTGTTCAAACTAGCTTATTCCAGAGTATCTTTTCACCAATCAAACAGAACTGTAACCACCAAACAATCCCATCTATCCCATACCCACAATGATCAGGCCCAACAAATAATATATATATATATATATATATATAAACAAACAGAAACACCAGAAATGAATCATTCAAATTAGCTTATTCCAGAGTATCTTGTCACCAATCAAACAGAACTGTAACCACCGAACAATCCCATCTATCCCATACCCACAATGATCAGACCCAACAGATAAAAATACATATAAATACAACAAATAGCCCAAACCCATTGAAAAAAGCATTCAGACAAACGAGAAATAATCTGGGTAACACCCAAAAAGGGAGTGAATGCCCTTTTATGGTGTAATTCACCACACAAAAGTCAAATTTACTATCTGTTTCCCACATTTTCTCATCAACCAAACAGAGTTAAAACAGTTCATATCAACCCCAACCCATCAATATCATCCAAAACCCACTTCGATCAAACCCCAATACTAAACAAAAACACAATAAAAACAACCCAAAACAATTGGAGAGAAGAAGTACAAACTAGAAAGACAACAATCAAAGTAGCTCAGCAAGTATACAGAGCAACTCCATATACCCCAATAACGATCTGAGTATGAGCTAAAGGGAAAATCACTGACCTGGGATGCCTAATTGAACCTGTCTAGATTCTCCGCTGAGGAAATAAAATAAAATTTTCCCGAGAAAGTGACGGGAAAAAGTATGCAGGAAAGTGAGAGAAAGAGTATATAATATTCACGCCATTCCAAAACAAGTACAACTACTGACTCACACAGTAGTGCTGAGTGGTGACGAAAGCGAAATTTACGAGAACTGCAATTGTGGTATATAGTGTATAGTGTACAATGTAAAGAGTGTACAGTGGGAACACGGTCATATTTTGTACGTTGTTTTGGCTTTATGGGGAAAACGACCATGTGGGCTGTAGAGTACGAGGCAAATGATCAAAAACCCATAAGACGTTGTCGTTTTTATTTTCCAAGTAATTTTGGCACAAAATACAAAGTGTTTTTTTTTTCTTTTTCTTGTTTTGAGGGAAAAATACAAAGTGTTTGTTGAGAAATTATGTATGTATATATCTAAATGTCACATTAACCGGTACTTAGGACAATTATAAATAAAGCATATTAGAAAAGTTTTAAACACAACTTTCATGAAAAATATAAAATGCTATCAAAAAAATTAATTATTTTATCATTTTTTCATAAATTTTTTCTAAAAATAGTTTTTAAATTAATGTCCTTAGGGCATGAATTAACATTTCCCTATATTTAAAGTAAAACTTAAGAAAAAATATAAATAGAATCCTTAATTAGTGTCCAATTTTATGTCATGTGTTTCTAATTTCTTCTTAATTTTGGTTCCAAATGAGTTATTTAATACAAAATACGTGCTAATTTTTTTAATTTTAATGCATGAATTTGCACTACCTTGAGAACCGAGGGTCAAATACCTTAAATCTTAAAATATTATATATATATATATATATATATATATATATATAAGGAATTTGTGATTATATATTGGAGTTTGTGGTCTAAATAATTTTATACTTCATGAAGAAAGCTTACATAGTAGTATTTTTGAAATCAACTCTTCAACTTTGTTTAAATTTTTTTTTTTTTTTTTAGGTATAATATAATTCTCATGTTGTCCCTTTTAACCTACGAATATGTTCCTTTAGGTGTACAGAAAATTTGAGCACACCATCAAGGTTAGTCCTCTCTCTTTTCTTTTTCGTATTTATTTTGTTCTTCTGATGGGTTTTGTAACTTTTTTTCTAAATGTTTATGTAAAAATAATTTGAAAATGTTGTTCAAGTTAGTCCAATCTCTCTCTTTTTATTTTTGTTAACGTGTATAGTGTTGTGGGCTTTAAGCCCAACTAGTTTACTTGTAGAGCACACTAGATTACTTGTACAGCACACATCTTGTACAGCACACATCTTGTACTACACTCCTACTTGTACTGCACTCATATGCCTCCTATATAAAGGTACACTCATGTATATTCTTTCATTAAGAAATACAATACAATTATTCAGTATTTCTAACATGGTATCAGAGCCACTGCTCTGATTTTTCTCTTAGCAATCTTGTCTCCCTTGGTGTTACTCCACCCTTATCGCTTCCGCCGTCACAACGACCTGCAGCCGCCGTCGTTGAGAAGTCCCGCACCACAGACCACTGCACTCACCGTCTCCGTCGTGCGTCTTGCTCCGATCAACTTTTTAAAGTTATCACAATGATCGTCTCGCCTCGATCTACTCAGTCGTGGAAGCCTTGCAGCCATTGGAGCCCTCACGCGCCGCCCAAAGAAGCAGCGCCTCAGTCACGCGCCTCACGTGCCTACCCCAGTTCTTGTTGACGTCATCAGTGACGTCATCTAGGGCTGACGTCATCATACACGCCTCTGCTAACGTCACCCATCCAGACAGCTGACGTCATCGTTGACCGAGCCGTTGACCAGTATTGACCGGACCGTTGACCTTGACCATTGACCATAGTTGACTTTGACCATTGACTTTTTCACCAAGGTTGACTTTTGTCATCCAGGTGCTCTTTACCCAGTTTTTCGCGTAGATTTCATTTTTGCAGTCCACTTTTGCATATTTTGCTTCTAAATGAATAATAAGGACAGGTCTTCTTCTTGTTGTAATAATCGTTGTTGATAATCCAGCAGATGTTTTTGCAATTTTTGCAAACGTCCTGGCCACAATATTGAGACTTGCTATCAACGCAACAAATCAGCTGTTTCATTTTCTGCTGCTACTGTTCCTAACACTGAGAGTGTCCAACTAATGGCTCCCATCACTGCACAGTCTCAATCTTCTGGATCTACTTGCACCATTTCCAGAGATGATCTTATAAACATCATCGCTAATGCCATTCGTATGGTTGGTAATGCATCTTATTCCTCTTCTCTCTCAGCTTTATCTGGTATGTCTCCTTTCTCTTGGCTTATGGATTCTGCTTGTTGCAATCACATGACACCTCACTCGTCCTTATTTTCTGAACTTTAACCTGCACCACAGCCTCTTAATATTCACACAGCCAATGGTTCCACAATGTCTAGTCATAATATAGGTTCTGTTTGAACCTCCAACCTCTCGGTTCCTGGGGTCTTTAATGTTCCTGACCTTTCTTACAATTTATTTTCTGTGGGACAATTAGCTGAGTTGGGTTATCGTATTATCTTTGATTATTCTGGTTGTATTGTGCAGGATCCGAGGACGAGACAGGAGCTTGGGACCGGTCCCAGAGTTGGGCGTATGTTTCCCGTGGACAACCTTCGTCTTCCACTTATTGCTCCTATCTCTGTCGCTGCAGCTGCTGCAGTTTCTTCTATTTCTTCCCTTGCACTTTGGCATGCCCGATGGTCATGCATCTTCCTCTCGGGTACAACACTTGACTTCTAGAGGTTTGTTAGGCTCAGTGTCCACAGAAAAATTTTGATTGTGTTTCATGTCAATTAGGAAAACAACCAGCTTTGCCTTTCAATACTAGTGAATCAGTGTCCACTGATATCTTTGACCTAATTCATTCCGATGTTTGGGGACCTTCCTCTGTCTCTAGTATTGGTGGATCTCGATATTTTGTTGTCTTTGTTGATGATTATTCCCATTATAGCTGGTTTTTTCATATAAAACATCGTTCTGAATTATTGTAAGTATATTCTAATTTTGCAAAAATGGTTGAAACTCAATTTTCCAAACGTATCAAAATTTTTCGATCTGATAATGCTCTTGAGTACACTTAATATGCTTTCCAAGCTGTTTTGCATTCCTATGGCACTGTTCATCAACTAACTTATCCAGGTACCTCTCAGCAAAATGGTAGAGCCGAACAAAAACTTCGTCATATTCTTGATACTGTTCATGCTCTCCTTCTTTCTGCTAAAGTTCCTGCTCATTTTTAGGGTGAAGCTGCACTCCATGTTGTTCATGCTATTAATCGCATTCCCAGTCCTGTCATCCAAAATCAAACTCTATATGAGCGCCTTTTTGGGTCATCTCCAGATTATCATCACTTTCGCTCCTTCGATTCTGCCTGTTTCGTTCTTCTTCAGCCACATGAGCATAACAAACTTGAACTTCGGTCAAGGTTTTGTTGTTTTCTTGGCTATGGCGAAACTCAAAAGGGGTATCGATTTTATGATCCTGTTTCTCATCGTCTTCGTGTCTCCCGCAATGTTGTCTTTTGGGAACATCGCCTCTTTGTCGAACTCTCTCACTTTCGTGCCTCCTTATCTTCCTCCTCTGTCTTAGATCTTTTTCTAGATGATGCACATATTCCTTCTGTAGCTGCTCCTGATCCTCCTGTAGTTGCTCCTGATTCTCATGTAGACTTCTCTGTCCAACCACCAGATATCATTGATCCCTTTTCTAGTTCACCCTTTAATGAACAGGTGGAAGATGAACAGGTTGAAGACGAGCAACCCAACCCCAACCCCAACCTTGAGCTTAGGTCCCCTGCTCCTGCTTTGCCTAAAGATCTTGCACAAGACATTCCACCTAGTCACTCAACTCGAGTAAGATCCATTCCTGCACATTTACTTAACTATTATTATTACACTGCCCTTGCTACACTGCACGAGCCTCACACCTATCGTGAGGCTTTCACTGACCCTTTATGGTAGATTGCAATGAAAGAGGAACTTGATGCATTATCCAAAAACCATACTTGGGATTTGGTGACTCTCCCCCTGGAAAATCTATGGTTGATTGTAAGTGGATCTACAAAATTAAGACTCGCTTTGATGGGTCCATTAAGCGCTACAAAGCTCTACTTGTTGCAAAAGGCTTTACACAAGAGTATGAGATTGATTATGAAGAGACTTTTGCTCCGGTTGCTTGTATCTCATCTATTCGTGCCCTCTTAGCTGTTGCTGCTGCTGCTAGTAAATGGGACCTTTTCCAGATGGATGTCAAAAATGCATTTCTTAATGGGGATTTAAGTGAAGAAGTTTATATGCAAGCTCCTCCTAGTCTTTCTGTTGAATCAAACAAGGTTTGTCACTTTCGACGTGCACTTTATGGCCTTAAACAAGCTCCACGAGCTTGGTTTGCCAAATTCAGCTCTACCATCTCTCACTTGGGTTACATGGCCAGTCATTATGATTCTGCCTTATTTCTTCGTCGCACTGACAAATGCACTATTCTACTTCTCTAGTATGTGGATGATATGATCATAACTGGTGATGACCTTAGTGGCATTCAAGAACTCAATGATTTTCTCAGTCAGCAATTTGAGATGAAAAATCTTAGACATCTTAACTACTTCTTGGGTCTTGAAATCACTCATTCTACAGATGGATTTTATATTACTCAAGCCAAGTATGCATCTGAACTCTTGTTTCGAGCTGGATTTACTGATAGCAAGACTATTGACACTCTAGTTGAGCTTAATGCGCAATTGACTCCCTCAGGAGGAAAACCACTGCCTAATCCCTCTCTTTACAGACGCTTGATTGGCAGCCTAGTTTATCTTACTGTCACTCGTCCAGACATTTCCTATGCTGTTCACCAGGTGAGCCAGTATCTGTCTACTCTACGATCGACTCACTATGCTGCTGTTCTGCACATTCTTCGATACCTAAAGGGCACTCTCTTCCATGGTCTTTTCTACTCTGCTCAGTCTCCTCTTATTCTCCATACATTTTCTGATGCTAATTGAGCAGGAGATCCTACTGATCACAGGTCCACCACTGGTTATTGTTTTCTTCTTGGTTCTTCTCTGATTTCTTGGCGAAGCAAGAAACAAACTCATGTGGCTCGCTCCAATACTAAAGCAGAATATCGTGCCTTTGCTGATACCACATCTGAGCTCCTTTGGCTACGATGGCTTCTTAAGGACTTAGGTGTGTCCACATCCTCTGCTACTCCTCTTTATTGTGACAACCAGAGTGTCATTCATATTGCTCACAATGATGTCTTCCATGAACGGACTAAACACATCGAGATTGATTGTCATTTTATCCGTTTTCATCTTGTCCATGGTGCTCTCCAACTCTTCTCCGTCTCCTCCAAAGATCAACTTGCAGATATCTTCACCAAGTCACATCCTAAAGGACGCCTTCGTGATTTAGTTAACAACCTCAAGTTGGTCTCACATCCATCTTGAGTTTGAGGGAGGCTGTTAACGTGTATAGTGTGTGGGCTTTAGGCCTAACTAGTTTACTTGTAGAGCACACTAGATTACTTGTACAGCACACATCTTGTACTACACTCCTACTTGTACTGCACTCATATGCCTCCTATATAAAGACACACTCATGTATATTCTTTCATTAAGAAATACAATACAATTATTTAGTATTTCTAACAATTTCTATAATTTTTATTTTTACACTGTCATTCACCTTTTGCAATGTTGTTAAAGAATCTATTGCTTTTGTTCTTTCCTTGGGCTAAAACCTTCAACTCCTAGTCTTTTAGTCAATTAACTTGATAAAACCTTCAACTCCTAGTCGTTTAGTCAATTAAATAAAACCTTCAACTCCTAGTCGTTTAGGCAATTAACTTGATAAAACCTTCAACTCCTCATAAAGGTTTTAAGAATATTCGTTAATTAGATTTTATAAAGGTCCATAGACTTCATAAATCGTATATTCAAGGTGTTAATTGTGGTAAATATTTATTTACTCCTACTTTTCCTCTTCTTTCGAGTTTTCAGGTTTTTTTTTTATTGATAATTTTTAATTTTTTAACATAATATCATTTGGCAAGCTTTTTCAATTGGTGGTGTTGATGTGATGCTTATGTTGAGCAAGTGGTAAATACAAACAACAACAATTCAAGCTACAAATAAAACTTATGGTTAAGTTTTACAGCTAGTACTACATTTGGCAGAAAATAGTGCACTTTAAACTGTAACTTATAATAACATCGCAAATTACAAAAAGAAAAAAAAAATTATTCTACAAAATAAGAAAAGTAGACCAAGGTTTCTTTGAATCTTGGTTTTCAATGGTTTTCAGTATGTTTGGATTAAGATTTTGTTAATTTGTTAAAAATGGAAAAAAAATCAAATTAAGTTGAAGTACAAATTTAGAATTCAAATCAAATCAAAATTAATTCCTAATTGTAATATAATTTTGTGCTATATGTCCCATTTAATTTTTTAAATTTTGGTTTCAAGTGACCTCCATTCATAATGTTCAATGTGGAAACCAAGATGAATATCTCATCATCACAATTGTTGAATGATTCTGTGTGTAAGCATGAGTTACATGCTAGTTAAAAGAAAGATAGAATACTAAAGTGTCATTATTTTTTTAATATTTGAAGGGTTTATTAACAGGAACCCTAAAACATTTGTTAATTGATTATTTTAAGAAAATTTTGATAACACTTGTATGAGAAATATATAAAGTTGTGAAAAAATAAGTTATTTTGTCTTTTTCCCAAAAAAATATTCTAAAAATATTTTATAAATCAATACCCTTAGAGACATTTATTAAATTTTCCCATCTTTAAAACCACCTTATCTTCCTTTATAAACAAAAACCCAAAAGATATTAACATTTTGGTAGTGGGTTCAACTAGGTTTATTGAAAAGTTCTTCTCAAAAAAAAAAAAAAAAAGGTTTATTGAAAAATTTGTGGTTTAAAAGTTAGTTAGTAGGGGTTTCAATGTTAGAGAGAGAGAGAGAGAGAGGTTTAGAAGTAAAAATAGCAAAGAAGATATTTTGAATCAACTGAAAAGAGCCTGTGTTCTTTTCAAATGTGTCTCATTCAAATTTATTTGAGAAATCTTTAAAAAATGTAGGGGTTTTTGTTGATGTTTCATGTCAAATAAGAAAAAAATTCACAAGCATAAAAAATAAATAAATAAAACTCATAAATAGCAAATAAGTAAGAATCGTATTTTAATAAAGAAAGTGGGTGGAAACCAAAACCAACAATAGACGGATAACGGACTCGACAATTTGCTTTTTTAAAGAGTTGAAGCAAGTCCCCTTAATCTCCCAAGACAAAGTGTCCATGCCAAGCATAGTGACATAGAGAGAGATTAAGCAAGTTCCCTTAATCTCCCAAGACATAGTGATGATTTGGTGATAGTGACCATAGTTAGTGATGGCAATAATAAGGGGGGCGACTTTGTTTCTCTAGCTCTCTTGAGGGATGTCTCTTAGAGTTTTTTTTTTTTCTTTCTTTAATTTTTTTTAAGTCTCTAGCTTTGTAATTATGTTGTTCCTACTATTTTGTTCCTTTAATATCTTTAATTCCAAAAATTAAAAAAAAAAAAATGAAACACACCCAACTCTGATTTCACTCTTAGAAATGAGGGAACTTAGATTATATATAATATATTTTCATAAATACAGACCTCGAGTTTTATTCTAATTTTACAGTAAAAAAATTAATCAATTATTATATATATTCAATAATAAAAATTATAATTATTTTTTATTGTAATATTTATTTAGGATCTATTTTGGATCCGCTTATTTTGATGAAACTGAAAACTTTTTACTAAAAGTACTGTAAATAAAGGTAAAAGTTAGTTGAAATAGTACAGTAGGGCTCATAAATGGTACCAAAAAATGCAGTGAGACCCATAAATAGTAGCAAAAATAAACTGAATAGTAAAATGAATTGACTTTTTAAGTTGGAGCCAAACGCATACTAGTGTGTTAAACTTGCCTTTTAGAGTCAGGGATATGTCAAAGCTTAAGTTGGGCTTAGATTGCAAATATCAATACAAGTAGAATTATGAGTTTAGCGTGCATATAGTATAATTTATCTTGTCTAGCAAAAAAGAAAAAGTTATCTTGGTTGGCTAATTTTGCTTTGATAAAAGCACGACTCTACCTTTAAGTTAACCAAAAAACTATATCAAACCAACACATGAGTAAGTTTGGAATGCAGTGAAAATGAAAAAAAATTTACTTTTGGTGTTTTTTTACGTGGATCTCGTGCACTATTCACGGAACCCGTAAGTACGGAAAAACGTAAATGTTAAGTTAAAACTAGGTCTCATGGTATTATTCACACATTTAAAAATTATTTTGCTACAATATTTTTAGTTTTCAGTTTTCAGCAATAAGTTATATCCAAACAGACCCGATCTCCAACAGCTTATCTAAATTTTTGTACTGTTTAGACAGTAAATAGTGACATTTAGTTTTTACCTACTTACTTTTTCAAATACATTTTCTAACAGATTCTCTATACTTTTCTCAATCTCATTTAAATACTATTTCTTCATTCATTCTTTATTCTTTTTTTAATCATCATTTATTCTTTCTATATTCATTCTCAACAACTATATTTTTCAACGAAAAGTGTTATATCCATAACATTTTTTGCAATACATTCACAAGAATCACAAAAAAAATCTTATATGGAAAGTTGTTACTAGTTCTAATTTGAACTCACCATTGAAATTATTTTTTTACTCACCAATATTAACTAATAACAATCTGTTACTTAAAATTTATTGTGAAAATATTGTAGTAGCTTTTATTAATTGTCATTTCTTATTCTTTATATTATTTTTCCTTTCTTAATTTCATCCATACGTTTCTTTTCTTTTTTTTTTCTTTTTTTTTTCTCTTGTTTTTTCCCCACCACACACGTATCCCACTCCTATCTCTATCCTCCCTTTTTATTCTTTTTCTACTTGATTCTAGATCACTTTTTCTAGCTCTCTCTCTCTCTCTCTCTCTCTCTCTCTCTCTCTCTCTCTCTCTCTCTCTCTCTCTCTACTTTTTTCTTTTTCTACTTGATTCTAGAACATTCTCTAGCTCTCTATGTGATAAGAAATAGAGAAAGAACAAGCAAGACATATCTTGCTTGCTCCACCATTGATCGAAGGACACAGGCAGATGCAGAATCGGCGTTCACTGTGCCAAGTCATGCCTTTCGCCCCACTGCCACTTGTCTTCTTCCCCAATGCAACCCAGATGGGTCAGATGACCTCTGTCTTTTTTTTTTTTTTTTTTGGGCTTTTATTGTTATGATATGATTAATTTTAAGATTGTGTTTTGAGTTTGTAATTTGATTATGCTAGAGTTTAGAGATGTTTAAGAGAAAGGATTGTTATGTTTTGTAGCCGTTGTGAATGTTTGTAGCCGTTGTGAGAGGAGAGAGAAAGAATTGTTTTTTATTGAGTTGTATGATTTTTTTAAGTAAAAAAATGCATTTGGAGTTGCTACAGTGTTTTCTATATCTAGAGAAGCACTGTAGCAACTTCAAAAGAAAATTTGGAAAAGTTTTGCATTTGGAGAATCTGTTGGAGCTGATTTTTGGAATTTGTTCTCCAAAAAATAGATTTAGCTAATCTATTGGAGATGCTCTTAAACTTGTTACCAGTTTTAAATTCATACTTTGTCGTTTCTCCCAAATAAAAATCATACTTTGTAAATAATTTATTTAACCGATTTAAAATCATGATGTATGAGAAAGTTTGGCGTGAATATATATATATATATATATATATATATATATATTGTACATTACATCAGCCAAGGCATGGGGGGATGCTGACGTAGTTGGATCCATACTCTACATGTGTGGAACGGCTATGAGCAAGGGAAAAGGAATGTTGGTTAGGAGAAAGGTTCTTTGGTCCGTCCCAACAACATGACCATCTTGGAAAAGAGTAAGATTTGCTCCTGACATGGACATTTAGCACTCACAAAAGGAAAATAATAACCCTCTTTGGTCAAAGGTTATGAAATCCTTTTCTTTCATTAGCTGTGCCTATGCTGGACCATTGTTGGGGACACGTGCATCACTCTCGATGCCCTTGATGTCCTTTTCTTTGTCCAAGGATCGCTCCCCATGTAGTGACAGAGTCACTTTTCACTCCACTATACTGACCTTGGCGTGCTTACTCTCTCTCCTTCAGCCACTACATAATACAGCAACTGTATTAGGGTTCAAATGAGAGAATCACAGTTTGATATCTGTCTCTTATACCTAGCAACATTCCTCGGACTATAAGAGGAACATGCTGTTCGAATATTAGGGCAAGAATCAGGATAGAACATTAGAGAAAAGAGTAGAAAGTTTGTAAGGAGTGAGGTAGAGAAAAAACCTTTCATTTGGTAAGAACATCATCAATGTACAAGGGAAACCTCCATTTTCATATAATAGAAAGCTTGACAAAGTAAGGGACAAACCCTTACTTGTCTGTGGTTTTTCATCTCTCTGTAAAGGGTTTTCCATGTACATCTATATTTAATTTCCTTGCACTACTTTCTTTTTCTTTTGACATTATGATGTTAAAGCTTTCATTTTTATCATTCTTAAGCTTTTTCATCAAAATGTATTGTTAGATATCTCATATGCTTTTTCATTTGAGTTTACAAATCTAACTTGCACGTACAAACACATATATGGAGAAACTAGTTTGGCATGAAATTGATTCTACATTATGTTGACAACAAATTTAAAAAAATGGGAGAGGATGTCCTAGTTTCAATTATTATTATTATTATTATTATTATTATTATTATTATTATTATTATTATTATTGTAAGGACTAGATTATTTTGTGTGCTGGCCCACTTAGAGTAGTGGGTTGTGTAATTTAACTTTGGCCAAAATCAATAAAATTCGTAAGAGAAAGGAACGAACAACAACAGAGGGCCCTGCCTGAGGATAAAAAAAAAAAAAAAAAAGGCTTATATTAAGAAATAGATGAACGATCAACTCTCTAGAAACTTGCTTGAGGAGGCTAGGTTTACACAAAAGTCCTACTATTCACTCTCCTCTCTCAATCCTCTTCTTTCTCTTTTCTTTTCTTTTTTTCGATTCCCCTTCAATACTGCTTTCCATCCTCTTATATACTCCTACTCCCATCATATCTTAACCATCCATTTTCACCTAACTGCCCTCCTTTATTGACACTTGTTACTTTTAACATCTAAAGAAGATGATAGAAGGAACCTGCTTAGCTGTGTTTTACACTGTTCTGGTTACTTTATAATCAATGCGGCAGATAAAGCTATTGCCCACCAATTAATGTGGAGAAGACAGGCTACCCCTGCTAGAAACTTCACCTATAGCCACTGATTCTCTTCCACTCTCTTCCTAGAACTTCGTAACCACTTAGGATCTTTTAGAACACTCTGGTCCATCCTCTTCCTTCCCCACGCATTCTCACTCCCTGTGCCCGAGGACTATGACATCCCAACAGTAATACTACAACCCTTCAAATCCCTCCTCGGTCCTTGGGCCCCCACAATTATTATTATTATTATTATTATTATTATTATTATTATTATTATTATTTTCTAGAGGCTTAATGGTAGTATTATTATCCAATATTTTGTTATTTTTTATAGGGAGTATTATCCAATTCTAGAATTTTTGTTTTTTACTAAGTAAATAATAAGTAATTAAGAGAGAGGAGAAGAGTAAACGAATATAATTCATGTTGTAAATTCCAAGCCCACCCCAAAAAATGGGTAGTGGAATACTTCTCAGCTTCTTCTCATGGTAAAAACCTGAATTTTTTAAACATCTATCCCAGTTTTTAAGAAGAAAAAAAAAAAAGGATAAAAATTAGAGTATTTTTTAATGACTTAATATTATTTTCAATTCCATATATTTATACATCTTCGATGTACATACCGTGAGGTCTATTTATGACCAAAGAAAAAAGATTTAGATAAATTATTCAACCACTTTCTAATTAAAATTTTAAAATGGTATTTTAATTTGTTTGCTAACTTCGGTTACTTTCCCAAAGCAAGTAGAAGCATAGAACCCATATGAAGTCTACTTAACGTCTTAACAAGAGCATAAAACCGTTAATTCAGCCAAAAAAAAAAAGAGCATAAAACCGTTAAAGAATTCGCATAAACTCATGCAATAATTCATGTTTATCAAAAAAAAAAAAAAGAGCATAAAAATTAAAAACACCCATTAAAGAATTCACATTAACTCATGCAATAATTCATGTTTATTTAACATAAGAACTTTTTTTTTCTATGTTATATATTTTATTTTCAAAACATCATATATTGAATTATTTATTATATTACATTTCATTAAAATATCAAATTTTTTTATTTTTTAAAATTATTTTTCTTGTTTCAACACATAACAATCACCATTTAGCTTCTAAAAAAAAAAAAACCAACATTTACTCCTTTCTTTTATCTTCATGATACATAAAGAAAAAATAAAAAAACAGTGTCAATGTAAATTTACATAGTTATTGTAACAATCATTTATTTTTACACAACTTTGTACGACTTATAATGACTGAATTTTGGATTTTGTTGGTTAAAATATTTTTTTTTTCCTATTATAATGTCAGTGCTCTTGACATATTCCATATAATTTTTTTATTTAAAAAAAAAGGGGCTCAAGATGGGCTGAAGTAGATTTGAAAAAAAAAAAAAAAAAAAAAAAAAAAAAAACTCAAAACTTAAAGCCTCCAAAGTCCAAAACCGGCCCATTGTCTTTTGAAGCCTTATATCATTTATAAGGCTCTGCAGCTCTTCCTCACATCTTAAACCCTAGACTACTATACCCTTCTTCTCTCCATCTTTCCTTATCTCTCACCCAAACGCAGCTCAGCTCAGAGAAGAATAGTATAGGTACGCAGGGTTTCTTCTTGGTCTCTCTCTCGTGTATATTTATATACACATTTCATGTATATGTATGTGTATGTGCGTATGTACTTGGTTTCTTTACGTGTTTTCTTTTGTGCAAAATTTTATGAAGGCATAGGTTTGATTGTGTACTTGTTTTGCTTATGTTTATCACTTCTATAATGGGTAAAGATTTATACAATGGTTAAAGTCATAAAGATGGGATTTTTGGCCTGGTGCATATAAGTGGTTGTATCTATGTTTAATGGTTTATGTGTGTTTATCCATGTGTTGGGTATTTATGGGGTTTTGGGTTTAGTTCTGAGAAATAAAGATGGGTTTTTTGGGAATTAATCTGGGGGTCGAGTTTCTGTAAGTTAGGAGCTGATTTGTGTGCGTTGGGTGTTTTTTTTCCCCAGGAAGTTGAGAGAGATGCTTGTGTTGTTTGAAACCCCGGCGGGGTTCGCCCTCTTCAAAGTTTTGGATGAAGGGAAGCTCAACAAAGTAGAGGTATTTATGTTCAAACTTTGTGTACGTGTGTTCTATTTGTTTTCTGGGAAAAGTGGAGGAATGTATGTCCAAGGTAGAATTTTGAAAGTTACAGAGTTGTGATTGGTATTCAAATAATGGAGAACGTTCCTTGAGAAAATAATTATATTGTTTGTGTTGGGCTGAGTTAAGTACTTCTTGTGTCTGTGTTTAAGGTATGGCCAAAGCACCTGCCAGCCAGTGTGGTGGCTAGCCCGATGATGTCTGTTGACTTGTATGATTTGTATTGCAGGACTTGAATAAGGATTTTTCCACTGCAGAGACCGCTAGAAAAGTAAGCTCTTTCTGTATCTCTTGTTCTCTCTATTAAACAAGGAAAATAACTTGTTAGAAGAAAATTTTGTAATTGTACTTAAAATTTCAATTAATGCTTCTCTCATGCCAAAAAAAAATGCCAGTTGTTAAATTTTGTTTCAAATTCGTGTCTGGCTAAAATATTATGTTTGGATTGGTGAAGAATCTAATTCTGGTTTTGGGTATCAAACTTTAGGTGGTGAAGCTGAAAGCATTTTCCAAGTTCGAGAATACATCAGAAGCTTTGGAGGCAGCGACTTTGTTGATTGATAGCAAACCCAGCAAGGGACTCCGCAAGTTCTTGCGTGTTCACTGTGATGGCGAAACATTAGCTGTGGCTGATTCAAAGCTTGGGAATATCATTAAAGAAAAACTGGTATTTGGAAACCTGTTGATGATAGCCATATTGGACTGTATTTTAGTTTCACTTTTGTTTAAGTTGGAGTGATTATTTTGTTCACTATCGTGAACTCTGTGTATCTTTTCTGCTTTTCTTTAATAATATTACGTTCTTACTTATCAAAAAAAAAAAAAAATTTCTTGCAGAAAATAGAATGTGTGCACAACCAGCCTGTTATGGAGTTGATGAGAGGTGTCAGGTCTCAGCTGAGTGAGCTGATATCCGGCCTAGGAGTTCAAGATTTGGCACCAATGAGCTTGGGTTTATCTCATAGCTTATCTAGATACAAGCTAAAGTTCAGTGCTGATAAGGTGTGTTTCTTTAAACGTATGATAAGCTGTGGTTAGTCCCATCTCTGATATATATTTGCTCTCTTTCTAGGTGGACACGATGATCATTCAGGCCATTGGTTTGCTTGATGACCTTGATAAAGAACTTAACACATATGCAATGAGGGTTAGAGAATGGTATGGTTGGCATTTTCCTGAGCTCACTAAGATTATCCAGGACAATATCCTTTATGCGAAAACTGTGAAGTTTATGGGTGACCGTGTAAATGCTGCACAGCTTGATTTTTCTGAGGTGAGTTGCTCATTTTCTTTTGAAGTATTTAAGAAGCCCCATACAGTTTTTCCCTTCTGTACCTCAGATTTCTAGAAATCCAAAAACAACCCACTTGTGTTATGTTTTCTTTCTATTGGATCTTGTCCCACACTTACGCCATCCATTGGCTTTTGGCTTCATCTGAACAATCATGCTGCCAAAGAATTCCCCAAAATTGTATTATTATCATACTTAAGTGAAAACCCCATGATTAAAATTCTTTATCTTCTCTCACTGTGGAAAAGCATGGAAGTTGGATAGGGAAGTGCTGATAATATAAATTTTTTCTCTGAATGAAATCACAATGGTGATCCTCACTATGTTTCTCTTGTTTTGATTTCTCAAAATATTATAGATATTGGCAGAGGAGGTTGAGATAGAATTGAAGGAAGCAGCTATGATATCCATGGGAACTGAAGTTAGTGACCTTGATTTGATAAATATTAAAGAACTCTGTGACCAGGTTCTTTCTCTTTCTGAGTACAGAGCACAACTATATGATTATCTAAAAAGCAGGATGAACACCATTGCACCAAATTTGACCGCACTTGTTGGAGAACTTGTTGGTGCTCGCCTCATTGCTCATGGGGGCAGTTTGATGAATCTTGCAAAGCAGCCTGGTAGCACAGTCCAGATTCTTGGTGCTGAAAAGGCTCTCTTCAGAGCCCTGAAGACTAAGCATGCTACTCCCAAATATGGGCTTATCTACCATGCGTCCTTGATTGGTCAGGCAGCACCAAAGAATAAGGGAAAAATCTCTCGGTCACTTGCTGCAAAAACTGCATTAGCAATTAGATGTGATGCTCTTGGAGATGGTCATGATAATTCTATGGGCTTAGAGAACCGAGCCAAGGTACTTTGCACAAATTTGTCTGGTACTTCTCTGACCTTCACTGAAATCATTCTCTGACATAAACTATGTTTGACAGCTCGAAGCACGGTTAAGGAAACTTGAAGGCAAAGAATTGGGTCGCTCTGCTGGGTCAGCTAAGGGCAAACCTAAGATAGAAGTCTATGACAAGGATCGAAAGAAGGGAGCTGGTGGATTGATTAATGCTGCCAAGGTCTGAGATTTGTTTTTTATGTGATGTGTAATTTTCCCCCTTGGTTTTAGGTGTTCATAAGCTTTTCTTTTTTATGTAGACTTATAATCCTTCAGTGGATTCTGTTCTTGTGCAAACCTTAAATGCTGCTGCTGGCAATGAGGAGGAAAAAGTCACAAAGAAGAGGAAAGCAGAGGAAGCAGCAGAGGAGGCTCTTGCTACTGTTGAAGATAAGAAGGAGAAGAAGAAAAAGGAGAAGAAAGAGAAGAAGAAAGCTGATGAGGGGGACAACGGAAATGACCATGCCGAACCAGAACATGAAGAGAAAGAGAAGAAGAAAAAGGAGAAGAAAGAGAAGAAAAAGAAGAAAGCTGATGAGGGGGAGACAGCCATTCCAATTAATGGAGACAATCATGCAGAGCCAGAGGGTGAAGAGGTGGTGACAAAGGAAAAGAAGAAAAAGAGGAAACATTCAGCTGAGGTACAGAATGGAGATGAAATTGTTGATGCAGGTGAAAGGAAGAAGAAGAAAAGAAAGCATGCTGAACAAGAAGAAGAATCTGAAATGCCAAGCAAGAAGGAAAAGAAGAAGAAGAAGAAAAGCGAGGATTGAGAGGTTCTGAACAGCAACTGAACAATTTTGGTTAATTTAGCAGCAACTAGGTACTTCTATCTGTAAAATTCGATTTTCCAGTGCTGCACCCATTTTCATTTGTGGGTTCTTAAAGTTATTTCTAGTGTATGCTGATGTTGACTAGGGAGAGGACTGGATGTTTTTATATTTGGCGGTCCACATAATTAATATTTTTTGTTTCATGTCTTCTCACTCCCTTTCAAATCATATGGTTTATCTTACGAAGGAGGTTTAGTCAGCTTTTTTAATTTGATATATGATTCACTTTTTCTCCCATTGTTTAATCCAAGCCCTCCAACTGCTTAACATTATAATATTACCTCATGCTTCAGTTACATCGAAACTGGATATTCAAGGATTCAGCTCCAAATTCATTATAAAAAAGGATTTAGCTCTAATAGAATTGCACCTGTAAAGTGCGTATGTGCAATGGTAAATACTAGTGGTTGTTACATACATTTGGTGTGTACGTGGGTTATGGTTATGGTTATGGGGTGATTTACTGGGGGAGACGTGTGTTGCTTAGGACATCCAAGAAATCTCATAAACTGATAGAATGTTGGATGGTATTTTGGATCTTTGAAATTCGCCAAATCCATTGAGCTCACTACCCTTCCTCCAAGGGACACTAGGCATTCATTTATTTTCAAAATCAAAGTTGACATATATGCTGTTAATTGCTCGTTAAATGGCATTGTCACAATTGTTTTCAAAATATTTGTTAATTGCTCGTTAAATGGGTCCGGCACAATTGATTTCTGGTTGATAAAAGTCAAACAATATCAGTTGCTTGTTGGAGTTGAAAAAAAAACATACGTCTTAATTATTGTTCCATACCCTACCATTGTAAAAGGATTAGGATTGGTAATTGCTTATATGGTAGTCTCCTAATGCATATGCATCTGCGATAAAACGTAGCCTGCACGTATGCTGGTGAAGGACTAGTTGAGAACTTTCCTAAATAAATAATTTTTGTCCATTTTTATTGAGTCCATCTTTGAGGTATTGAATTTGTGTGCTCTCTACTCATTCTGTAATATACTAATACCCACCTTTTATTAAATTTCAATGTTTCATGCCTAAAATGTTTTGGGTACGACTGTATTTTTGTTCAAATTATTTTTTAAATAAATAAATAAATAAAAATAAACTATCAGGAACGAATAATAAGGATTTAAAAAAAAAAATTACCTATAAGTGTGATTTCATATGATTATGGAATGCAATATAATTTTATGTTGGAAAAGTTCTATTATGTATCCGATACACGTATCCACCCTCCAATCTCACGTGAGAGTGGATACATGTATTGGATACGTGTAATACTACCTCCATGTGACACAATTTATTTATCTGTAAAACTATAACTATAAGCTATGGAAATAGATTCCTTGGGCATCATATTTTTGTTCGAACTTTTTTTTTTTATTTTTGGCTGAACCGAAATCACTCACCTAAAACATCTAGCATGCACGCGGGAGCAAAAGAGTGAACTCTTCTTCCTCGATCTTATTAAGCTAGAACAAGTTAAAAAGAGCCCCAAACTCCACTCTTTTCAATGGTAATACATATAATTAATTACCAAAACTATAGCCGAAAAATGATGTTACAACTTTCAATCCCACTTTTTAGGACACACAACTGTTCATCTTGTGTTACAAGGCAGCTCAAGGGAAAAAAACATAAAAATTATAAATATACCAAGGCTTTTATCACCTTGTTTGTGAAATCTTGGAAGAATAAATGTTCAAAAATCAAATAAATAGAATATATCTCTCAAATGGGTTTGGAGTGATTCAGTCAAAACAAAGTTTTGGGTCAATTCTGAGTTAATTCGCCAACCTTAATAAACAGATTTGGTAATTACAATATATGTTAAACCATTTGACTTTATTTGACTCTATTTATTTGTGTCATTCTAATTAAAATGACATTTCTCTGGGACGAAAGATATTGAAATGAAATTTCTATGCTAAAACTTCTAATTAAAATGATATTTCTATGTTTTTTTTGAACGTAATGATATTTCTATGTTACAACTTCTTACTTTATTTTGTTTTATTTATTTGAGTCATTCTAATTATTATGACATTTCTCTGGTACAAAATACATTTTAGATTTTTTAAGATCAAACAAGAACCGATAATCTGTATGCTGAATGGCCTTAGAATAAGGTGGTGCCTAAAATGGACTCTCGCACTAAGTAGCGCACGCTCTCAAGGGAGGAGGAAGCTGAACTCTCAAAGAGCAAGAAGAAGGTAAAGGATGTCCACCACGCTGATTTCAATGAAGGTATCAGCGAGAATGGGCTCTCTCCACGAAGCAATAATGCTTAGGTTTCATCCAGCAAATCCTTCAAGGAAAAACTGATAGGAGAAATTCCAGGAGCTTATGCTCAAGCTTTCGTTTTCAATGACCAAATGGAGGATGACGTTGAATCTGACGACGAGGTTACTAGTCTACGTGAAGGGTTAGCGGCAGTATAGCTATCTAAGGAAACTAAATTACGTATAAGGGGGTCGTGGTTGAATGCTTTGATTGTTAAACTTTACGGAAGGAAGATGGGTTTTACATTCATCCAGAACAAACTCCAACAACTATGGAAACCAAGTGGGAGGCTTGACTGTGTGGACCTTGGGAGTGAGTTTTTCTTAACAAGGTTCTCATTGAAGGAGGATTTAGAAGCTGTTTTGAAAAAAGGACCATGGTTCATAGGAGAGCATTATCTCTCCATAAGGTCGTGGGAACTGTTTTTAAAACCGGAAGTAGCTAATGTTTCGTCAATCGTGGTGTAGGTTAGATTACATGCACTGCCTATTAAGCTCTATGAGGCAGAAGTTCTCAAACAGATTAGGGAAGCCATTGGGAAAGTTTTGAGAATCGATACTTATACTGCCATGGAAGCTCGGGGTAAGTATGCCAGGTTATGTATACAGGTCGACGTGAATAAACCGCTGATTAACATAGTTCTCATTGGGAAATTTGAGCAAGCTGTTGTGTATAAGGGCATTAACAAGCTCTGTTTCGCATTCGGCAAAATCGGCCACAAGAAGGAAATGTGCCCACATATCGTTCGGTGTGCTGCACCACCACCAGAGAAGGAGGTGCCTAGTACTAATTTGTATAGTACAAGCTCACATAGAATGCATGAAGCAAGTTGATGTGAGGCTGGCAGTGGCATGGCTGGCAGTGGCATAGCTGGAGGTAGTGGAATGGATCATGAGTAGGACAGGTACGGGCCGTGGATGGTGGTGACACGTAAGAGAGGAGGACAAAAAGGGACCACGAAGGGTGTGCAGTAGTTGGACCCCACACAATCAGCCCCTCGCGCCAAAGTAAGAGATTCCTTGGTGAGGAATAACCCCAGCAACGGTAATCAAGTATGGAATGAGGCCACAGTGATGGGCTTTACAACTGAAACTGATTTGGAGAAGGCTGGAAAGGGTGGGTTGGTTTTGGGCCCAAATTTGAAGTTAGGGGGATTAATGGACAAGCCTGGTTTTCAAGACAATGCCACGTTAGCCCATCAATTAAGGGTAAAAAGGTCATGGCAAGGAATAGGGCATTAACTCAATTGAATAATAAAGCCACTGATAGCAGCAAATCTCATTTCACCTAGGGGTGTCAATGTTCGACCCAACCCGCGAACACGACACGAACCCGACACGGGTTTTTTCGGGTTAGGGTTGGGCCTTAATGGGTTTGGGTCATAAACGGGTCGACCCGAAAACGACACGATAAGAAATAGGTCATAGGCGGGTCAACCCGCATAACCCGCAATAGACACGTTTAACACGCCAATTTATTTGTGTCAAACCCGAAATGACCCACTTAACACAACCCGTTTAACTCACATAACATAATATCCATAGATTCTTATTTGTTTCATTAGTTATTATTACTCTTACATTATTATTATTATTTAGTTCTTATAAAACTGTTGAGGCATGATCATATTTTGTAACACTACTAATACTTATTTTTTTTTTTTTTTTGGCATAAAACTTGCACAAATGAAATTGGATGAGCTTGTGGAAGAAGTTATGAATTTGGACATCAACAAAGAATCTATGGATGATAATCGTGGTCATAGTCAGGATTAGAATACTATTTGCTCAAATTCTTTTAATATTGATATTTAGCATTTGGCGAGTTCCAAGGATATTATATTTTTGTTGAACTATGTTATTTTATTTTTGTTAAACTATGTTATTTTGAATTTGGGTTAAAATGTTACACTTTTTTTGGAGTGTAAAGAACTTATTTCTAGATGAATGTTATATTTTTGTTGAACTATATTATTTTGAATGTAGGTTGAAGACATGAAGTGTATGCACTGCTTTTTGGGATGTAAAAAAAAATTATTTTTAGATGGATGTTATATTTAATATTATGTAGGTTGAAATGGGTGGTGTTACATTCATATCAACCCAACACGACTTGTTTATTAACCGTGTCAAATGGGTTGGGTCAGGTCAACCCGCCTTATTAACAGGTCGGGTTAGGGTTGAAGGATCCTGACACAATTATTAAATGGGTCGGGTTAGGGTTGAACCATTTAGTCAAATACCCCTACCTCGACATGACACGAACTCGACACGCTAACCCGAATTGACACCCCTAATTTTTCACCTCAGCCATACAACCTCTTTCCTTTCTCAGTAACAATGGCGTTAATGCAAGCTTCCAATTCTCATCAGCTCCACGCGCCGAACTGGGTAAGCAAGGTCAAGGGAGAGACCGTGGAGATCATGGGCGGGGGGTGATAGCAGGAATCAAAGTGTGGCCGATGCATGTGATGGTGTGGATCGCTCAAAGTCTGAAAGAAGATCGGAAAAGGATGCCGGATCCGAGGTGGGTGTTGGGTTAACTATCACTGTTGTACCCAACTTGGGAAAGGATGCCGAAACCGAGGTGAATGATGAGTATGGGGGTGATCGAGCTTCACTTGACACCGAGTCCAGAGAGAGGAAGGACGGCGGCAACGATGGAGAAGATAGGATGGAATTCGAAGAGCATGGTGGTTCTGTTATCTCCTCATAATGAGTACCCCTCTCCTAATCATTCTTTATCTATGAATATTATAGTTTGGAACAGTAGGGGTGGTCTGATCTATGATATCACATCTGAGGACTACCTAAATTATTTGTGCAGCCTAAATTATAACTCTACTCAGATAGCTTTACTATCAAGGGGGAATTTCACTTGTCCTGATAATGCATTTCTTCAGCCTGGTGACTTAAACTACCCTTCTTTTGCTGTGCTGTTGGATCAAAATGCCTCAAACGCTAGTGTGACATACAAGAGGACAGTGACAAATGTTGGGACCCCAATGAGTACTTATGTGGTGCAAGTGGATGAACCTAACGGAGTATCAGTGACCGTTGAGCCTAAGTGTTTGAAGTTTGAAAACTTGGGTGAGAAATTGAGTTACAATGTGAGGTTCAATGTATTGCGAAGAACAAAATCTCCGACTAATTTCTCTTTCGGGTCTTTAGTTTGGATGTCTGAATTTTATACTATTAGAAGTCCCATGGCAGTAACTTGGCAATAATTTGAAGTTAGTGCAGGTTTTAAATTGGGACTTTGAAGTATTTTGAAGAAGAAAGGAGGAGTGTTTCTGTGAAATTCATGAAAAGTTTTTATTTATGTATTGAAATTCCAAGTTCATGTTATGTATTTAGTGCAATAGGAATCCGCGTTAAATTGAAAAATTATTCAATGTCCCAGCAAGGAGCTGACTCGCTTTGAATTCCAGTTTGTGTAACCCATGAACCAAAAACGTTTCTCCGACGGTGTTGCATACTATTAGAGTGATGTAAACATAACCCACGACCTAAGAGTCTTACAACATTCTGTAAACACTATGAGAAATGCAAAATTCGTTCACCGTTCAATGGGTACCACTCCTGGTGTTATATACACACCACTCCATTAATATTGAGTGGGATAGTGGACTTAGTAGGGTAGAGTAATGGTCCAAACCATTACTCCATAACTTCTGGATGTTACAATCTGACTGAGGCAAACAGAGGGACATGCTCAATTTGGGTGTCTATCCATATTCCTTTCAGTTTCTAACATCTCCCACTCGTCCACTGTGGGCATGGCCCTATTATCCATCTCTCAATGTGTTTCTCAGTGCATTCATACTGGCAAATAGGTTGTGTGACCGCTGAGCACACTTGAAAAACATATTTGGGAGCACTATACTAAATCTATACCAAGACCAGCATAGCAACATCCCTAAAGTGTCTCGTCATGCCCTAGACATATATTAACACATCGAATCAAGCATCTCTAACCCCTCTTGAGTTTAATACTCACACTTTATGCTTGATCCAACATAACTATCCAGATGTACTCACGATTATTTCGCTACCCTAAGCACTATAACCTGTCGATAGTGAGTACAAAGGTAAGGATGTGTTACAAAAATAGTCTTCCTTTTGCACTCATGTCCTTTAACTTTGGTCTAATTGCTTTCCCAGTAATATCCCTTTAGACCGAATTCAACATGGCCATAGGTAACACGCCAAAGTAGCAGACATCAAAACCTCAATTTCATGACATAGTCAAAAGTAACAAGGGCATAAGTAAGATCTCAATGAAAGATCCATGGGACTCACACGGTGAAGAAGCAGGGATTTATTCTCTCACCTCTGCTTTTGGTCGAGCAAGCACATGTAGTATAAAATACATGCTACGGTGGAGTTCTCTTAAGTAAGAGCGTATGTCTTAACTCAATACACCGTACAAATCTTAGTCTAGTCGCTACTTAAACGCTTAACTCAAGTCCTTTATTCGCTTACCACTTTAGGCATCAAATAAGGTCTCGCATCTGGCTAACCACAGGCTACATGGATCATGGGCTATCCATGTATGGTCTAATTATGATAAATATATTATAGACCTCATCTTAGTTCCAACTAAGGCGACATCTGTTTGTGTCAACCATCTATATATGCTACATAAGCATTGAATGACACAATGTCTCATCTCTGCTCACTACTCAAGTGCCAGAGGCGATCGCTCGTGTGAGTGAGTCGACCTAAGCTTACCGACATGCCTTTCATACAACAAAACTCATCATATGGTATATGTGTGTGTAAACATACATATTATTAACTGAATAACATCATATGTATTTAAAACAAAATATCCCAAAAGAATACAATAAATGGTTACTAAAAACAACATATCATTATATTCTGCGTAGCCCTAAACTCCTAACATGAGCCTGAAAGGTATCTCTTCCTATAGGCTTTGTTAGTGGATCAACAATCATGAGGCTTGTAGAAATGTGTTTTAGAACCACTTCATTGTGAACAACCATGTCTCGAATGTAGTGATATCGTATATCAATATGTTTGGTTCTACCATGATACTTAGAGTCTTTAGCATAGGCAAGTGCTGCCATGCTATCACAATGTACCGTAATGGGTTCCGAGGCATCCTTGACAACCTCAAGATTCTGAAAGAACCTCCTTAATCAAACTGCTTCCTGAACAGTTGCTGAACATGCTACATACTCTGCTTCCATAGCTGATAATGTTATACAGGGTTGTTTCTTACTACTCCAAGTGATGGCGCCATTATTTAGCAAGAAAGCATATCCAGATATAGATTTGCGTTCATCTAGGTCACTACCCCAATCAGCATCACTATAGCCAATCATACGCAAATCTGAACCCTAATAACAAAGGATGTAGTCTGCCGTCACTTTAAGATACCTTAATATCCTCTTAACATCTTTCCAATGAGCAAGTCCTGGATTAGACTGAAATCTGCTAACTAATCCAACAGCATAACATATATCAGGACGAATACACAACATTGTATACATCAAGCTTCCAACTACATTAGCATAGGGAATATGAGCCATCTTTTCTTTTTCATCCTTAGTCTTAGGACACATATCCAAGCTTAAGCTCTCATTTTTGGCAATTGGACTATCTATGGGTTTGCAGTTATGCATTTGGAAACGCTCAAGAACTTTCTTAATATAGGTTTGTTGTGATAGACCTACAAGTTTCTTTGAGCAATCCCTAAGGATTTTAACCCCTATAATATAATCTGCCTCACCCATGTCCTTCATCTCAAAGTTAGAGGACAACCACCCTTTTGTGGCGATAATCATCTCCAAGTCATAACTGGCCAATAATATGTCATCGACATACATTGACAAAATAATGAAACTTCCCTTGGATCGTTTTATGTAGATACAGTGATCTTCTTTGATCATCGTAAACCCATTTGATAGAACGACTCGATGAAATCTCAGATACCACTGCCTTGATGATTACTTTAAACCATATATGGATTGCTTAAGTTTGCACACTTTGTGCTCTTGACCTTTGGTCATAAAGCCAACAGGTTGATCTATATAGATTTCTCCATCTAGTTCTCCATTGAGAAAAGCTGTTTTAACGTTCATTTGGTATAATTCCAAATTCAAGTTTGCAACAATGGCCAGAATGAGTCGAACAGAGGCAAACCTCACAACCGAAGAAACGGTTTCCTCGTAGTCAACACCCTCTTTTTGAGTGTATCCTTTTGCCACTAATCGAGCTTTATACCTTTCTATCGACCCATCCGCCTTGCATTTGATTTTAAGAACCTATTTGTTCCCAATTGCTTTTCGCCCTGACGGTAGGCCTACCAGATCCCAAACCTGATTGGTCCTCATAGACTCCATTTCATCATTCATTGCTTTCATCCACTCATCACTAACAAAAGATGAGAGAGCCTTTTGCACAGTTTTTGGCTCATCATCATCCTGTGAAGCAATCATGAAAGCTTCCCCCTCAATCTCAAAACGACGACGAGGAATATTACCACGGTTACTTCTACATGGCTAAGGTTGTTGTGGATCAACTTCTAGTGGTATGCTCCCACTAGGTTGTGAGTCGCTCCCACTGTCTCAAGGAGTTTTAGGAATTTCTTCCTTGTCATCTACTAGTCTACTTGGGGTGCCTCCTTCTTGATCCATCATTTCATAAAGAGTTAAGTTCTTTTCAACCTCACCTATGTTAGGGAATTCACTTTCAATGAAATCAACATCACATGACTCCAATTCAGTCACACTTCTATCTGGTTGTTCACCTATCAACACATAGCCTTTGGAATGCTCAGAATATCTTATAAAGACACACTTCTTTCCCCTAGGCCCTAACTTCCCATATCTATGAGAAGTATTGTGAACATAACCTATTGAACCCCATGGCCGCAAGTTATTCAAGTCAGGTTTCTTGCCGATCCATAGTTCATAAGGTGTGGAAGATACTGATTTAGAGGGCACTCGGTTAAGCATATAGGCTACAGTCAAAAGTGCATCCCCCCAATACAAAATCGGTAAGTTTTCTTGTGCCATCATTGACCTAACCATCTCTAGCAGTGTTCGATTTCTCCTTTCCGCCACACCATTTTGTTGCGGTGTATAAGGCGTCGTTAACTGCCTTGCAATTTCCTTTTCATCACAGAGCTCCTTAAATTGCTTAGATAGATACTCATGCCCACAATCAATTTTGAGAGCCTTAATGCTCTTGTCTAATTGATTCTCAACCAATCTCATGTATCATCTAAAGCAATCTAAAGCCTCAGACTTATGAGAAATCAAATAGACATGACCGTAACATGTATAGTCATCTATAAATGTGATGAAGTAGAAACCTCCATGCCTTGCCCTTACATTCATTGGACCACATATATCAGAGTGGATTAGTTGCAATGGAAAAGATGCCCTTGTGGCTTTTTCAAACGGTTTTCTTTTTGATTTTCCCAGAAGACAATGTTCACATGTGGACAAAGTGACCTTAGCGAGATTTCCCATAAGGCATTCTCTAGCTAACCTAGTCATCCTCTCTTGCCCTATTGAATTATCAGAAGCATTATCAGATGAAGTCAAAAAAACTGAACTATCATTATTATAATATTCAATATCCAAAATTAAAAAACCATTTGAAATAAAACCACAACCATAATAAACTGTTCCCAAATGCAATAAAACATGATTATTCTCAAAAATAAACTGGAAACCAAGTCTTAACAAAGTAACTACGGAAAGTAAGTTCCTCCGGATCTCTAGAGCATACAATATGTCATGGAGTAACAGAGTGCGACCACCTTGCAACTCTAGCTTGTAGGTACCAATTCCAAGTACCTCCACTCTAGCTCCGTTTCCCACCTTGATGTCTCCATTTCCAACAGGAATCCGGTAGTACTCCACAAATCCCACTCTATCTCTCACTACATGTTTTGTTACTGCTGAGTCTACAGTCCACATAGGAGCAGAATTAGCAACAAGGACATGACTAGTAACAAAAACATGGTGAGATGTAGGATTAGGTGTTACCTTTTTTGTCTTAGTGCAATCGCGAGCAAAATGTCATTTCTTTCCGCAATTATAACAAGTCAACTTAGACTTGTTCTTCTTTGCACGCTTTCCTCTAGTATTGCGCTTGACAAACTTAGCCTTCCTAGGCGGTGGCCCATGACGTCTCTCTTGTCTAGGACCATAATCAGGTTGCTTGCGTTTAGGCCTAGATGCCTTACGCGAGCTAGTCTCAACCATCTGCACAAAACTAATCAGCTTGGCTACTTCAAGGCACTCAGCTTCAAGTTCCAAGTGACAAGCCACATCATCAAATGTTTTATGTTCTCATTATGTGTCAAATTTTGACACATCGTCTCCCATGAACTTGGTAGTGAACGAATAACTGCCTAGACTTGTTGTTCGTTAGTAATATTATTTCTAGCTGATTTGAGCTCTCAAATCATGGAGGACATCGCCCTAAGATGTTGCTTCATCGTATATTCAGAGCGCATCTTATATGAATCAAATTTAATTGTCAAGCCATGCAGTCTAGTGGCTAATGTCGCTCCATATCTTAGCTTTAGAACTTTCCACATGTCTTGTGCAGTTGTAATACTGCTCAAATTCACCGGTCAAGTCATTGTGCATGTTGTTCAGCATTGTAAAGTGCGCACACAAATCCTTCTTGCGCCAACTTTCATAGGCAGCAAGATCACATTGGTGTTGCTCAGTGCTTCCCTCATCAGGTTTACTCAACGAATGAGTTAGAGTCTCTAGGATTTCTTTCTCATTCAGCACATACTAGATTTTGCGGTGCCAAATATTGTAATTTTCACCATCCAGTTTCTCTCCTTTATTGAGATCAGCAATTATACCTTTGAAAGTCATTTCACTACAAAATTTCACAAATGGGACATTACACACACATTTCAAAAATTTTGGCGTTCAATCTAAAATAAACTTAGATAATCAACACACATCGCAAGATCGAAAATTCGCTAAGCTTCTTAATCATCTCTTTCGCCACTAGTGCTTATTACTAAGTTTAATTTTAATCTATTTGTGCAAAATTATGCATGGGAAATAACGCAACTCAACCATACTCCCACTATTCCATATTTCAATTCTAAACATATTTACAAAAAATATGTATTGAAAATAATTCACCAAATTATTAATTAACTATTAAGCCAAACATGCTATCACAATTTAAACTCATGAGAACAATTCATATGGGCATCTCATTATTTCACTAAGAAATAATTATTGTTTTTCGCGTTAAATATAATATTTATCTTTTATACCATATTTCACTAAGAAATAATAATGAAATTAAATAATTTACAAAATTAAATAATTTCCATATCATTTACGCATATACCTTTTACGTTTCATAAGAAATAAATGCTAGGCTTATATAATATACATTTCAATGAAATAATTGGATGAATTTAATACAGTTTTAATCCAAATAAATTATTGCAAATATATCACTGACGATTATATAGAGTTGGTCATGTACTTACGCAATTACACCTTTTTAAATAATGGTGAAACAGATGCAACTAAGCATAAAACAAAAGAAGCTCACAGAAAACAAAAATCCTAAATGTGGCGCCGCACAAGGGACCACTGTGTACATACTAAAAGTAACTGAGTACAAAAAGTATTGAGAAAATAAACTATTTGTGGGACCCTTTTTTTTGTTTTATTTTATTTGCTACTAGCTCTTTTCGCACGTGAAAGCCACGTGATGTACAGGTTGTCTTCAACCTTCTTCCTTTCGAAGTCTTTCAGCAAAAAACAAGTTTTAGGCTGAAACTTTAAAAGTTTATATCTTTTTCATTTCATATCTGTTTTTGATGTACCATATACCGATTTAAAGCTTATAACATATAGATTCATAATATGAAATCATATTTTGCAAATAAAAAACATATAAGAGTAGTTTTGTCCTTAAAATTTTGGTGTTCTAAGTTTTGTAAAATTATATCTCATGGCACACTTAGAGATTTGCTATGAAACTTAAGGTAGATATTAATATATGTAATATAAACAACATATATTAATTTCAAGGCACGAAATGCTCAGAATTAAAACTTCCTATTGAAGGCCATGTGAGGTGCATAGAAATTCATAGCATATCATAGAAGCATAAAACACATTAAGAACTAATCATATATGCCTATG
The DNA here is from genome assembly GCA_033629205.1 of Lithocarpus polystachyus. NCBI lineage: Eukaryota > Viridiplantae > Streptophyta > Magnoliopsida > Fagales > Fagaceae > Lithocarpus > Lithocarpus polystachyus. The sequence goes on along the minus strand of CM066164.1, from coordinate 25,513,533 downwards.
ACATCGAGAACAACCTATAAACGCTCTGATACCAATGTTAGAAATAGAAACTCGCAACAGAATATAAGTAATCGGTTTTTTTCGGCATACCTCTCTTGGTCTAAACTAATGATCACACAAGAGCTTTAAGATTGTTCTACGCTGTCTATAACTAGCCTCCACACAGACCAGCTATCCAAACACGTTTTGAATTCCAGTTTGTGTAACCCACGAACCAAATACGTTTCTCCGACGGTGTTGCACACTACTAGAGTGATGCAAACATAACCCACAATCTAAGAACATCACAACACTCTGTAAACATTATGAGAAATGCAGAATTTGTGGAAGAGACCTTGGTTTCCTTCAGACCTTTTGCATAAGCCCAACCCATGCGTGCTACCAAGTGGGCAAGGGACACTTGTAGCACCTTAGGTTCGTGGAAGAGGCCTTGTACCTAAAATTTTCACCCCAAAATAGTTTTTATGCTCAGACTGGCTGTGACTCAAAGTTTTTGCCCCCTTTTTTTCTTTAAAAATGGTTGGCTCTCATTGGCCAACTTTGGCTGCTAGCCCTCATTTTGGTGAGCCTCCCAATGGTCTGAAACAACTGAAAATGGGGAGCCAATGAGGGTTTAGTTAAGAATTTCCCTTAATGATGATAAAAGTAATCATTCATTTTATCCAAACAAAAGTAAACCTAAAAATTACTATTTTCTTAACACCTTGGGGTCCAAAGCCTCTTATATTGACCAAAAACTAGTCACTTAGAGCACCCCAAACTCAATATAATAGCCCCCAATCAGATTCAAAACAAAGGAATAAGGTTTTACTCTGAGAGGAACACCTAAAGCTCAATACAAGTCTTTCTTTAGCTAAAAAAAACCAAAAACTACGTTTTCCCCCATAGAGCTGAAACTTAAGAGCAAAAGTTTATTCAGCTAGGAGACATTCTCACAATTCCGAACCTTGGGGGTGGTTCCCTCTCTTCCTCACAACCTCTCTTAGTTTCCTCTTCTCGCTAACTGTGAGTTGAAGTTTTGGACCTGTGTTGTTTTTATACATTTTTCAGCATTTTTGTTATGGGCATTTTGGTTTCTCTCTTGTTAAAGCACCATTAGCCTTTATTTACTAAATATTGGAATTTTGTGCTTGATACTCTCCACAAATAATCACTTCTAAAAAACCCAAGGGGAGATTTGGGCTAATTTTGCATTTTTGGCCCTCGTTGCAAAAATGTCCCTGACCGAATTCAAAAACTTACCAATTATATTTACAAACCAAAGATTTCAAAATAGAGCAATATGGTAGCAGATAAAGAGGTAGAGAAAGAGGCAGTGAGAGAGATATGGGTCTGGAAACTTGAAAAATAGGTTTCTTGTAGAAAGTTATAACATTTTAAAAGCAAAACAATTTAAATTATTAATTTCGATAAAATTTGAATGGATAAGAAACTTAAGGTAGGGGTGTGCGCGGTTCGGTTGTTGCGATTTTTTTTTTTCCAAATTTATCACCAAATCGATAGGGATTGATTTTGCCATAACCGAAACCGATGCACACCGACAAGGATTGGTTTTTCGACCTACAGCGATGCCATTTTTGCTTTCGGTTTCATCAATTTTATCGGTTTGAAATATATAAAAAAAAAGTTAGTCATTACTAATCACAATTAGGTCCAAATATAACAATAACGTAATAATTTTTTTGACCAAATAAATGTTTTACAATGAATAAATCTTATCAGAAATATTATATATATTTTATATTATCAATATCTTAAGTTAAGTTAGTATTAGTGCTTTAGCAAGAAAAAGAAGAAGCCAGTACTAGTGCAAGCCAATTGTAAATATAAATTATGTAAACCACAAAAGTTTAGAGCATTCACATCAGTCTGATCTCAAATTAATTAGAAAATACCAAATTACCTATATATGATAGGGGTGTCAATGTTCGACCCAACCCGCGAACACGACACGAACCCGACACGGGTTTTTTCGGGTTAGGGTTGGGCCTTAATGGGTTTGGGTCATAAACGGGTCGACCCGAAAGCGACACGATAAGAAACAGGTCATAAGCGGGTCAACCCGCGCAACCCGCAATAGACACGTTTGACACGCCAATTTATTTGTGTCAAACCCAAAATGACCCACTTAACACAACCCATTTAACTCGCATAACATAACATCCATAGATTCTTATTTGTTTCATTAGTTATTATTACTCTTACATTATTATTATTATTTAGTTCTTATAAAACTGTTGAGGCATGATCATATTTTGTAATACTACTAATACTTATTTATTTTTATTTTTTTGGTATAAAACTTGCACAAATGAAATTGGATGACCTTGTGGAAGATGTTATGAATTTGGACATCAACATAGAATCTATGGATGATAATCGTGGTCATAGTCAGGATTAGAATACTGTTTACTCAAATTCTTTTAATATTGATATTTAGCATTTGGCGAGTTCCAAGGATATTATATTTTTGTTGAACTATGTTATTTTATTTTTGTTAAACTATGTTATTTTGAATTTGGGTTAAAGTGTTACACTTTTTTTGGAATGTAAAGAACTTATTTCTAGATGAATGTTATATTTTTGTTGAACTATATTATTTTGAATGTGGGTTGAAGACATGAAGTGTATGCACTGTTTTTTGGGATGTAAAAAAAATTATTTTTAGATGGATGTTATATTTAATATTATGTAGGTTGAAATGGGTTGTGTTACATTTGTGTCAAGCCAACACGACTCGTTTATTAACCGTGTCAAATGGGTTGGGTCAGGTTAATCCGCCTTATTAACAGGTCGGGTTAGGGTTGAAGGATCCTGACACGATTATTAAATGGGTCGGGTTAGGGTTGAGCCATTTAGTCGAATACCCCTACCTCGACACGACACGAACCCGACACGCTAACCCGAACTGACACCCCTAATATATGAGAATAGAGCAATAATTCATACTTTAAAGTTATTATACCATAAATAAATAAAAATCATATATACATCACTTTAACTATTAGTTAAAAAGATTTTTTAAAAATTTATTATAAGAAATAAAAAGTTTATACCATGTGTTTTATTGCATATAATTCATATTCATTTAGGTAAACTTAAGGGAGGATTATTCTTATTATCTTTTTCTTTTTCTTTTTTGGTTAACTATGGACTTATTAGCAAAAAAAAAAAAAAAAGTTCAATGGTTTTCTGTTTTTATTTTTTCAAATCAACATGGCACTCTAAGCTTTATAAAATTAAATAAAAGAGAAAAAAAATGGTGGATAACTTAGAAATCAAAATGTGACACTGTCATTTAATACCCCACCTACCCCCATTTTCTTTTCATCTTATCTATTTACCTCATTATTTTCTATTTTTCTCTTCATCAATTTTAAGTTTAACTCTAACTCTCTCTTCTACATATACAAAAGACTGAAGCATCAATGGCAACGCTAAGGTGTAATCTACCCAAAAAAAATATTTCCTTTTGTGTTAGGGGGCATAAGGAGGATTTCTTTCTAGTAATTTACAAAGAATGTTTTTCTCTCTTTTTTTCCCCTTATTTTTCTCTCTATATATGAATTGGTTGGTACGGTTTGTGGGTCGATTTCGAAAATCAGCTCCGATTTTGTCACCGCATTGGCGTCGGAAGGGTCATCAAGTTCCGTTTGCTAGCATCAGCTCCTTCGGTTGGCCCAAAGTTTGGTGCAGTCTGGTCAATGAGGTTCGGTCACTGCTCACCCCTACTTAAGGATAAATCGACTTGACTTTGAAAGATAATAGACTAAATTGACATAATCAATAGTTGAGTGACCAAAACTAAACTAATATTTGGAGGGCTAAATTAGTAATTCAACCAATTTTGTTTTGTAGATTAGTACTATTTGAAAAAGAAACATCAATTTAAGGAAAAACTAGAGATATTAAAAGGAAATAAGCAATACTCTTAAGTGCTACAGTGGAATGAATGGGCACCTTAATTCAATTCTATTATTGTTTTTTTAAATTATCAAAATTTATTAATTATAAAGTATCAAATTAAGTAACTAAGTACAAAACCAAATAATAAAAAATTTTGAGATTAAGGATTTCTATTCAGCTATCTTAGTCACCCCATTTAGACAATAGAGAAAGGATGAAGTCCATAAAACATACGTCACATGGGATAACTTGAAAAAAAAAAAAAAAAAGTGAGCCGTAAGATTGTTAAAGCAAGCTTTATTATTAATTGACAAATATATTTTGGAAATTGTGGATATGATGTAGAGTTGGTTATGAAAGTGAAACCAACCTCTGCTATTAATACCGAGGTTTTCCTACCCCACATTTGACAATTGGCTTAACCAAACCTTTATTATTAAAGATAATGTTGATACCACCATCTAGATTAGGTGACCTAGTTGTTTGGTAATTGAAAACCTCATGAATCTAATAGAAAACAAAATGTTAAAACATTAGAAAACAAAAGATGCAGTCTAATTCTATATTCACAAAATATATATATATATATATATATAAAAATAAGAAACTACAAAAATAATTCTATCAATATTTGAATTAATTAGGTTTTTTAAAATTCAAGTATATTGAATACATATGTGTGTGTGTGTGTGTGTGTGTGTGTGAGAGAGAGAGAGAGAGAGAGAGAGACGCTAAGGCCCTGTTTGGTTTGTGTTTTTAAACAGCAATTTTTAGTTTTTAAACAGTATTTTACGTATTCCAACACACTTTTTCACCCACAAATATTTAAAAAAATAATAAATAACAATTTTCAAACTACTTCACCAAACTCTCCCTAAGTTTTAGAATTTTCAAGCTCTTAGTAATTTTTTGTCTCCCTAAAAAAAATTTGGCAAATTTTTCTATATTTTTTAAATTAAATTATAACTAAGAATTTCAGAATGTTATGATTGAATCTAATTACTTTCATTTTTGTTTTTTATTATAGCTAATAAAAATACTATTAAACATAATTAACTAGATTAATCTTTGCCAATTTTATATTATAACTAGTGTTGTTTTCATATATCATAAACAAAACTCTAAAAATGTTATAAGTGTATTATGTTTAGAATTATTTTTTTGAAGATAAAATTTAAATAAAATAAAAATAACATAAACATAAAAAAGAATAATTTTATTTAAGGTAAACACTTTTTCTATACTAAATTTTCATTCTGAAACTTCGTCCCTTCTCATATAAAAGAAAAATTTATAAGGAGTAGAGTTAATAAAAATTAATTTGGAGTGAATATATGTTTATGTTTAGATAAATTCGTACAAATATAACTGTAAGCATCACAAACATAAATAATTGTGGACTCATCCACACTCATACGCCATTCACAAGTAGAAGAGAGAGAAGAGAACAACTGTTTTACTTAAGTATTTCACTTCTCCATTTTTTTTAATGGAGGTAAGGATGACTATATGTATATAGTCTTGAAATATTTCATGACATTTATTAGGTAAGATAAGTTAACTTAAATTTATTAACTTAACTTATATAAAAGTTATATAAAAGTTCAATTAATATTTCCTATTAATAAATTTCTTTTAGTTTGATCAATCTTCCTTAAATAAGTTTCACTTAATTAAAATCAAGATTAAACTTAATTTAACTTTATAATGCACCAACAATACATGTTTATATTAATAACTAAAAGATTTTTTTTTTTTTGAATAATTTTGTTCCAAATGGTAAATGGAAAATTTTTTTAATAAAAAAAGAAATTTGTATGTATGTTTATTAATTATATAAGGAATAATTATTCCTTATAATATCTATTTCTTCATTTGAGGAATAGTTATTACCCCCTTTAAGGATTGTAAGACTTATTACTAACTAAGTGTAATAAATTTTAAAATTAAATATTTTTAAAAATACAAACTTTCCATATGCATATAACAATTTTAAAAATAAAAAAAGAGAAATGCTAACGAATGCCCTAATGGCACTCGTTAATAATCCATTTGAAGAAAGTTTCGATTTTACTTTTATGGAAAATGAAAAAAGTTGTCAAAATATTAAATACATTTTTTCATTTCTCATAAAAATTTTCTATAAATGGATTATTAATAAATGCCCTAAGGGTACTCGTTAGCATTTCTCATAAAAAAAAATCATAAAACATCTCTCTTTCCAAATGCATAAAATTTCCATATATACAGGAAATAATTATTCCTTAACCACATATATTCCTAAAATTGAGGAATATTTTATTAATCCTTGCAAGGACTGTACTTACTAGGTCTAATAACTTTTTTAGAAATTAAATATTTTTAAAAATACAAACTTTCATTTTCAAAAAAAAAAAAAAAAAAACTTTCCGCATGCCCATAACTATTTTAAATATCAAATATCATAAAAACATAATCTCCCTCTTTCCAAATGCATTAACTTTGCATCAGTATCTTACTTTTTTTCTTCTACTATTTCTTTATTTATTGGCTACTAATTATGTTGTTTTCAGAGTAGTTCCGTTGTCGAAGAAAATGGAACAATCACCGCCTATTGTGGTGATATTATTCATATTTCATAGACGAAACAACTCTCTCTCTCTCTCTCTCTCTCTCTCTCTCTGGCCTATATTACAGATATCCACTTTTGGTTCAGCATGTGGAGAGAGACATCAAAGAGGCAGAGGTTTGGAAGGTCTATAGAAATATGTGTTTCCCATGCCGCCACCTGTGATTTTGTTTTACACTTCTACTCCTACTAGTGTATGATCCGAACAAAGTGCGGTCTATGTATAGTATCTGAAAATTATAAAGAAATTTTATTAGTATAGTATTACAATTTTCATTAATTATTAGTGATGGGGGGGGTACCATTCGAAGGCGCCGTCACCCATCTGTTGGCTGACGGCGCGGCAGGATGTTGACGGCACCGCTCCACCCGTCGCCCCCAAAACGCCTCCGATCCCTTCGTTACGCCGTCACCCACTGACCGACGGGATAAGTGGGTGACGGGGAGAAGCCGAAGGGACTGACATGTCTTGTAAAGCACGCCTAGCGCTGAGATAGGTAACTTGTGCTCCACGCAATGAGGGATGGCCTCGGTGAGGAAAGGATTTCGTAAAAAACACGCTTTACGGCATGGCTCCGATCAGAGGTCACCTCCCCGAACACGCCAAAAGTCCCAGCTCCACACCCCTATAAATACCATCGATCCTCATGAACAAAGGTACGCATGCTCCTATCCCGACTCTGGCACTCTAGAGTTGTGTAAAATACTAATTTAGCCGTCGGAGGATCGTTGGCCGGTACCACACCGGTACATCGCCTTTGAGGTTCCTTGTACTCGTGCAGGTTCCCCCGGAACGCGTCCAGGTCCAGCGGCTCACTGAGGGTGATCTTTTGCGGCATCATCAGTTAGCGCCGTCTGTGGGAAAACGTCAGAAGATACGTACGTAAGCTGCGTTCTGTGCTTCCCGGACAAAGAGTTGCATGGTACTTACGCGTTCAAGGGTTACCACAATGAACGACCAAGGCAACGAACAACACGCTACGGCCCTCGAGAGACAAGTCCAGACTCTGATGGCCGCGGTGGAACGTCTCACAAAACGTAACGATGACTTGGAAGAACAGCTGTTACGAAGGAACGCGACGGCTGGTAACCAGGGAGAGAATGAAGAAAACAGCGCCCAAGGGAGAGATCGTGGAGGCCCGGAGGGGAGCCACGCGTTGACCCAACCCGAAGGGCAGGGGACAAGCCGTCCATCGGCCGCTAACAATGATCCGCCCAGTGTTACTGAGGAGATGCGGTTGATGAAGGAACGCATGGACTTTATGATGAACGCCCTCAGGGGACGAGTATCCAGCGACCTCGACGACCTCGTCCACCGTACGGACACTCCCTTCACCACACATGTTGCTTCGTTCCCCACACCGCCGAAGTTCCGTATGCCCCAGATAGAGAAGTATGACGGGTCCAAGGATCCACTAGACCACCTAGAGTCCTTCAAGACATTGATGCACTTGCATGGTGTACCGGATGAAATCATGTGCCGGGCCTTCCCGGCGACGCTGCAGGGCGCGGCGAGAACCTGGTTCGGCAGGCTGACGCCCGGCTCTATCGGTACCTTCAGAGAATTGAGTGCCCAGTTCACCACGCATTTCATCGGAGGACACAGGTATAAAAAATCCACCGCATGCTTGATGAACATCAGACAGCGGGAGGACGAGACGCTCAGGTCCTACATAGCCCGTTTCAACAAAGAGGCACTTTCCATCGATGATGCGGACGATAAGATACAGGTCGCCGCGTTCACCAACGGGCTGAAGGAGGACAAATTCTTGTTCTCTCTATACAAGAATGACCCGAAGACGATGTCGGATGTATTCTACAGGGCCACGAAGTATATGAATGCAGAAGATGCATTACAAGCCCGGGGAGAGAGGCCTCCCGGGAGGCGAGAGAGGTAGGAGGACGTGAGGCAGGGCAAGAGGCCGGAGGACGTAAGGCAGGATAGGGGGCGGAAGAAACCCCGAACAGAAGGCCGAGACAACAGGCGACCACCACCTCTTGCCGGGAAGTTCACAAGCTTCACCCCGCTGACGGCCCCAGTCGACCAAGTCCTGATGGAGATCAAGGACGAGGGGTCCCTGACATTTCCGGGGAAACTGAAGGGGAATCCCGATAAACAACCCAAGGACAAGTATTGCCGCTTCCACCGAGACCACGGCCACGACACCGCCGACTGCTACGACTTGAAGCAGCAAATTGAGGCCCTAATCAGGCAGGGAAAGCTGCAAAGATTCGTCAGTCGAGAAAGGGCGCAAGCGCCCCGACAGGAGCAGAATCCCCGCCGGGACAATGAGCGCCCCAGACCTCCCATAGGAGATATAAGGATGATAATCGGGAGCACGGCGGCCGTCGGATCGACGAAGAAAGCTCGGAAGGCCTACCTAAGAGCGGTACAAAACATCCGAGCGGCGGGCGTCGTCCAGAAGAAACCGCGTGTCAGCGGCCCCACTATTGAATTCACGGAGGAAGACGCCCAGCGTCTTCATCATCCGCATGATGATGCCCTTGTCGTCACTATCCGGCTGGGGGACTATAACACCTACAGGGTCTTGATCGACAACGGTAGCTCCGCAGACATCCTCTATTACCCAGCATTTCAACAGATGCGGATCGACAAGGAACGCCTGACGCCTACCAACATTCCGCTTGTCGGGTTCGGAGGGACCAGGGTTTACCCCTTCGGCTCCATCACCTTGCCGGTCACAATTGGGGAGTATCCCCGGCAGGTCACCAAAGATGTCACCTTCCTCGTAGTCGACTGTCCGTCCGCCTACAACGCTATCGTCGGGCGGCCCACCCTTAACGCCTGGAAGGCTGTAACATCGACCTACCACCTGATGGTCAAGTTCCCCACAGAGGGCGGAGTAGGGGAATTATGGGGAGACCAGGTGGCCGCGCGAGAATGCTACATAGCGATGGTAGAAGCAGATAGCCACTTGCCGGCAATGAACATAGAGCAGCGGGTGGGGGCAGAACCCGCAGAAGAGCTAGAGGAGATTATTCTCGACGAGTCCAGGCCAGACAGGACCACCAGGATTGGCGCCTTCACCTGCGCTTCGGCTCGGCAGGCGCTCGTGACTCTCCTCCGAAAAAACCAGGATGTGTTTGCTTGGAGTCACGAAGACATGCCGGGAATTGACCCTTCAGTCATGGTACACAAGCTGAACGTGTCGCCATCTTTCCGGCCCGTCCGCCAGAGGAAGCGGGTGTTCGCCCCGGAGCGAGACCGGGCAGTGGCGGAAGAAGTGGGCAAGCTGCGAGAAGCGGACTTCATCCGGGAAGTATACTATCCTGACTGGTTGGCCAACGTGGTGATGGTCAAGAAGGCTAGCGGGAAGTGGCGCATGTGTGTGGACTTCACAGACCTGAACAAGGCATGCCCCAAAGACAGTTACCCCCTCCCGCGAGTCGACGCGCTGGTGGACTCTACAGCCCAACACCAGCTACTGAGCTTCATGGACGCCTTCTCAGGGTACAATCAGATCCGGATGGACGTGGCTGATCAAGAGAAGACCTCGTTTGTCACCAGCCAGGGCCTCTTCTGTTACAAGGTGATGCCATTCGGGCTGAAAAACGCGGGCGCCACATATCAGAGACTCATGAACAAGATGTTCGCCGACCAAATTGGAAGGAACGTTCAGGTATATGTCGACGACATGTTAGTAAAAAGCAGGAAGAAGGAGGATCACTTGAAGGACCTTGAAGAGACATTCGACACGCTCCGTTCCTACGACATGAAGCTCAACCCCGCAAAGTGTGCGTTCGGAGTGGCGGCGGGGAAATTCCTAGGCTTCATGGTGTCCCAGAGGGGCATCGAGGCCAACCCTGATAAGATTCGGGCCATAATGGACATGGCGCCCCCGAGGAACACGAAGGAGGTACAAAGCTTGAACGGGAGGGTAGCCGCCCTGAACCGATTTGTATCAAGAGCGACAGACAAGTGCCTACCCTTTTTCCGCACGCTGAAGAAGTCGTTCGAATGGACGGGCGAGTGCCAAAAGGCCTTCGAGGAACTAAAAGCCTACCTCTCTTCACCGCCCCTGCTGAGCCCCTCGCAACCAGGGGAAGAGCTATTCCTTTACCTGGCCGTCTCCCCGGCGGCCGTCAGCGCGGCCTTGGTCAGGGAGGAAGACAAGGTCCAAAGGCCTGTGTACTACGCCAACCGGGCGTTCCGCGGGGCGGAAGAAAGGTATCCGCCAATGGAAAAGCTCGCCCTCGCCTTAATCACCGCGGCCCGTAAGCTCAAGCCATATTTTCAAGCCCATACGATAGTCGTCTTAACCGACAAACCCCTTCGACGGGCTATGCGCAACCCCGAAGCGGCCGGTCGCCTGGCCTTATGGGCGATCGAATTGACCGAGTTCGACATCAGGTATCGCCCGCGCACTGCCCTGAAGGGTCAGGCTGTCGCCGACTTTATTGCCGAATTCACAAGCGATAAAGACTGGGGGGCAGACGACCACCATCCGTGGACCTTACATTCAGACGGGTCGTCGACCAGACAGGCCGGCGGAGTAGGCGTAGTCCTTCACTCCCCCGAAGGAGATCAGGTCGAATGCATGATTCGCCTACATTATCCCACCACGAATAATGAGGCGGAATATGAGGCGCTGATAGCCGGGATCGACCTCGCCAAGGCAGCCGGGGCCACTAGAGTAATAGCCTACTGCGACTCCCAGGTCATTGTCAACCAAATAAGCGGTGACTACGAGTGTAGAGGCGACAGAATGAAAAAGTATTTAGAACAAGCGAAGCGAAGAGTGGATGAACTAAGGGCCGAAGTTATCCAAATACCTAGAGAAGAAAACGAGCAAGCTGACCGCCTCGCCAGAGCCGCCTCTTCAGAACACGTGGCCGCTCCGGAGAATGTACTTTCCTTTGTACAAACGACGCCGCTAATAGACATTGTCAGTGTGCAGGAAATAAGCTCCGGAAGTAACTGGACCACGCCGTTGATCTCCTACCTAAAGGATGGCGCGTTACCGGACGAAAAAGAAGCCGCCAGAAGGCTGAAGGTCCGAGCCGCAAGATTCGTACTAATGAAGGACGTCCTATACAAAAGGGGCTTCTCTCGCCCATACCTGAGGTGTTTGGGACCCGAAGAAGCCGACTATGTCATGAGGGAAGTCCACGAAGGAGTCTGCGGAAACCACTCGGGATCTAGATCATTGGCGCACAAACTGATTCGGGCGGGGTATTACTGGCCCACCATGCAGGAGGATACTCAAGCCTATGTCAAAGCTTGCGACCGATGCCAAAGGTTCGGCAACATCGCCAGACAGCCGCCCGTAGAGCTAACTCCCATAACAGCCCCGTGGCCATTCGCTCAATGGGGGCTGGACATTATGGGACCCTTCCCAACGGCTACGCGGCAGCTGAAGTTCCTGATTGTAGGCATAGACTACTTTACAAAGTGGGTAGAAGCCGAAGCCCTGGCCACCATCACGGAGAAGAATGTGCGGAACTTCGTCTGGAAATCCATCATATGCAGATTCGGGATCCCAAGGGTCCTAGTCTCGGACAATGGCAGGCAATTCGACAACGGCCCCTTCCGAGAGTTCTGCTCGCAGCTGGGGATTAAGAACCACTACTCCTCCCCCGCCCACCCCCAAGCCAACGGCCAAGTCGAAGTGACGAACCGATCCTTGCTGAAGATTATCAAGACTCGGCTCGAGGGGGCAAAGGGGATATGGCCTGAGGAATTACCCAGCGTATTTTGGGCATACCGGACGACGGCAAGGACCCCAACAGGAGAAACCCCATTCCGGCTAACCTACGGAAACGAAGCAGTCATCCCAGCCGAAATAGGACTCACAACCTACAGGGTGAATGCTCACGATGAAAACAGGAATGACGAGGCGCTGCGCCTACGCCTGGACCTGGTCGACGAAGTCAGAGCAGTGGCCGAACAAAGACTCGCACGGTACCAAGATCGCATGACCAAGCACTATAACTCCCGGGTCAAGCACAGGGACTTCCAGGTCGGAGACCTTGTTCTAAGAAGAGTCATGGGCGCTACCAGAGACCCTGCCCAAGGAAAGCTCGGCCCCAACTGGGAAGGACCCTATCGGGTGACGACGTGGCATAGAAGAGGCACCTACCACTTGGAAACGTTGGGGGGACAGACACTACCCCATCCATGGAACGCCGAGCACCTACGAAAGTACTACCAATAATAAAGGAGCGACAGCTCCTACTTGTATTCACCCAAATGTATCTCGAGGGCCCAATGGGCACCTTTCTTCCTTAAATTTGATACATGTTTCAGAAGTTTATTCAATCTCTCTTGCACTGTGCTTGGCTCTTAAAACAGGTATACCAAGACGACGTCTAAGATCTACAAGGCATAAGAGCGTCAGGCACCCCAGCTGACGGCCCAAAAGCCGAACTAAATTTATAAGGCATAAGAGCGTCAGGCACCCCAGCTGACGGCTCAAAAGCCAAACTAAATCTACAAGGCGTAAGAGCGTCAGGCACCCCAGCTGACGGCTCAAAAGCCAAACAATCTACAAGGCGTAAGGGCGTCAGGCACCCCAGCTGACGGCCCAAAAGCCGAACTAAATCTACAAGGCGTAAGAGCGTCAGGCACCCCAGCTGACGGCTCAAAAGCCAAACAATCTACAAGGCGTAAGGGCGTCAGGCACCCCAGCTGACGGCCCAAAAGCCGAACTAAATTTATAAGGCATAAGAGCGTCAGGCACCCCAGCTGACGGCTCAAAAGCCAAACTAAATCTACAAGGCGTAAGGGCGTCAGGCACCCTAGCTGACGGCCCAAAAGCCGAACTAAATTTATAAGGCATAAGAGCGTCAGGCACCCCAGCTGACGGCTCAAAAGCCAAACTAAATCTACAAGGCATAAGAGCGTCAGGAACCCCAGCTGACGGCTCAAAAGCCAAACTAAATCTACAAGGCATAAGAGCGTCAGGAACCCCAGCTGACGGCTCAAAAGCCAAACTAAATCTACAAGGCGTAAAAGCGTCAGGCGCCCAAGCCGACGGCTTAAAAGCCAGCGACCTAAACTCTACAAGGCATAAGAGCGTCAGGCGCCCAAGCCGACGACTTAAAAGTCAACCTAAAATCCACAGGGCGCAAAAGCGTCAGGCACCCAAGCCGACGGCTCAACTCTAAATGGATCGCATAAAAATCAGACGGTCTCAAAAACGACGGCACTATCCTGAAAGGTAAAGGGCCAAGGACCCTACAAGTACCAAAAACCGGTCATGCCTACAAAGTGGCGGTTCATAGGATGACGGCTTGGAAAGTTAATAGTTCTACTCTAACCCAACAAAAAGCATGAACCCATTATGCAAGAAAATTGATGGCCCCGTTGGAAGGTCATCGATACAAAAAGTGTTGAGTCTAAAGTTGGCTGACCATGCTTCGACGAAAGAAAACCATACATAAAACTTGGAATAAAAGTTACACATTTCATAAAAGTCGCCATATCAAGAAGGCATTGTCCTTACAAAAAGCCCTCAATGTGACGGGGCACCACTTACAAAAAAAAAAAGAGAGAAAAATTCTACAAGTCAGGCGCCGGTAACATCGGGTTCGGCCTCGTCGCCCTTGGGAGGATCTTGGCTGACGGGAAGACACCCGGGGCCGGAAGGATCAGCAGACAAAGCTTTTAAGGAGCCGGACGAATCAAGAGCTGGTTGGGCCAGGACGACGCCATCACCCTTCAGGAACGTCCCGGAATCACTTGGACTAACGTCCACTGTGACGCCGGCACCGGGTCGTCCATCGACACCCTAGCCAAATCCAGGTGAGGAAAGAGGGACTTCACCTGTTTAAGGCAGTCCTCAAATCCCTCACCATAGTATTCGGCGCAGGCGTCGACGAACGTTTGGGACGTCCTGAACTCGGCGACGGCGTCAGTCTTCGCCGTCTCCACCTGGCCCAGAAGGGAAACCAACTCCTTCTCCGCCGTCACCTTAGCCGCCGTCTCTATCGCCAGCTGATGGGTGACTTCCCCGAGCTTCTCCTTCGACTCCTTTAACTCCTCGTTCAAGGTGCGACAAGCGTCCTTGTATTGTTCCAACCCGTCAGACAGGTTGGCGATGCGCTTGTCCCGACGAGCCAGCAGCTCCTCGTTCTTGGCCCCTTTAACTTGAACGGCCCTCATACGAACCATAGCCTGCAAAAAAAAAAAAAAAAAAAAAAAAAAAAAAAAAAAAAAAAAAAAATCAAACTTCTGTCAGCCTTGAGTCCAGAAATAGACGGGGCGAGATAGCAGTGCCGAGAGCAAAGGCACACTTACCCGGGCAAGGTCGAAGAGACCGGAATCCCCAAGCTCCTGGATCGATTGGCCGGCGCAGACGTCAGCTTCCTCCGTCCCGAGGATCGAATCCAGACGCTCGAGGGCGAAACCCTTGTTGTTAAGCATACAGCGCCCGTCCGCCGGGGCGACGGGACCCTTGGCCGTCATCGGGCCCTTCCCGGCCCCATGTTTGGGGGGTGGGAGCTTGGAGGAGGCGTCCCCAAGGGTGACGGTTTGTCTCTTGGCTTGACGGTCGTCAGCACCGTCACCCTTCCTTTTGGGCGCGCCCTTGTCGGCGGCCTTCTGGACGTGCTTGGACGTCCCCTCCTTCCCCTCCTCCTTCTTCTTCTGCGCGGCGGCAGCCCTGATTTGCGCCTTTAGCCTACCAGACTCCATCTCTGCAAAAAAATGAGGGGAAGTGTCAGCAAACTCGCTAGTAAAAATGACGAAACGGAAAGGGCAACTGACGAAGCTTACGCTGACGAGAAAGGTTATATAGGCGACGGGCTTCGTCTGACGGCAGAGGGCCTCCACAATACGCGTAAAGCGCGTCGGGGGTGATGAGGTCACGACATGTCCGCTCCCCCAAAGGAATATCCGTCACCTTCAAAATGAAGGCTTCCTGTTCCTCTGTGATCTCCGGCCGGACGCTGGCTGAAAAAGAAGAAAGGGGACGAGTTAGAGTCTTTGAATAAAAACCACAAGAAAAGGAGGGTGACGGCGACGACCTGACTCCCTAACATACCCCCAGGTGTTGTCAAAACCCTGGGGTATCGTCTCCCATTCCTCCTGACGGCACACCCAGTTCGTCCCCTCCACAAAAAAGTACCGTCCCTTCCAATTTCGGTTGGAATCGGGCGTGTCGGACACCAACCGTAACTCCTTTTTCCTCGCCGAGAAATGATAGATCCCTTGAGACGAGGTTATGTGGTGCGGACGGTAGCACCAGAAGAACTCTTCGAGGGTCAGCTGACGGTTCCCCCCACTCAAGCTACCCCACAAAACTTCGGAACCTATGAATACCCTCCAGGCGTTGGGGGCAATCTGGCTGACGGATAGACCCAAATAATTCGCCAACTGACGATGTAGGGCCGTCAGGGGCAACCTTAAACCGGCCGCGAACATTGCGTCGTACATGCTCACGTCCGCGGTCTTTCCCGAGTAACACTTCTCCTTCTCTAGTGGAAGACGAATCGGGATATCGTCGGGTATCTGGTATCGAGCCCGAAGAGAGTTGAAAATTTTCTCCATCATCGTCGGCAAAAAATAATTGACCGACCATTCCTTGGGAAGAATAAAGGGACGGTCGTCCCCGGATACCCCGGACGTACTCTCAGAGGTTCCATCGCCCGAGCCGCCGTCGGTCCTACTAACGTCTATTTGGACCACGTCTACGCGGGTCCTCCCTACCCCGTCACCCCTCGTCCTTCCGACGGAAGGTTGGGTTGACGACTCTTCCCCCGACGACCAAGAAGAATCCTCGGACTCGCGGCCCGTTCGGTAGACCTCGTCGTAGCCCACTCCATCGCGGACCGACGATCGCTCGCTCGACGTTTCCCTAGACATCGGACCACCTACAAGGGACGGGGGTGGTCTAAGAACCCGAACGACGGCCTTCCCACTAAAACCTCCTCCAGAGTTCAGTACATAAATGAGCAAAAGACAACAAAAGTAGGAACTTACCAAGTTAAGTAGACGGCCTCGAGAAAGCTGAAGGATTCGCTGAATAGACGGTAACGGGATCGCGCTTGACGGCCTTCGATTCTTTGAGACTGACGGTTCGCTCTGATCAGAAGAATGGGAATAAAAGAGAGAAGCGAGGGAGAGCCGAGTATATATATAGAAGCCTTGGGCGCGGAAGACGAAGCGACCTTCCCGTCCATCTGCGGACCAGTCGGCCTTGGACACGTGTCCCGACACTAGGACTGCTCGAAGAGACTAGCCATTAATGCTTTGTCCGCCACTCGCTGTACTCCCCAATCCGTCATCGAGACCGACGGGATTAAGGAGTAGGGGGCAACTGATGGGGGGGGTACCATTCGAAGGCGCCGTCACCCATCTGTTGGCTGACGGCGCGGCAGGATGTTGACGGCACCGCTCCACCCGTCGCCCCCAAAACGCCTCCGATCCCTTCGTTACGCCGTCACCCACTGACCGACGGGATAAGTGGGTGACGGGGAGAAGCCGAAGGGACTGACATGTCTTGTAAAGCACGCCTAGCGCTGAGATAGGTAACTTGTGCTCCACGCAATAAGGGATGGCCTCGGTGAGGAAAGGATTTCGTAAAAAACACGCTTTACGGCATGGCTCCGATCAGAGGTCACCTCCCCGAACACGCCAAAAGTCCCAGCTCCACACCCCTATAAATACCATCGATCCTCATGAACAAAGGTACGCATGCTCCTATCCCGACTCTGGCACTCTAGAGTTGTGTAAAATACTAATTTAGCCGTCGGAGGATCGTTGGCCGGTACCACACCGGTACATCGCCTTTGAGGTTCCTTGTACTCGTGCAGGTTCCCCCGGAACGCGTCCAGGTCCAGCGGCTCACTGAGGGTGATCTTTTGCGGCATCATCAATTAGAACCTACCGTTATCATAGTCTAATAATATAAAACATGATATGATAAAAAAATCCAAGATAAATAACTCAATAAATAAGCTATTTTTTTTCTTTGATGGTGAGATTCTCCTGTATATTTCTATTAGTGTTGGATGTTTATCATCAAGATTTAGTTGAAGCAACTATATGTGCATGAGGTAGTCTTTTGATATAGGCTTTGATCTTCTCTTTGTTAATTATTTGGTCTTAACAAAGAAGAGCAAATGAGAAAGGCATTTGATCAATAGATAAAATCAATTGGTGTTTTTTTTTTTTTTTATGATAAAGGGGACAATCATTAGAAGCGAAGTTGAAACTTTATAAATTAAAAAAAAAAAAATCAAGAGAGAAGGGAAACAATTTGTCTATCTTCAGTCCTTGACCTTTCAACTTGCTTTGGTAACTTTGCTTGCAGTAAATCCAGTAACTTAATTTCTTTCCTGGGTAAATTCTTCTGGAATAAGAGCAAACCTTACTTTTGAAACTTTTCTCATTGTTTCCCAGAGAAGAAATGGGACAAAAGGAGAATATATCTTATATGAAGTGAGGTTTACGTTGGAAAATATAATTATGCAAGATGTCAACGGTTAAACTAACGAAAATTGTTTTAAGAATTCTAACAAAATTCCATTATAAATCCAAAATAGAACTTCTACGGTATTATGAATCCGCTTAGATAAGAAGAAGATAGTGATGTATCTACAAAATTTAAAGGATATATTTCAAAGATAATCCAAATTCTATTTGAGAACAATAATAAATTTAGCAATTTCAGATATAAATATATATATATATATATATATATATGTATATACATACATATACATACTGATCTGCAAACAACAAAAACGGATAATATTATAATATCATGGATTTGTTTTGAGTAATTAACCCAATAATGTGAGTTACCTCAATGTCATAGGTGTACACCTTGGAGAGTGTGGATTAGAAGGAAGAGCTGAAGAGTTTATATAGGAAAGAGAAATGGCAGGGAACTACAAACGGTAAAGACAGAAAGACACAAAAAGCCATGCTTATGAAAAAGTGTGAATCGCTACGTTTTTAAATAAAACAAATACTAATAGTTTTTTTTTTTTTCCAGAGGAATAGATACTAACAGTTAGGAACTACTTTTTTTCAACACCCAATTTTCTTAATTGGAGTATGGTTTTTCTATTTTCTAAACATTATGTAACGGTTTTACTTTGGTTGGTTGTATACGGTGTTTTTTTCAATTTGTGTGAACCTTTTAAACTATAGAGAATGTTAACCAGCACCGCCTAATGCTGGTTAAGTGCAGAAAAGACAAAAAAAAAAATTGTCAAAAAAAGTCAAAAAAAAAATTCTAAATAATACTACAAAACTGAAAAAATGACATAAATTTCAAAAAAAGACAAATTGTGTAAAAAAAAAAGTAAAAACAAATTGTGGTTAACGGGCACCGTGCGGTGCCCGTTAATACAACCCTTAAACTATATATGTGTCAGAAGGATAAGTGAGCTTTTTTTCTTACATGGCAACACAGCCTTGATTGTAGGAAAAACTTTCTACTTTTATATATAGTATATAGTATTAGAAATCCTAACATTTTCTTTTACCCTTTTTGTTTTCTAGGCTGTCAGATAACTCTATGTTTTTTTTATTTTGTTTTTAAAGCTGAAATGGATATCTACTGTGTTACCAATTTGCTAACGTTGCAGCTAAGAATTTAACTTAGTTTGCAATTCATCAAAGTTAATGTTCCAGCTCTAGAGCAATTTCCATTGTTATATTTCAAATAAATATATTATTGTAATGGGTCGACAAAATTTTTTCAATATATTGCTAAAAAAGTGGTAGAACTCATTGTATATTTAAAGGTTGTGTTTATTCACATTCTCTGTTGCATTAACTTTTTTTATTTAAGAGACTCCAAAGACAAATCTGAAAGGAGGAGTAAAAAGAAGTAGTTGTTACTAATCTTTTTGGAGTGACGACTGAAGAAGTCTAATCTTCTTGAAGTGAAGAAGTCTATGGAGTAAGATCCATTGGCTTTGATTTTTTTTTTTTTTTTTTTTTTGTGTTCTTTAATTTGGGAATAAATAGATCCGTATAGTTGCAAATTTATGTTTCTTTTATTTTTGTATACATAGATCTATATAGTAGTAGAAGATTGGTGAAATATAAGTTAGGTACGACATTTGTGATTCAAATATCAACAATAGCAACAATATTATTATTAATCAATATTTTTTCAAAAATATAATAATAATAATAATAATAATAATAATTTAATAATCCTACAAAAATATTGACACATTTATTCAATTTTTCCTTTTTATTGTAGGTCAATGTTTCTGTGTATAAGAAAGGGAAGCTAGTGTTACTAAAGTTTTTTTTTAAAATAATATAAATGATGAATTTATTTATTATTTAATCTGCTTTCTCTTTAGGCCATTCAAGACACATAGAGGATGAACTGTTTGTAAGGAGAACTAGAAATAAAATCCGACCACACATTACATTATTTACAAAATATCTCTCCTTATATTATAATTGAATGTAAAATGCATTACATTTACTTGAAAAAAAATATACAAAATTTAAAGCACTTTCAAATAGCACATATAGATAGATTAATTTAGAAAATCTAATATATTGTATCGACTATACTTTGTTAGAAAAATAATCACATTATTTTAAGAATGATTTGGGACTAACACTTATAAGTCTTATCATCTTTATTCATTTTTCACTTAACAAAAAACCAAATCGTCAAAGTTTTCAGCATTATGTGGGTCTACGACTAGTGAATGGTAATTGTTACTACATCTTTTATTACTAGTTACTAGTAATAAAGATTATCATTACTATTGTAATCTCTATTCAGCGTACCCAAATATTCCCTTATAGATAGATCAAATAATAAGTACACAACACTAGATTGTGTAATAAGCAGCAAATGTGATGTGCACTTTAGTGTGAATTCATAATTTTATATATATATATATTAGAAATTGGTTGGATGTAGTATTTGAGTAACATGTAGCAACATAGAAATTAATCCAAGATCTAATTGTTAGTAATGATTCCTTAACTACTATAGTTGGGGTGACCCAAGGTAAGGTGCAGTGATGTTTGGTATTGTATAAGGATGATATCAGGGACAATTTCTTACTCTAAAGGAATAGTTTGGTGCCTGAAAAACTCAAGACACCCTCATAAGTATAAAAGAAAAAAAGAAAAGTTATGACTATTGGGTTTGAATCTTATCATAAAACGCCTAACCCAAAAAAGATGAAATTACAATATATGTTAAAACATTTGACTTTATTTGACTCTATTTATTTTGTCATTCTAATTAAAATGACATTTCTCGGGGGTGAAAGATATTGAAATGAAATTTCTATGTTAAATCTTCTAATTAAAATGACATTTCTATGTTAAAACTTCTTATTTATTTTGTTTTATTTATTTGAATCATTCTAATTATTATGACATTTCTCTGGGACAAAATACATATAAGATGTTTTAAGATCAAACAAGAACCGATAATTTGTTTGCTGAAATGCCCCTAGAATATTTTTCCCTTGTGCAGGTGTAGGTTTAATAAGCATGCAAAAAATATTTTCTCCAACATATCTGTAGATTCGATCTGCATCAAGCTCAAGTTTTGCTCCAAGAAAATGAATTGTTAATGTTGGTAATGGTTGATATTTAGTCTGCACGACATTATAGCAAAGGTCATAGGGCGTGTTTGATTGCGGCATAGGAGCCCAGTTATATGCCCGCAGCAAGTATTCAACTATCACATTTTTTACAGCTCTATATGCATTCTCAACAAGAAAAGTTATTGAAGCTCCAGAATCAATCATAAACCCACCTCGTGAACCCCTTCTCAATTGAAACACTCTTTCATCTATTGGAAGAGGCTTTCCATTCACGCTAATTTTCAACACTTGCACGTAGTACTTATTTTGGCCTGGTATTAGTGGTGTTTCTTCTATTGTTACCTGATCATTTCCACTAATTTTTGCATCTTTGCCAAAACGTAAATATGTGTAGGTTCCTGGTTCATCGTACCATGAAGGAAGGCAATATGAGAAACGTAGGTCAGTGTCAGCTTCTAGTTGCTTTAGGATTGATCGTTTTCCAGGTCCTAAACCAAACAACCCTGCTATTATATTTTGAGATTGAACAGGTTGAGCAAATAATATATTTTTATTGTCCAAGCCAACCCCAAAAACTACATTGGAGTAGCTTATAGATCCTCCCCCATCTTTAGTGAATTTGAATGTTTCAGTTGAAATAGGACCCTTAGTGTAACTACCATCAAAATATTTGTTCTCATAACGGCAAAAGTTCCCTTCACATAGTTTGGGAACACAAAGGGGATCATCACAAGGTAGACGATGGTATGTCCCGGACACATGGTAATTGAAATTTCCATCTCTTATGGAGAAACAATTTTCGCATCCTTCACCTTGAATCCATGTATCATCAGATCCAGTATCTACTACCAATAGTGCAGAATATGGTGGTGTGCCAATGTCCATTTGAGCAATATATAATTTGCCCAAATTATACTCTATCTTAGGTTGTAGTGCTTGAATTCTTTGCTTTGTTGAATTGATTGCATCTACAAAACTCATGGATTTGAAATGCAGAGCTCGAGCTTTAGAAAGTTTAGCAATTCTAAAGTGGTTTTCTAGTAGGCTTAGATTTTTGGGGAAGAGCATTGAATCAATGGAGTATCTTGGGATGAGCTTGATGCTAAAGCCATTGGTTCCAAGACAAGTAAGCTTGAAAATGAGCAAGGTTAATAAGAAACAAAATACAATTGGTACATCAAAAAGGTTTCTAGTACCCATTTTCCAACTCTTTGGTTATGTGTTCAAAAATATGCCACAGGTTATATATAATGGCTTGTTTGGAAGTTTAGAGAGGGAGGAGAGTAGAGGAGAGTAGAGGGAAGGAGAGTAGTGGGGAGGAGAGTAGAGGAGAATGATTCCCCTCTACATTGTTTGGATGTTTTTAAAATTAGGGAGGGGGAAGGGGATAATTAGGCCTTTAGAAAGGGTAATTTTGTTAATTTAGAAAGGGTAAATTAGGGAATTCATTTGGCCAATAACTTATTTATTCTACTCTCCCTCCAAATCTCTCCAATTTGGAGGAATTAAAAATGAGGAGTAAGAGGGAGTTGAAACCCCTCCAAACCCCTCTAAATCCCCCCCCTCCTTCCTTAAAAAACTTCCAAACAAGGTAATTGAATTACTCTCCCTCCCTCTACTCTACTCTCCCTCCTTTTTTAAACTCCCAAACATGCTATAAGTGATAGTTGAAACCACTTAAGTGGTGCATTAACTTTACAATAAATGTTATCTCTTTATAAGGAAAGTTATTTAAACTTTCTTTTTGGAGGCTACAAGCTTCTATCTATTACTCCTACATTTATTACAATTATTATTTATTATAAAAGTTGGATCTAAAAATTTGTGTAGGCATACTAAAATGACGTGTTCCTTTTCAAAGCAAACTAAAACGACTTGTGGCGTCTTCTAACATTTTAGTTGGTATTATATAGGTAAAAAAACACCAAGTGAAAAAAGTTGGACATAAAAACTTGTGGATGCATACTATAATGACATTAGGCATCTTCCCACATTTAGTTGGTATTATATGGGTAAAAAAGGCAATATGTAAAAAAATTATTTGTCCATGTCAATATTTTTGTCATAATACTAGATACGTGGCATATAATTTACAATTTTTTAATGAAGTAAATGTTTGTCTTTAGTATCTATGGGACTATTTTTATTCTTATTAATGACCATTAATTCTTAATAATTTTTTATTTGCCTATTAATTTTCCTACCCATTTCCCTTCCCATGGCTATTCAAGTATTTTTTTTTTAAAAAAAAATGCATTAATTGACTAATATATTTGCAATGACTATGAAAATGTAGAAGCACTACTAAATTTAATGTTAGTGACTTTGTGTTAAAATCCCTTTCCCTCTCCTTTGTGTGTGTGTGTGTGTGTTTGTTTCTAAAAATATAAAAGAATAGGTAATAGTCCCACATTGCTTAAGAGAGTGTGTCGTGTGTAGTATAACTTGCCCTACCCTCTCTTAAAAGTTACCATGGCTTTTGAGTAGAGTTGTGGTGTGCCTTTGTATTAGAACTCCTTTCCATCTCCCTTGTGTGTGTGTTTGTTTCTAAAAAAAAAAAAATTTTATTTAAAAACACATTGCTTGGAGTCCTAAATTCTTAATTAAAATATTTCTAAAAAAAACTCCTAATCAAAAGAAGAAATAACTGCTAAAATAATGGGTTAATTAATACTTGAAAATGAAAAAAATAAATTAATAAAATACCTTTTAGATGATGGGCGGCACCTAATTATGTTAAGTTTAAATTTCATTTTGTGACTGTTTTGTAAATTTTACTATCAAACTCCTAAAAATATGGGATATATATATATATATATATATATATATATATATTGAGAATCCACACTGGGATATCTTTATATAATGTCTATTTTTAATTAACGAATCAATGATAGTAGTTTTTTTTTTTTTTTTTTTTTTTTGCAAATAAAGGTGATTTTTTTTTGTGTAAAATATTATTTTGGTCTCTAAACTATACCCCAAGTTTGTTTTTCATCCCCAAACTTTAAAAAGGTCTTGTTTCATTCTTAAACTTTGCAAAAAGGTTTTTTTAATAGTTTGGAGAAAAAAAGAGGGATGAAAAAAAACTTTCTTTCAATAGTTTAAGGGGGAAATATATATATATATATATATATACATATATTTTTTTTTAAATTTAGGAACCAAAATAGTATTTACATTTTTTTTTTTGGAATGTCCATTACTCCATTATGTGCTAACCCTACTTGAATGTCAATCCAAATTATTCACATTCCTAATCTTCATTTGGTCATAAACAAAGGAATGCTTGCTTCAAGGCACCACATTTAAAATACAAATCAATAATTGCAGTATATAAAAAAATACAATGCATAATAATCTTATTTCTAAAAATACAAACTTTCCATCTAGAAAAAAAATCATTGAAACATCACTTTCTAAATAAAAGAGGCAGCACGTCCCTATCTCAACTTGGATTCAACAAAGTGATGGAAGATGTTTGACTAAGGTTGATACCATACCTCAAGAAGAGATGGCTACCCCAAGTGACATTGAGGTCGCAAATAGGATCTATAAGATGGTAGAAGACCAAGGCAAGGTGCATGAGAAAATGGGAAGTCACCTCGCTAAGTTAGAACAAAGTAAGCTCAAGAAGCCCATAAATGTAGAAGTGAATGAGGAAGAAGAAAAAGGAAAGTGGGATGAGAAGGATAAGGCCGATTACGAGGGGAACAAAAAGTTCAAGAAGCTTACCGCAAAAACCTTGGCTATGAAGGAGAAGATGGAGAAAATGCAATTGGCCTTTCACAAAGCTCAAGGAATGGGTGATTGTCTCTATAACATGAGTGGCTTAGGGTCCAAAACTCCTATCCCATTGCCTCATAAGTTCAAGATTTCTGATACGGAAAAGTTTGATCGAACTCGGGATCCTAAGCAACATGTTAGGAGGTATATAAGCATAGGCAAGATGAAAGACTTGGATGAGAAGCAAACTTTGCATGCATTCCCTTTGTCATTAACAGGAGGTGCATCAAGGTGGTACTATAGTTTTGACTTAAGCAAGCCTAAGGTGTGGAATGAGATCGTAGAGTTGTTTGTAGACCAATTTATCTTCAATATCATGATTGATGTGACTCTAAGAGACTTAGAGACTACCAAGTAAGGGATTGGAGAAACTTTTTCCAAATACATGACAAGATTGAAAGGGAAGGCTTCTAGGATGGTCAATAAGCCAAATGAGAAAGACCAAATCAATATGATCATCAAGAATTTGCTTCCGGCATACAATTGTAGGCTTCTGTCTTCTCCTATTAGTTCCTTTGGAGAATTGTGTGATTGTGGGACTTGGATCGAGGATGCCATCAACACTTGGAAATTAGAGAAAGGGGAAGTCAAGCCTCCTATTAAGAAGATATATAAGGGGAGATCATCTAATGCCAAAGCACGTAATCTTGTGAATATAAGTGCCATCATACCCCGACAACCCCTAGCCTACCAAAGCTTCACAAAGAAGGTCTGCCAAGAATTTTCTGACCTAGGAATGACCCTTACCCAAGCATATGATAACTTGACCTCCAAAGGATTTCTCAAGCCCTTAGATTTCACACCTATGCCTAATCATGTACCTCCTACTTGGAACCTCAATGAGTATTGTCACTTCCATTAGAAATTTGGCCATAACACTGAAAATTGTTTCCACCTTAAGCATGAGATACAAGATTTAATAGAAAATGGAACCCTCCCAAATCCAAACATAATCACCAAGCCTAACATTATGAAAAACCTCTACTCGATTACCACCGAGCTCCTCCTTCATATCAGAATTGTGTTGGATCCAAAACTTTAGGGCAGTGAAATCCATATCATTAAGGCTCCAGTCAACCTTGTGCTACTTCACCCTCTATAGTCTTAGACTTTCCTCAAGTTTGCTTCATGGTTGAACTGTTTGGTGAAATGCCAAGTTGAGAGATTTTTTCATTAGGAGTAACTTAAGCACATTCCTCTAGATCTTTATCAACATCCAGCTTCACCGTTCTTCGGTTCCATCATAGTCTTTCAGTTTATGAGACAATACTACCTAGTCCTTCTTCTGTTTGCTTGTTTACCATAGCTCTCCTTAGGTCGGACTCTAAAAAACACCCACTAGCAAGGTGAATAAATGGGTACATTCCTCATATGGCTTCACAAGGAAGAAATAGAAGGGACACACCCCACACTAACTTTCTTTGCATTAAAGGCAAAGATGGTACAATGAGAACACAGAGTCAAATACATTAAATACACACTCATAATCCTGAATAAGACCTAGAAACTTAGCTCCTCAAACCCAGGGTCTATGTGTTGGTGTTTTGGTTAATAGGAAGTCAAAGAGTAATGAAAAGTCTGTTCATTTCCATATGGTAATTCGCTATACACAAGGATAAAACTCATCAAGAAAATAGCAAATTTGTCATTTTATAAGTCGCTATAGGCAAGAGCGTGATATCTTCACAAAATGACAGTAATACAAGCTTTATTCATGCCGCTGTTAGTGAGAATGCAATCAACCTCTATGAAATGGTGACAAACAAGTGCACCATGACCTGCAATATGTGAAAACATAGCCCATATGTAAGGCCTTCTTCAAACTAATGAAGTAGCGACCTAATATATGTTGAGTATAAGTCAGCTACAAAGCGACGAGCCAAGTTTCAATTTATATGAGCTGCTGTCTGTGAAAGAAAATTTGCTCATCAAAAGATCGCTACAAAAAATGGCACACAAACAGCAAGATGTGCGCTTAGCCAAAACCAGTCTGCAAAGGCATGAGAACCAAGCAACATGTCTAATAACTTGCCCAAGCAAGAGCAAAGCCATATTCACAAGCTATCCAATTCAAGCACAAGTCATTCTCAAGAAACTAGTGCATATAATCTATCAAAATTATGCTACTTAATCACAAGGTGCACATGACCTTGCCAAGCAAGCTCTCCTCAATATACTCAAATGCTCATAGCCTATCAAAGAAAGGTACAAAGTCATTCTCAAGGTACGAATTACAAACTATATACATCCTTGAGGTACAAATCAATTTTTCATTCCAAAATACAAAATATACATCCAAATATCATATATGTTTGTTTTGTATATAAATGCTACTTGTGTCTACTAACCATGATAGTATAAACTCAAAGTGGTACCAATGCAATTAAATAGGATTTGCTCTATACATAAGTGGGTTGTCCACAAAGGAAAAATACAAGAGAAAGCGTCTCCAAGGTGGCAGTCCCTATTACACACTACAACCAGTTCAAACTTCCAAATCCTGAAGCTCAATACAAAACAATCGGATAAAAAAAAAGCAATAAAGGAGGTGAAGGAAAATTCAAAGAGATGTCATAGTCCCCGTCCAACATCAACACCTTTGGGACATTGGCTTGCAATGACTCTCTTCTTTACTTCAAATTCACAAGCGAGAGATGGACCAAAAACGGTTCAAAGTTACTAACGGCAGTCATGGTACCATATATTGCAGCTTTAAGTTGCTATCTACAACGGCTTTAACCTCCGAAAATGATGCATTGGCAATGGGATTGGCCTTGAGAATGAAAGTCCCAATGAGAGCACCACAATTGTCTAAGCCAAAGTCATCCTATAAGAAACCATAGTACAACTTGCTTAATATGCTATTATATGCAATCGAGAAAAGAAAACAGAGGAGAAATGTGACTTACTAAGTGAGTTACAAATTCCCACTCAATAATGGCGTAGTCTCCTAAAGTACATTTATTCCACACAAAATGGCAAAGTGGCGCACTCAACAACTCCTATTGGCATGACAAAAAGGGGTGGCAGCAAGTTTTGACTTGCCCCTCCAAAAAAGTTGCAGCTTTGTTCTCAAACAAACGAAATTGCTATCTATGTACCATTTTCAATATGTTACAATGATGTAGAAAGAATAGTGGTTGCGACATTGCCCCAAGCGAAAGCATCTCGGCACAACAAGTCTCATTATATAATATCCTATTATAGACATGCATTAAAAAAGAACCTTCCACTTGCTTACAAGTTGTGTTGTTCATCTCTTTTAGCATACACAACATTCATCTTACAAGGCATCTTCTCATGCTATCATGGTCAATTTTTCCCATCAAGGCCCAAGATGCAACGACAATTCTGGATGGGCAATACCATGATCAAACAATAGACACTCTATGGAAATTATTAATCATGGCACACTCTCCTCATCATTACAACAGGCATGAAGCGAAAATAACTTGTGACTCTATATTTTTTTTTTTGCATTCACCATAAGAACATAATACTAGGGGCTGCCAACACATACAGCAGCTATGTCACACCCCTATACTACATTGCCAGCACATACAGCAGCTACAATTATGGATGGGCAATACCATGATCAAACAATAGACACTCTATGGAAATCATTAATCATGGCACACTCTCCTCATCATTACAACAGGCATGAAGCGAAAACAACTTGTGACTCTACATTTTTATTCGCATTCACCATAAGAACATAATACTAGGGGCTGCCAGCACATACAGCAGCTATGTCACACCCCCATACTACATTGTCAAGTGATATCTTCGCCCCATTCCATCTCAAATGCATTGTACCAATGTGGCCAGCAATATTGCTTATTGCTCGTAGTTACGACTTCATCGAATCTAATCTTGGCAAGCACAATCTCACCAAATTGACCAACAATCAAGAAACTCAAATATTGAAGCATCCCCAATGTGGTCCAATTTGTATAGAGGTTCAAGATGGCCTCGTTCATCATCATCTCCTCATCTGGAACCAATTTACTCATTCAAATTTATAGCAAACAATGGGGACAATGTACCTCCGACACGATGGCCAACTCAAAGTCAAGCACAGTCGCATTGCAAACTAATTTTCATGCCTTGGGACTATTAGAATCAATTGAAATCAACTTCAACATAAGCTTCAGCTTCAATGAGAACAATGGCTCAACCTCATGATTCGACACAATGGGACTATCATTTTTTCAAAGAAAAAGCACTCTACAAATTTAATTGAACAATTTGTTCAACATATCATCGAGCTCAACCAAGAGATAGCTACAAAGAACATAAATCAACTCACGAAGGCACCGCTTCACCACCATTGGTACCAACAAGGTCATGGCCATGGGTAGTGGGTTGCCGCAAACCTTTTTTAGTCATCGTCAACAATGTTCCTTACCATCAGGTTCCCTCTCTTCTTTGGCAACATCAATTTGTCCCACCTAAATCCCAACATTTTGAATAGGGAATGGTGCTCAGCTCTTCAAATTTATGCGCTCCACCAACAAAGATCTCCTCCAATCCTCCATTTCGCCGCCATCATCTCACCACCCTTGGGTTTTAGCAAATGTGGATTAAAGCAAATATTCACAGCTCTTGAAGCGAATAACAAAGAATAGAAGAAAATATGAAAGATGTATTGCTAAGAAGACAAAGTGGTTGAATGCCATTGAAGGAGAAGAAAAAAAGACAAGGAAGACACAAAATAGTGTGTTGGCCAAAAAAATAAAAGGTGGCATGAGGCTTTGTTAAATCTAAAGACTCTCCATAATTGATATTAGGAGGATTTCCTTCTACACTCCTACAAGAAGAGAGGAGGAAAACAAAAACCTAAAGAAAGTGGTGTGAAAGCCACAAAAGAAAAAAAAGTAGCGTGTCTACTCGCTGATGAAAAAACAAAGCCCCGGCTGAAGCATGAAGGAAGTAAACAAAATTGAAAAGTCAAAGATCTTTTATATACAAGGTAGAAAGGCATTATGTATTACAAGGCAAAATTGATGTGGTGGATTTAGAGCCTTGTACAATTTAAATGGAGGAAAGATAAGGCTACCTACATGAGCATAAAAGCCAAGCTTTATGGCTTTTCTTGAGGTGCTTTAGATCATATTATGCATATGGTGCTACATGTATTGGCCGATTGATGTTCTTTTGGCAGAACCCATAATCACTAAGTTCCTATGTTTGCAACCCAGGAAAGTTTTACAAGCGGAATTCCTCGACCTACAACACTTCAACACATGCACTTCTTCGACCCATGTCCTCTCAACAAAAAATTAAGCATTTGGATAAACTAATTCCCAAACTCGCAAAGTTTTCAAGTAATGGGAAACATCAACTACTCACACGTATGCCGTAAGCACCACACATGCTCGGGGGGCTAATGTTGATACTTATTTTCATGACACATTTCGTACAAGCCCGATTCAACCATGCTCGACTTCCTTGTGGGCTCAATTCATGTATTATATTTTATTTATTCTTTTAAGCATGGCCCAAGCCCATGCAGCATATTGGTGAAATTAAGGAAGTGTAGTTTGGAGGGTATGAGTCGGTTTCCTTCATACCTTTTGCATAAACCCAGCCCATGCATGCTACCAAGTGGGCAAGGGACACAGGTAGCACCTCAAGCTCATGGAGGAGGTTTTGTACCTAAAATTGCCACCCCAAAACAGCTTTTATACTCTGACTAACTATGGCCCAAAGTTTCCACCCCTTTTTCCTTTAAAAATGGTTGGCTCTCATTGGCCTACTTTAGCTGCTAGCCCTCATTCAAGTGAGCCTCCCAATGGTCTGAAACAACTGAAAATGGGGAGCCAATGAGGGTTTAGTTAAAAATCTCCCTTAATGATGATAAAAGTAAGCATTCCTTTTATTTAAAAAAAAAAAACCTGAAAATTACTATTTGCTTAACACCTTGGGGTCCAAAGCCTGTTATATTGACCAAAAATCAGTCACTTAGAGCACCCCATGTAACGGCCCAAGTTTTTTTTTTTTTTTTTTTAAAAGGTGGGGGGAGGGGGGGTAACGTTAGATATTTTCGGGACCACACATGCCCCACCTACCACATCACTCCCTACCACTCATTTCAATCCATCTCACTCTCTCATGTCCGGCCATCCTTCTTCTCTTTTGTTTCTTTCTTTTTATTTCACTTAAAAACACACACTCCTCTATCACTCTCTCATCCTCTCCCACTGGTACCTCCATACCACCATATCCACCATCATTTTTTTGGCAAGATCACCGGAAAATCCTTAAGAACCTAAAAGCATCTTCACATATTTTATTTAAGGTAAAAATTTCTAATCTTTTTGGTGGGTTGTACACTTTTGCTTGAGGTTATTTTTATTTAAGTTTTAATAATGATACCTATGTGATTTATGAGCATTGGAAGTGATATTTATGTGTTTATATGTATGGGTTTTGTATTAGTGGAATTATTTGATGAGTGGGTTTATAGTTTGTGCTAATGGTGGCTATCTAAGGTTTATTTATGGTGGAAATTTAGGGGTTTTGAGTTCTAAACTTCTTGTCTTGGAGGATATTTTGATTTTGCTTTCATGGGTCTCTTGATGATGTTGTGTAAATCTTATGAAAGCTAGTCATAATGTTGGAGATGATATTGAATGGGTTAACTTTATAAATTGGAGTCTATGCCTTGTGAATTAATTTGTTGAGAAACTTTAGAAATGGAATATATTATTGATGA
The DNA here is from genome assembly GCA_033629205.1 of Lithocarpus polystachyus. Taxonomy (NCBI): domain Eukaryota; kingdom Viridiplantae; phylum Streptophyta; class Magnoliopsida; order Fagales; family Fagaceae; genus Lithocarpus; species Lithocarpus polystachyus. Next base: position 25,482,004 of record CM066164.1, on the reverse strand, counting down.
GGTTAAATACTAGGCTTGCCTAATTAAGTGCTTATTTGGCAATTCCTAAATTGTAGCTTGATACAATTTCAAGCTCTATGCTTATTGTGATAGGTTTGCTAGATATTGTTTAGGTTCTAGCTAATTTCCTTTGGAACTTGGAGAATTAGGCTCTTGCAGGTTGTGAGATAAGTAGTTTTTTAATGAAATTTTTGGAAAATAACCATGTTGCATAAACTTTATTTTTGGGTCAAACATATTTTGGAAAATTATATATTGATATATGTTTTCTTAAAAATGTTGTGTTGTGACCCTATTATATATTATTATATATGAAAAGTACATCATATTTGGTATTACATTTGGGGAAATGCATGAATTGTTAACATGGAAAAATAAGCATCTTTTATTTAATCTTTGATAAGGAAATCATGGATTTTATGGTATATTAGAAAATTTAAAGATATTTATCTTGTCTTGTTATTTGAGAAATTGATAGAAAATCCTTTTGACAAGAATGAAGTTGAAAACCTTACAAACTTTGTGGAAGTTAGATTTTTAAGATTTTTATGAAACTACCTAGGTATAAACTATGTATTTGAAAGTAAATTTAACTTGTGAGCTTTATGTGGTTTAACCCTATGCCATGTGTGATTTCCCGGTAATCACCCGATTTAGTTTCTGTAGTTTTTGTGACAATTGAATCAGAACCAGGCTAGTGCTCTTTCACTTTGGATGATGCGTTCTTCCCTGCTACCCATAAGGGGAAAAGGTTCCTTGATTGTGTGTGGGTGAGATTGCTACCCATGGGGCCAAAAGACCCCATGCAAAAGATGTCCTATTTGACGCGTTCTCCCTGCTGCCCATGGGGGGAGGAAAAAATCTTGAGGGTATGGGTGAGGTTGCTGCCCATGGGACCAAGAGACTGCATACCAAAAAGGACAATATCATGCTAGTTGTGAATGGGTGGATCCCCTGACTGGTCTATATGGTAATGTGGTATATTTGTTATAATTTACCTTATATTAGATTTTATGGCTTTGGAAGTATATTGGTAGTGCTCACAGATTTTAGTATATAGTTTCATGGAATTTATTTTGAGAAACTTTGTATTCCATTATTTAATCATTCTTGTTATACTATTATTGAAATGATCTTCTAGTATTCAGTTAGAATTTCCCAAATTAAAAGATGATTTGTAAACTTTTTATCATTATGAAACTTACATTTCCCCTACCTCCATTAATTATACTACTTGCTGGGCTCTGTCTCATCCCATTATTTTACAAAATTTTTTAGACTAAATTTTTGAGAGTAGAACACGATCATTTTGAGACAGCTTTTGGTAGCTAACAGTAGTTAGACTAACTACTGATGAAAGCTGAACTTTTGTGATAGAGATATTAGATGATGTACATCATAGAGTAGACTTGACTCATTCTTTTGTATATTATCGTAGTTATGACTTTATTCCTACTGATGGGACAAGTTGATAATATGTAATTATTTATTCAGACCTCCATTCTTTTGTAGCCAATGGTCCTTGTAATTATCGCATAGAGCTCTGACTTACTTTGAGAGTATATTTAATGGAATTATTATGATAGTTCTTGATGTTGGTACTTGATATAATTTATTTAGATTGAATTGTCATAAAAGGAAAAATCTACAGGTACTTTTGAGACGTCTTTCTCATGCTTTGGACCCTTTGGGGTTTGGGGCGTGACACCCCAAACTCAATATAAAAGGCCCCAAAAAGATTCAAAACAAAGGAATAAGGTTTTACTCTAAGAGGAACACCTCAAACTCAATACAAGTCTTTCTTCAGCTAAAAAAAACCAAAAACTACGGCTATGTTTGGTAACAGTTTTTGTTTTCTATTTTCAAAAACTTGTTTTGAGAAATATAAAGAAAAACTAGTTTTCTTGTATTTTTGAAACCAAAAACATGTTTGGTTTATTGAAATTAAAAAGATAGAATTTTAAAGAAAAAAAATAGAAAATACTAAAATATGTTGTTCTTAGGATTTGATTTCTAATTGCTAACTCATTAAATGAGACAGATTCATTAAATTAAATGCATATTTTCATTGACTTTTAAAAAATTAGAAATTGAAAACAGTCTTTTACATGTTTTCAGTTTCCTTCACAAATTGAGTTTTGAGAACAGTTTTTGTTTTCTGTCAATTTTGAGTTGCCAAACAAGTTTTTTTTGTCTCAAAAATAGAAATTTGTTTTTGAAAACAGAAAATAAGGGGAAAAAACAATTACCAAACATACCACGTTTTCCCTCATAGAGTTGAAACTTGAGAATAAATGCCCACTCAGCTAAGAGACATTCTCACAACTCCGAAGCTTGGGGGTGGAAATTTGAGTACAGGGGAACCTTCTCTCTCTTCCTCACAACCTCTCTCATTTTCCTCTTCTCATTGACTATAGGTTAAAGTTTCGGATTTGTGCTGTTTTTATACATTTTTCAACATTTTTGTTATTGGCATTTTGATTTCTCTCTTGTCAAAGTACAATTAGCCTTTATTTACTAAATATTGCAATTTTAGCCTTGATACTCTCCACAAATAATCACTTACAAAAAACCCAAGGGGAGATTTGGGCTAATTTTGCATTTTTGGCCCTTGTCGCAAAAACATCCCTGACAGAATTCAAAAACATACCAATTATATTATCAAATCAAGGATCTCAATATAGAGCAATATGGTAGCAGATAAAGAGGTAGAGAAAGAGGCAGTGAGAGAGATATGGGTATGGAAACTTGAAAAATAGGTTTCATGTAGAAAGTTTTAACATTTTAAAAGCAAAACAATTTAAATTATTACTTTTGATAAAATTTGAATGGATAAGAAACTTAAGGTAGGGGTGTGCGCAGTTCGATTGGTGCAGTTTTTTTTCCAAATTTATCACCAAATCGATAGGGATCGGTTTTCCCATAACCAGAATCGATGCACACCAACAAGCATCAGTTTTCTGACCTATAGCAGTGCCATTTTTTACAGTCAGTTTCATCAGTTTTATCGGTTTGAAATATTAAAAAAAAATGCTAGTCATTACTCAATCACAATTAGGTCCAAATAAAACAATAACATAATAATTTTTTTTGACCAAATAAATGTTTTACAATGAATAAATCTTATCAAAAATATTTTTTATATTTTATGATGATGCCGCAAAAGATCACCCTCAGTGAGCCGCTGGACCTGGACGCGTTCCGGGGGAACCTGCACGAGTACAAGGAACCTCAAAGGCGATGTACCGGTGTGGTACCGGCCAACGATCCTCCGACGGCTAAATTAGTATTTTACACAACTCTAGAGTGCCAGAGTCGGGATAGGAGCATGCGTACCTTTGTTCATGAGGATCGATGGTATTTATAGGGGTGTGGAGCTGGGACTTTTGGCGTGTTCGGGGAGGTGACCTCTGATCGGAGCCATGCCGTAAAGCGTGTTCTTTACGAAATCCTTTCCTCACCGAGGCCATCCCTCATTGCGTGGAGCACAAGTTACCTATCTCAGCGCTAGGCGTGCTTTACAAGACATGTCAGTCCCTTCGGCTTCTCCCCGTCACCCACTTATCCCGTCGGTCAGTGGATGACGGCGTAACGAAGGGATCGGAGGCGTTTTGGGGGCGACGGGTGGAGCGGTGCCGTCAACATCCTGCCGCGCCGTCAGCCAACAGATGGGTGACGGCGCCTTCGAATGGTACCCCCCCCCCCCCCATCATTTTATATTATCAATATCTTAAGTTAAGTTAGTATTAGTGCTTTAGCGAGAAAAAAAAATAAAAGTTAGTACTAGTGCAAGCCAACTATAAAGTGTAAATTACGTAAACCACAAAAGTCTAGAGCATTCGCATTAGTTTGATCTCAAATTAATTTGAAAATACCAAATTGCATATATATGAGAATAAAGCAATAATTCATACTTTAAAGTTATAATACCTTAAATAAATAAAAATCATATATACACCACTTTAACTATTAGTTAAAAAGATTTTTTAAAAATTTATAATAAGAAAAAAAAAAATTTACCATGTGTTTTATTGTATATAATTCATGTTCATTTAGGTAAACTTAAGGGAGGAGTATTCTTATTATCTTTTTCTTTTTCCTTTTTCGGTTAAATATGGACTTATTATAAAAAATAAAAAAAAAGCGTAGTGGTTTTCTGTTTTTATTTTTTCAAATCAATGTGGCACTCTAAGCTTTATAAAATTAAATAAAAGAAAAATAAAAAACGGTGGATAATCTAGAAATCAAAACGTGGTACTGTCATTTAATACCCCACCTACCCCCATTTTCTTTTCATCTTATCTATTTACCTCATTGTTTTCTACTTTTTTCTTCGTAAGCTTTAAGTTTAACTCTGACTCTCTCTTCTGCATGTATGGAAGACTGAAGCATCAATGGCGATGCTAAGGTGTAATCTACCCAAAAAAAATATTCCCTTCTGTGTTGGGGGGCATAGGGAGGATTTCTTTCTAGTAATTTACTAAGAATATTTTTCTCTTTTCCCTTATTTTTATCTCTATATATGAATTGGTCAGTAAGGTTTATGGGTCGGTTTTGAAAATCAACTCCGAATGTGTCACTGCATCAACGTCATAAGGTCATCAAGTTCAGTTCACCAGCATTAACTCCTTCGGTCGGCCGAAAGTTCAATGCGATTTGGTTGAAGAGGTTCGGTTTGATTTTGTTAGTGAGGTTCGGTCACTGCTTACCCCTACTTAAGGATAAATCGACTTGATTTTGATAGGTAAGAGACTAAATTGAAATAATCAATAGTTGAGTGGCCAAAACTAAACTAATATTTAGAGGGCTAAATTAGTAATTCAACCAATTTTGTTTTGTAGATTAGTACCATTAAAAAAAAACATCAAATTGAGGAAAAACTAGAGATATTAAAAGGAAATGGGCAATACTCTTAGCTCTTAGGTTATGTTTGGTATTTTGTAATACATATTGTAATAGAATGATTATTCATGAGAAATAACTATTCGGTTATTAATTGTATATTTATTATAGGGAATAATAATTCTTTAGTTATAGTTATTCCTTAAATTGAGGAATAGTTATTCCTCTCTATATGGACTGTAATACCTATTACTTACTAGATGTAATAATTTCTAAAATTAAATATTTTTTAAAAAATAGAAACTTTTCATATGCACATAAGAGTTTTAAAAATAAAAAAAATCAATAGAAAAATCTCTTTTTCCAATTGCACAAAATTTAAATATATACAAGGAATAATTATTCCTTAAATTAAGCAATAGTTATTCCACCTATAAGGACTAGTAATTTAACCAGTTTTTTTTAGTATGCTTTAATAGATCTTGTAATGGAATGATTATTTATGAGGAATAACTATTCGATTATTTAGTTTATCTTTATTACAAGGAATAATTATTCCTTATAATATCTATTTTTTCAATTGAGGAATAGTTATTAGCCCCTTTAAGGATTGTAAGACCTATTAATTACTAAGTGTAATAACTTTTAAAATTAAATATTTCTAAAAATACAAATTTTCCATATGCATATAACAATTTTAAAAATACCACCGCACACCCTTGGTTCGATGATCACTCCACAAGTATAAGTGCTTGTGGGGTGTGGGGGGTAAGAGCCGGAGTTCAGGTCTCCAGGAGGGAGTTTCACACACACATACACTTAGATTAGATTAGAGTAGAATTCTATCTTGTATAAAAAAAATTATAAAAAAATATCTCTCTTTCCAAATGCATAAAAGTTCCAAATATACCAAAAATAATTATTCCTTAATAATACATATTCCTAAAATTGAGGAATATTTATTAATCCTTGTAAGGATTGTAATAGCTATTACTTACCAGGTGTAATAACTTTTGAAATTAAATATTTCTAAAAATACAAACTTTTCATATGCGCATAATTATTTTAAATATAAAATATCATAAAAACTTAATCTCCCTCTTTCCAAATGCATTAACTTTGCATCAGTATCTTACCTTTTTTTTCTACAATTTTTTTATGGGTACTGTTAACGGGTGCTGTACAGCACTTGTTAATAATTCATTTAAAGAAAGTTTTTATGGGAAATGAAAAAAAAGTAATTAATATTTTGACAACTTTTTTCATTTTCCATAAAAATGGTATCAAAACTTTCCTAAAATGGATTATTAACAAGTGCTGAACAGCACTTGTTAACATTTTCCTTTTTTTATTTATTGGCTACTAATTATGTCGTTTTTAGAGTGGTTCCGTTGTTGAAGAAAATGGAACAATCACCGCCTATTGTGGTGATATTATTCATATTTCAAAGACGAAACGACTTTTGATCTTCACTCTCTCTCTCTCTCTCTCTCTCTCTCTCTCTCTCTCTCTCTCTTCTTTTTTCTTTTTTGGCCTATATTACAGATATCCACTTTTGGTTCAGCATGTCGAGAGAGACACCAAAAAGGTAGAGGCTTGGAAGGTCTATAGAAATATGCATTTCCCATGCTGCCACCTATGCTTTTGTTTTACACTTTTACTCCTACTAGCGTATGATCTGCACAATGTGCGGGCTATGTATAGTGTCTGGAAATTATAAAGAAATTTTATTTGTATGGTATTACAATTTTCATTAATTATTAAAACCTACCGTTATCATATCTAATAATATAAAACAAGATATGATAAAAAATCCAAGATAAATAACTCAATAAATAAGTTAAACTTTTATTTTTTTTCTATGGTGAGATTCTCCGGTATATTTCCATCAGTGTTGGATGTTTATCATCAAGATTTAGTTGAAGCAACTACATGTGCATGAAGTAGTCTTCTCTTTTGATATAGGCTTTGGTCTTCTTTTTTGTTAATTATTTGGTCTTAACAAAGAATAGCAAATGCGAAACGCATTTCATCATCGGTAAATAAAACCAATTGGTGTCTATCTCTAGTCCTTGACCTTTCAACTTGCTTTGGTAACTTTGCTTGCAGTAAATCTAGCAACTTTCTTTCCTGAGCAAATTCTTCTGGAATAAGAGCAAACCTTACTTTGGAAACTTCTCTCTCTATTTTCCCAGAGAAGAAATGGGACAAAAGGAGAATATAATTATATGAAGTGAGGTTTACGTTGGGAAATATAATTATGCAAGATGTCAACAGTTAAACTGACGAAAATTGTTTCTAAGAATTTTGACAAAATTCCATTATAAATCCAAATTGGGATTTTGACAATTATTAACTGGATTCATGATATTTCTCTCTTGGAAATTTATCTAATAATCCTAATATGTTTGTTGAGCGTGTCCAATTTTAATTTAAGGTCCACTGATTATTTGGTGAGTATCACATTGTTACTTGTCAATTAAAAGAAAATGGATTGAGAAAAAACAGTACAATTACATAGCATTATTCTAGGGAATTCAGAATTCCCATTATTCTAGAGGATTCCCCTCCAACTGATTTTGGCATCATATGAATAAATACTCAAAACAGCCTCATGGCATCAACTATATAACATACAACAGGGAATGCATCTCAAAGTATGATCCCCACACCACATATTTTGCCAAAAGTTAACATTACATGAAACAACTTAAGTGAGAGTAATGATTAGGTACTCCCGCTATATGGTGATGTAATGCTTCCTTTCACATTCATGGTGGAATCCATCATAAATTTTAGAGGAAAAAACATCATGTCACCGTACTCTAGGAGTACTTACTAATTTACTTTCCTTTATGTAGAGGCAACATACTATATTTGTGGAGTTGGTGTATTTCTTTTGTAGGTAAAGCATAAATGGGATAAAATAAGGACAAAACTTCTCTCCAAACTAGTTTAAAGGTAAAATTTTTTAAATTCTCCTTGTATATTTTTTTTATTTGATGTAAATTTTGATAAATCCACAGTTAAATTGTATTTTCTCATTATATTCTCCATAATTGCAAAATTTTCACAAATCCATAGTTGCAAAATTTAGAGAAGATCAAAGATTAATAATTATGTTATCAATTAAATATTTAAAGTTCATGTTCTCATAGTATTAAATTATGCATAAAAACATGTTTATAAATCAAATAGTAAATAATATCCAATTTAAATGAAATTTGACATGCATGTTTAAAACATGCAATTCAATTGTTAGATTTTTAAAATATATAATTATATTAATTTTTTAATGGGAGTTTGAAGAGTTTCTCTTCAAATTAACAAAACTCCCTTTACATCTTTTTATTAGATGTGAATTTTGCAAATTCATCTTTAAATTATATATTTTTTTAATTATATCATTCAGACTTGTTAAACTTAAAAAAAATTAAAGATCAATTCATGGACGGAACCAGTAAGGGCCCAAGGGGCCCCAGCCCCCTCTGGCTCTAGTCAAAAAAAATAAATAGTATATGTAATATACGCATTTTCAACTGGGGCCCAAGTAAAACTAAATTTTGGCCCCCTTCCACAAAATTAAAATTAAAACTCGGCCCAAACAACACCACAATCCAAATCTAACCCAAACAATATCACAACCCAGTCCAAACAACTACAATCATATACCCCAAAAAAAACCCAACTCAAACATAAATTCAGCCGCATTAACAACTGAAATTCATCACAAAAAAAACAAAAGGGTGGGGGCAAAATAAAAGAAAGGGCAGTTTGGGCAAAAGATGGGGTACATGTTGGCAAATAATTGCTTTTTGATTATTTCATTTACGGATTTACCCGTTAGTTTTTAAATTGTTCATTAAAAAAACCCACTTTCCATCCACCAACCGGTTCACTACTTCATATTTATTACTTCTCATTCATTCTCATATTATCTTATTTTTATCTTAATTATTCCAATAAAAAAAACTAGCATAATTAATAAAAAAAATTACTATTCTAATTATTAAAAGAGTACTAAATGTATTTATATAAAATTCCTTAATAACTCTGAAATGGTAAATTAGTATTAACGGATACCAAAATATATTGTACCCATGACTAAATTGAAACAACATTGGGTATAATATTGACTCCTTTGGTTTTTTGTGTGTTTATGATTGCGATTGTGAGTTTTTGTCTTAGAGGCTGTTTTATATATATATGATGATGCTCCTTCAGAATCAGTAGGCTGGATGCTTGGACTCTTAAGGATCTGAAAGGCCTGCAAGGAAAATAATAAATCAAAGGAGACCGGGGTTGGCCGGTCTAAGACCCTCCGATGGTGAAGTTAGTCTTCCTTCTCCAAATGAAGAAAACTTCTAATTCTATTCAGAGTGTCTCGAGAGATTCAGACTTACCTCCTGTGTTGGAAAAAGGGTCCTTATATAGGGCCGAAGCGACGGTTATTATCTTGCAACTGCTCCCTCATTTGTGGAAGCTAGGAGATAACCGTTTTGGGGAAGTTTGAAAATAACTTCTCTCACATAGCGCGTATTTCTCGACTGAGTAGCAGGGTCTGTTGAGGCTCGTCCATCCTTGGACGAGTGCTGCTGAGAGATCTTTGGACGAGGCTATGAATCCTTAGATCTAAATTGAATGGAGAACGGGTTTTATGTATGGTTGCAGTGTGGGATTGTCGAGCTGGTCTTGTGGGTGTGTTTTGTCCTTTTCCAGACGAAAGCGCAAGGACGAGTGGATCATTTCCCTGGACGAGCTTGTCTCTGGACGAGCTCGTCCTTGTGGATGACGTATAAGGACGAGCTATGCTAGGTACCATCAATATATATATATATATATATATATAGAGAGAGAGAGAGAGAGAGAGAGAGAGAGAGAGAGAGAGAGAGAGAGAGAGTGAAACTTGTTTGACGGACAACATAAGTGGTAAAGTGTGCTGGCAATGCAGTAATTCAATTAAAAAAAAAAATTGGCAAAGTTACGAAAAGTGTGTATGGAGTTGAATAATCGATTGGTATATAAGTAATATATTAAGGATTACTGGATCAATGATTTTGTTTCTTTGTCTTTGTTTTTTGTTTGTGAATACTAAATGAATTCTTATTTGGAGTTTAATGATTTTTTTTCTTATACTTTGTCCCCCTATCTTGAATTCATGGGTCCATCAATAGCTATGTCATGAGAAATTATTGTGTACTCTCGGAGTACCATAAATGCGTACTCCTTTCTCTCACATGAATGGTGAGTCTCACTAATTAAATTCATAATGGGACCCACCATTCACGTGAGAGAAGAGACTATGCATTTATAGTACTCCGGGAGTACCTAATAATTTTCCCTATGTCATTAATCAAATTTTAAATTTCAAATTTTTATAGTCTTAAATTATGCATAAATGATACATTTATGGATTGAATAGCATTCAATATTTCTAATTTCTCAAAAAAAAAAAAAAATTCAATTTGAACAAATTTTGACATACATGTTAAGCATATAAGAAGGTGTAATTTAATGGTTAGAATTTCAAATACATTACCATTTCTCACTTACAGTTTGTTATGTTCAATATCTTCGAATACAAAATATATGAATAGAAAAACAGTATAGAAAATATACTCATTAGTTCAAAGAAAAAAATAAAAGTAAAAATCTAAACAATTTAATTTGTATGGAAAGCTAACAAAAGCAAAACCCAATTTTAATTCTAATTGAATTTTCTCCAAACTTTTATTTTAAAAAAGCAACACACACACACACACACATATATATTACCTAGTTAATAATGGACTGTACATAGTCATAGTATATTACATAAATGACTCATAAATTTAATTTTTTTTTTTTAGTTATACAAAAAGAAGGCTCATAAATATAAAATCATTCAAACTCTCTCTTCCTTTAATTTTATATATAGAGTTGTGGGTTCCAGTTTACTCAATTGGCAAAGTCACTAATGATTGAATAAGAGATTTGAGGTTCAATTCCCGCCTACACCAAAAAATTAATGTCTTGGTTTGAAGATAAAGAGCACTTATAAAGAGCGGAAGTTATAGGTTGAAATTCTCAAAAAATAATATACAGAGTTAGATATATGATTATATTTTTTCTATGGTTTATTTATATTAGACTCCTTATTTTCTACATTAAATTAACTCATTTAGCACAAAAATTAAAAAAAATTAGAATAAATTAGACATGTAGCACAAAATTAAACCCTAATTAAAATCTAATTTTTTCACTGAATTAACTCACTTTGCAAAAAAATTTAAAAACTTAGATTAGACGGGACACCTGATGCAAAATTAAACCCAAATTGAATTCTAATTTAAGATTTAATTGAATTCTCTCTCTCTCTCTCTCTCTCTCTCTCTCTCTCTCTCTATATGTTGGCTACGAATTCTTTTCTTCCATCCCAATACTGTACCTCTAGGCTCTAGTTAAATACTTAAATCCCAAACCCAGATGCCACTTGATTTATTGAATCATTTCTTTATATGTTAAGCCCAGCTAAGGTAAAATTATGTAACAAAATTACAGAAGTTACTAGAAAAAACAAATAAGAAACCAAAGAAAAAGAAAAAATATTCAGCAAAAAAAAAGAAAACCAAAGAAAAGAAATAAAAAAAATTAATTACAAAATACACTTTCTAACCTTGATACGTTTTTAATTTATTTTTTATTTTAGTCCTTTTAACTTCTCAATAGTCCTTCACATAATATCACCATTAAATTCACTAAAACAGTATTACTTTTTAAAGGGAAAAATATCACTGCAACTACCGGTAAGAGTTGATGGAATGGAAGAACTAAAAATTGATAACATATTTAAATTGATGGATTAAAAAAATGAAAAAAAAATTGAATGAATAAATTGAAAGGATATAATTTATAATTTAACTAAACAAAAAACAGTTTTTTTTTTTCTTTGAATAACAAAAATAGTTCTCTTGCCAATCAAATTTGGGGATTAAAATGTTTCTAAAAAAAAAAAAAAAAGTCCAGTTTCCAGTCCATATTAGAGAGAGAGAGAGAGAGAGTAGCCAGGGGCCAGAAGGGGGTTTGACTTTTGTGTTCTGAAAATAGGAAGATCTCTGCTTCTCATTTTATTCTTCTTGTTGTCTGAGCGCAAGAGTTAAAGACAGCATAACTTAACACAACACACCAAAACAAAAACACAGCTTTTCTATTACAATCACTCTCTCTCTCTCTCTCTCTCTCTCTTTCTCTGATGCCACCGGTCACTTTCTTTGTATCACTCAGATTCAATCACTGTAAGTCTCTCTCTCTCTCTCTCTCTCTCTCTCTCTCTCTCACATAGTAAATCTTTGATACCCAGTAACTCATTTCCTTTTCATCTCCTACTTTTAAAGCTCTCTCCTTTTCTTACTTTAGTTGAATACCCAGATCAACTTTTGGCTCCAAGTGAATCTTGGAAGCCCCAAATCGTTGATAATTGAATTTACTGTGACTGTCTGAATGATTTTATGTACTTTTGATCATGTCGGTCAATGTTTATATGCATAGATATGCTTGTTTGTGTGGAAAAAAAATTGTATACTCGGATCAATCAAACTTCCTATTTACTATGTTTGGATCATGTAGCTAGAGATAGAATTGGATTTAAGTTGTAGATTCTTGAAGTTATTTTATGCTTGCCAGTTGGTTGATTTTTTGAGATAATTCTGTGTTACTGAAGGTCTTATATGTGTACGTTTATGTGGGTGTGTAGATTATGTTGAGCAATGAGATTTAGATTGAAGAAATGGGGTGTGTAATCAGTCGAGAAGAGTCGGGTATAGTATCTGAGGCAAATGAGGATAAGAATTTGAGTTCTCAGTCTAATAGGAAGGTAGATGATGTTCCAGCAAGGAAAGTAGATAGGAATGATGTTGAGGTCCATAATGGTGGGATAAAGAAGGAGGAGAAGGATGGTGGTAATGGGGGTCAGCGGCCTCCAGGGGAGAAGAGAAGGTCTAGGGGGAATCCAAGGTTGAGTAGTCTACCAAAGCAATCACGAGGAGAGCAGGTTGTGGTGGGCTGGCCACCGTGGCTCACAGATGCTTGTGGGGAGGCACTCCAGGGGTTGATTCCACGAAGGGCGGACACTTTCGAGAAGATTGATAAGGTTTGATACCATTTGTTTTGTGGAAAATGGTTTAATTTGGGATTTTTTTAATGCCCTCTTGAATGATGTAGCCATTGCCGTTGTGCAATTAATTGCAAAAATTATGTTTATTGTGTTTCAAAATGGGTAAATGCATGTGTTCTGTCATTTGAGATGCATTCTTCAAGAATTTTCTTTCTTCGATTGCATATCACAAATGATTTGGCAATGACATGCTTGAAATCAATGTCCAATGTTGGTCAATTTATGTTGAAATGAAGGAAAAACACGATGGCTGCATCATTTGAGATGGGCAATTTGTGATGTATAGTGTTAATTTTGTTTTTCTTTGATTTAATTTGCGTTTTTGATTCTTTTATTTCCCGCAAACTTTTTTTGTGATGTTAGATTGGGCAAGGAACATATAGCAACGTGTACAAAGCTAAAGACATATTGACGGGTAAAACTGTTGCACTGAAAAAGGTTCGATTTGATAATTTGGAACCTGAGAGTGTGAAATTTATGGCTAGAGAAATTCTCATTTTGCGGCGACTGGATCATCCCAATGTTGTAAAGTTGGAGGGTTTGGCTACATCAAGGATGTCTTGTAGTTTGTATCTCGTGTTTCAGTACATGGAACATGATTTAGCTGGACTTGCTGCTAGCCCAGCAATCAAATTTACTGAGTCTCAGGTTTGCCCATGTTTGCCTTGAAAGTTAAAGTTAACAAACATGTTTTGGTATATTTGATATTCTGTTCCTGTTAATGCAGGTCAAATGTTACATGCATCAATTACTATCTGGACTTGAGCACTGTCACAACCGTGGGGTGCTTCACCGTGACATTAAAGGATCAAATCTTCTAATTGACAATGATGGAATACTCAAGATTGCGGACTTTGGGTTGGCTATTATCTGTGATCCAAACCACAAACGGCCTATGACTAGTCGGGTGGTCACTCTTTGGTACCGACCTCCTGAACTTCTTCTTGGAGCTACTGATTATGGTGTGGGCATAGACCTTTGGAGTGCAGGTTGCATTTTAGCTGAGTTATTGGCTGGGAAGCCAATTATGCCTGGTCGTACAGAGGTAACTCGTTAGTCTCTTCTTTCTCTTTGTTTCATACAAAGCATCATAGGTCAACTCTCTACTTCAATATTAATAGCTCTCTAGTCACCTTTTATTTTTTACATGCGGTTGTAATGGAAGCCCTGCAAAATGCTGTCAGAGTTTGTTGAGGTGTTGTTTATTGCTTGAGCATGTATTTTTTTTTATATATTTTATTGTATTAATATATTGTTTTTGTTGCTATTATAGCTGAGCTTTTACTGGCCTGTTCTCATCTTACTCAGAAACTTAAATATGGGGAATCGGATATGATTGTGGTAATCTAGTTGGTGACATTGCTTGTTAATTTGAATTAAAAGGCCTTCAATTTTGTGGTAGGATCATATTTCTATTTTGGATTATTATAAAATCTTGGATAGGTTAGATTTTTTTGCATCTTACTGTTTTGGTTTCTTGTACTTTAGATATGGAGCCTTTGTTTTTCAGTGTATGGAACATTGTATTGTCTTTAAAGCTTAAATATGTTCTCTTTTCTTCCTCTTCTTGTTACTGATTTGTAAGCAGAAGTGAGAATATTGTTTACTTAGCATATCATGTATAGAGTTTGCACTCCCTGTCATTTACTGCATTTTGGACATAAATATGTTAGCATTTGTATTAGTACAGGTCTGATATCTGTACTGCTCACTCAGGTAGAGCAACTACATAAGATATACAAACTATGTGGCTCACCATCAGATGAATACTTTAAAAAAGCAAAGTTGCCAAATGCAACCTTATTCAAGCCCCGAGAACCTTACAAAAGATGCATAAAAGAGACGTTTAAAGATTTCCCACCATCATCATTGCCCCTTATTGATACTCTTCTTGCAATTGATCCTGCGGAACGTCGGACAGCCACAGATGCATTAAGAAGTGAGGTGAGTCTTGATGTATTTATGACCAATCTTTTTCAATTTAACTTGCTTGATCGTATTCTATTCTTGGCTTCCCTTGATGTTGATGTTATGCCTTCTTGATCAGTACTATATTTTTTTCTCTAATCTCGACAGTTTGAGTTTCTCTTTGTTTCTTTATTTACGTTGGGAGCTTGCAATTTTCTCAATCACTAATGAAGATATGCATTGTAAACCTTTAAACTAGTAACTGTGTAGTAATGGAGTTATTTACTTAAGAGTGATCAACAGTCCATTGCAGGTCTAATGTAACGGTTTGGTTTCTAAAAGTCATTATTTCCTGTCAGTTGCTAATTGATTTGTTGGTCTGTAGTTTTGACCATACACAGTAGAGATTGTTATTAAAAATTGTAAGGACACAGGTTTAGAAATTCGGCCCAAAAGTGGGTGGATATGCCTAAAAGGCCCAACAACAATGAATTTGTAGAGAGTAAATTAGGAAAAACTGGGCTAGTATAGATTAGATTATCAACTGGATGGACTAGGATCACAAATTGGGAGGAAATACAAGGATTTGTCCTAAATGATTCACTTCGGCTTGCGTCCGAGGATGGTTGTTTGGTGTAGGTATTGTTCAGTAATGGATGCTAGTCTTGTTTTTCTTTGTCTCCTTTTTCATCCCCCTCCTACTTTTAGGTTCCTCCTTCCTTTCATATTGCTTCCCTCTTTTCTCTGAGCCCTCCACGTACAGATATAATGAGTTGCTCCTTGACACCTGCCCCCTCTAGTTTTTCCAGAATCCTCTATGTAGGAGTTGTAAGGCTGGAAGTCACTATTCAGATGTTTTCTCCACATAAATGCGGCCAGAGGGTTAGTTGTGGAGCATTCAATGCGGTGTGGGCAGCCTTCTTCCTTGATATTTTGGGATCTTTTCTTGATACGTGCTTCCACAACATTCATCCAGTCCAGCGGAATCCTCTGGGGCACCTTCCTGACCGACAGAGCTCCAAATCTTATCCCGGCTTTGATTATCCGAGGTGGTATCCGTCCTCGGCGAAACCCCGGGATCATTGGGCTCATGTTCAACCATTCCGGCCTTTAGTACGGATCTCCTAGGCCGAGTTGAATCGTCCTCGGACTAGTCCTAGTCCTCGGCTTGGGCTTGGGATGCACTACGTAAATGGATAAGGTGTTCCACGCCCGTTATTCCCCCTGGCGTGTTGCTCCTACTGGCCCACTGCTCCTACCGGCCCATTGCCCCTACAAAAATCATTACAAATTTGTTAAAGATCAAGTTCTTCATCTTTTCCAGCTAGCTATTTTGTAATAATATGCAATCATATCTGTTTATAATACAGACTTCTAAGCACCTAGTTACTAAGAAGGAACAGGACACTGGACCTGGTAAGTATTGTAAAATTTGGACATTCTACAGTAGGGACACACGGCAATTTATTAATTAATTATAGAGATCCGACATTATGTTGAAGTTGGGATATAATTTATTAATTAATTATAGAGATCCGACATTATGTTGAAGTTGGGATATATCCGACATTTGGAAGTTAGAACTGTGAAAAAGGATCTGCTGTAGAAAATGTTAACCTACTTATTATTGTTCAAATCTTGGGTGTAGTTTTTGGAAAAAACTATGTTCTTCTTTTTTTATTTTCACCTTCTGCTTTCTTTTGGTATATTCCTAGTTTAAAAAAAATAAATAATAAGAGCCTAATGGATCTGGGAGTACCACTTTTGTTTGCTATATAAATTATGGTTGTTCTGACATCCCACAGGAATTAAACAGTTCTATCTTACTTACCCTATAAGTTTAAGTGAAATGAAGTCACTGTGTAAAGTGTTAGGCATCAATGAGGTTGATATCAAGTCATGGAGATGATAGTCCTAAAAAATTTGACTAGGTCTGCACACTACCTACTTAATTATTTAATTCTGAACTTGTTGCTTGTGTGATATCCTTCTAAAATTGTGCCTATATTCTTCCAATTTTCCCCTTTTCCCAACTTTTTTGTTGTTGTTGCAGTTCTTCACAACAGAACCTTATGCTTGTGAACCTTCAAGCCTCCCAAAATATCCACCAAGCAAGGAAATGGATGCTAAACGACGGGATGATGAAGCTCGGAGGTTTGGATGCTCTTAACACCCTGCATTCTACTACTAAATAATTGATTTTTTTTATGACAATTTATTTGAAAATTGTGCATATTGCTAAAGTTCTGAGTGATATCATTATTGGGGTCAAATCATTAGGAAGGGCTGGTATAATTTAGGCTTCTATATTTATTGCTTTGGTTAATATGGTAAGGGGCCTAGTACACCTATAAAAAAAAAGGTAAGGGGCCTAGTACAACCCACTTCTTCTCTTAATTTACTCTTATTATTTTTCTTTTTTTCTTTAAAATATTTGAATTTCGGAAAACCTCCTTATGGTCCTGCCTACCTTATTGCCATGTTTTTTACTTTTTTTTTAATGCATACTTCTACAATTATGCTAAGCTTAGACCTCACTGTGGATTGAAGCATATTTGTATTTCTTATATTTTCTGAATATGTGTTGATTATGATAATGGTTAAGAAGCAGATGATTTAGAATCATTAAGTATTGGAGGTCGAGTAGGTGATTTGTCGGACGTGGTCTCCATTTCTGTTATATATATATATATATATGTAGAGAGAGAGAGAGAGAGAGAGAGAGAGATATTAAATTCTATAAGGACGTGGTGTAAAATCCATGTTTTACCCCTCCAATCCCAACATGTCATGTCATCTTATCACATATTTAAGAATAAACACAATCACACTCAATCAATTCTATTACCCATATATAAATCCAACCAAATTGGGAATCTATTAAGATGTTATTAGGTGTAGTAAGATGTATTGAACTTTAAGTAAAATGCTGATGTGGTAATCACTTATTGGATGGTGTAAAATATGAGTTTTACACTCCATTCTTATAGAATTGAATCTCATATATATATATATATATATCTTTTGTTCTTATTGTGCATTGATTCTTATCTGTTCACAAAGCACTATTTGTCAAAGTTTCTCTTATTGCCAGTATGTGTGGTGCAGATTAAGAGCTGCTAGTAAATCCCAGGCTGAAGGTCCAAAGAAAACACGTACACGTGATCGTGCTGCTAGGGCATTTCCTGCTCCAGAAGCCAACGCTGAGCTTCCATATAATCTTGAAGTATGTCTGATAAGTTGCTTCTATCAACCATCCTCTTTTTTATTTATTTAATTAATATTTACTTTGGCTTAATGAGCTACTTCAAAAACATGGCTTCAAAATTTATTATCCTCTACGAATAGATAGCCAGATGAAGTAACTTACTATTTCTACAAGAGCTTATTATCACTACCCTCTGTGTGTCCCTCCCGCTTTTATTCTTGCCCTCTAGGTGCTGGAATTGACACTATATTCTTTCATTACCGATGTTTATAAATTACAAGCTCATTTTATTTAGAAACAAAAGTGGAAATTATAACTAAAGGTGTCCTTGATAACTGAAAATTGGCAATGTGAGATTAGTCATTAGATGTTTCATGACAATAAAGCCTCTCTTCATTTATAATCTTGATTCACAATCTGGCTTTTATATTTAGTGGTCTTTGGTTGTTTGTCACCAATTTCCATTTATTAATTTTGAATTATTGAGAATGCCAATGAGTAAATCTAAATGAGATGGGGAGAAACTATTATTGTGTCTCAAGCTTTAAATGCAACAATCAAATTACTTATAAAAAGAATTAAGAAAAGTGCAACACTCAAAACATAGTTGAACTTCTTTCCAAACCTTTAATGACTATGTATCTAGTAAAAATGTATCTCATTCTCTCCTGTGTGGAGATGTTTTCCACACGTGCATGCCCAAACACTAAGTAATTACCAACATGGATTTGAAATTAGATGATTAAGGGCCCGTTTGGTTTAGTGATATCTCAGTTTTCATAACTCAGTTTTCAAAACTCATAACTTAAACTCAAAACTCATAACTCAGTTCTCAAACCTCACATTCACTCAAAAATTGCAAAACACATGTTTGGACTCAATTCTCAGTTACATATCTCTACAACTTTTCCCTAAAACCGTGGACCCCACCACTGACATTACCCAGTGTTGCTACTGTTGCTACCCGCGTCTCTCCATCTCTATCTTTCTATCTTCTCCCTCTCTTCAACCCACAGCCACTCACCGGCGCCATCAACCACTACCAATCCACCACCACTAACCCAGCCACTAGCCACCATCAACCACAACAAACCCATCCACCACCACAAACCCAGCAACCATCAACAAAACCCATTTATCAACCATCGACAAAATCAAAGCCCATTCATCAAAATAAAAATAAAACCCATCAACAGAACCCATCAACCATCAACAAAACCCATTCATCAAAATAAAAATAAAACCCAGCACCGGCGACAAAATCAAAACCCAGCACTGGCAATCATGGTCTTGGTGTTTCGAGGCTCTCGCTTTGATGGTGGCGGCAGAACTGGGCTGAACCAGCACCGGCGATCATGGTCTTGTGGTTTTCCTTTTCTGGGTCATTGGCTAGTGGTGACGGAACTGGGTTGAATCAGAGAAAGGAAGAAAGAAAGAACCAGACAAAGAACCAGAGAAAGGAAGAAAGAAAGAAAAAATAGAGAGAGAGAGAGAGAGAGAGAGAGAGAGAGAGAGAGAAACCAGAGAAAGAAAGAAAAAGAAAAAAGTGGGAGAAGAAAGAGAGGTAATGCCATCAACACATATGGGCCCCACAGAGGTCAAAAATTTATAATCCTGCCACTGAGTTATGTATCTCAAAAACTGAAAACTCCAATTTGGTGTTTTCGGTTTTCATCACTCTCACTCAAAATTTTTGAGTTTGAGTGATGAAAACAAGATTAGGAAATCAAGCCAAACAAAAAAAATTGTGTGTGTCCCACGTTTTTTCATCACTAAGTTATGAGTTTCCAGTGATATCACTCAAAATTGGCCTAAACCAAACAAGCTCTAAATATTGTGGAATATATAGTAAATGTATGAGCGCTATTGAGCGTCCTTAATATTCCATACTACTCGTCTTCCTGTCGTGAATTGTAAAATGATGTTTCTTGTCTCCCTGGTATTGCTTAATGATTAAGCTACTATATTCAGTACTATATCAGATGCTGTTGTAGTTAGTAGTTTGTGTACTGCTCATATGCTTAATTATCCAGATGTTAACAAGAGCAGAATATGTAAAATAGGTCATATGAAGCTCACGGGGCTCATGGACCATGGCTATTGAAAAGAACTTTCATTGAACAGAGAACAATATGAAAGTTTGTTCACTTAAAATAAGCTTTAAGATTTTGGGTTAGCCAATCCCATATATTTGATGCAGCAGCATAGGCTCCTCAGTGTGTGAAAGATCTACATGCATGCAGTTTTAATGTCAGTTCGACCAAACTTTATAGTTGCTCTTGACTCAATCAGGTTTTAGTTCCCGTTTATGTTTCTTGACTGTTGGCTTTCTTCTGAAACAGAGAAGGCGTTTTATGACCCATGCAAATGCAAAGAGCAAGAGTGAGAAGTTTCCTCCACCGCACCAAGATGGACAACTTGGCTTTCCCTTGGGTGCTTCACATCATATTGATCCTGCCAATGTTCCTCAAGATGTCCCATTTAGTTCAAGTTCATTACTTTATTCAAAAGATTCGCTCCAAACTTGGTCAGGTCCATTGGGTGACCCTGCTGGCCTTGGTGCTCCACGGCGGAAGAAGCATGCTGCAGGTGATGAACGAGAAGCATCAAAATCACAGAGAGTTACCCACAGAGACAAAATTATTGTTGTTCGTGATAAAGGAAAGAAAATTATGGCTTAATCTTTTTGAATACATACATCAAGATTCAGAAGATCTATTAGGCTGGACTGCCTAAGCTCGCTCACAGTTTCGATGAAATCCTACTGCAATGTAATGCAAAGTCTATCCAATCAGCCTGCTTTTTGCATAGAGGGATGTAATTCATTGGTTGAAAGGTGCGGGGGTATAATCAATTTTTCATTTTATAGTCCCTTACTTTTTTTTTTTTTTTTTACATTTTTTTTAATCCCCAAAAAGATTTTTTTTCCCCTGCTCAATTGTTGGAAAAGTGAGAAAATTCATCCTATTATGTAAATCTTTTTCTTTTTCTTTTTAAATTATTTTTCCTTGGTTCCACAGTTCCTTGTGTTGAAAACTGAATACTGCTTAGAATAGTAAAAAAAAAGAATCTAATAAATGCAGCATAGCACCATTCTTGTGTTTGAAGTTTTGTTCAGCAATCTAGCTTCTCAGGATAGATGGCTTCCAAATGCCGTTTTCAATCTCTAATTTTCTTTGTACTTCATGCTAAAGTCTTGGACCTATTCTATGTATTGACTCTCATTGGATTGTTATAAGAGATACTTTCTTTTATGAGTTGGTAGTTGTTGTTTTCAATGCATGCCATGTGCTAGTCAAATAGCCATGCTTGTGTTCCTTTTCTTGATAATTTTTTAATATTTCATAAAGCAAATGCAAAAACAAAATAGAAAAAAGGCAAACAAAATGGCTGGAGTATCTCAGCTTTCCTTAGCCAGCAAGTTGCCTTTTTTTATGTGGGTCATTGTACATAACAAAGACGTCACAAATTTTAGAATCCGAAGCTTGAGAATGATTCTGTAAAACTTTTCCTCAGTCAACGTAATTCCTCACAATTCTTTTTTCATGTGATGCATGTTGCTCACATTTGAAAACTTGAACTTAAATCCTATCCTAACTTTCTTGCATTTAAGATCATGCCTATTAGTGTAAAGAGTTTTGTAGTTGAATGGAACATGTAATTCTCTTATCGGAGGGAATCTGATTCTAATCTTCCTTTTCTTACTAGTTGTAATGGAAAATGACAAATTCTCTCAGTTGAGAAATGTGTTTTACGTGAATGAAGCAATCGCTTGAAACCGTGAAAACAAAAAACAAATGCCAACGTTTTTTGATAAACAAATGGGATGTGGACATGAATTTTGTGCATTTCATTTGAGCATTTGCTGTAAGTGTGGTAAATTAGCACCATAATATAAACTGATGTGTCCATTGCTATGGTTCTTATGCAAAATATATATATATATATATATATATATTTATATCCCAAAAGATGGAAGTTATCCTTACACTTAAAAAGTGATTGTAACTTGTAAGAAGAATGTTTTCTATAGTATATACTATATACTCTATAGCCAATTAATAATATTATAAGATAATTTCTGCATTTATTATTTATATTATATAAAATAATTCTTTTAATTAAAAGATTAGATTTTTTTTTTGAAAATAATTAAAAATTAAAAATTTTATAATTATGAAACAATTCATAAATCATAATACATATGAGTAATGTTAGGATTACAACTTTTATCACAATTTTGCCACAACTTATTCATGTAGCAATAAATCTCACATAGACCCACCACTTTTACTTTATCATTGACAATCATAGCATTTTTAAATACATAATGCAGCATTTCTTTAATGAAATAATAATTTTCTGAATTTAGAAAGAAAACCTACATATTCCTTTGCCCCTCCACAATAAAAAAAGAAAAAAGAAAAAAGAAGAAGATTAAACAGTTTTTTTTTTTTTTTTTTTTTTTTTGGGAACAAAGAAGATAAATGCAATTGCAAATATAAGTCATTAAAAACCTGGAAAAGTAGAAGCAAAACCTCAAGAGGCTTTATTTAAAATTTTAAATAAACCCACCACGTTAATGGGAGTGCTTTTTTTCTTCCTCTACACACACTCTCTCTCTCTCTCTCTCTCTCTCTCTCATAAACAAATAGTTTAACTGCTATAGTCTGTGTAACCGTGTGTTTTTGAAGCCACAAGAAAAACCTTACAAACGAAGAAGTAGAACCCCTTTTCAGAGAAGAACCAAGTAGGCATGGAGGACAGTGCCACCAATGTGGCCCGTGCCATTGTTGCATCCCTCGACTGGGCTTCTACCCCTGATGCTCGCAGCGCCGCTTTTTCTTACTTAGAATCTGTACTCTCTCTGTCTCTCTGTGTTTAGTTTTTTTTTTTTTTTTTTGGGTGCAAGACATTTGGTTACTTTGAATTCTCTATAGAGTTTGAATCGTTTAAATTTGATTCCCTGTTGAGGAAAAAGTTGTTTCTTTTGTTCAGTTTTGGGTCAAATAATGGGAAGTTTTGATTTTGGTTGAGTTTCACCATATGGGTATTTGTGCTTTGTGTTTGATTGCTGTAAATTTGTTATCTTCTTATGTTTTTATGGGGTTTGGGCAACTGGGTTTGCTAAATTTGATTGCATGTTATGGCCTTAGAATTTAGAAGTGGTCAGTAATTTGGTTCAGTTTTTTCCAAAAGGTTTTATGTGGTTTTTGTTCGAAGGGGTAAAATTGTTGAATTGCTTATTTTTCTGTAGGGTTTAGCCTCTTGGATAACTTGAATATATAATCATGAAGTTATTTGATTAAGTTTCAACAAAATGGGTGTTCATGGTATCAAAATTTGAAAATTTAATGTTAGAATAAGGAGTTTATCAGACAAGGCTTGTGACTGCATTCTTACTTTTACCCTCTACAGCTAATTTAGTGAAACAAAACCCCTAATAAATCAGCCAAAGACCTGTGACATTACATTTGGGCAATTTTTTCACATCTGTATAATAAGCACTGGAATTTCCTATTTTTATTTTATTTTTGTTGATACATACATTCTTTTTTATTTATGCAGATTAAAGCAGGAGATGTACGGGTTTTGGCAAGCACATCATTCCATCTAGTCAGAAAGGACTGGTCTTTAGTAATTCGGATGCATGCGTTTAAAATGTTGCAGGTTTGTCTGCATATGCCATTACTCTTTGCTTGCTGGAGAAGTTTATTTATGCTATTTGTTATATTATCTGTTGATCCAGCCCATTTATTTTAGAGAGAGCACCCTTTTTTTTAAACCAACATGGCTAATGGCGTATCTATAGGAATGCTTTGGGTATGTGCTGTGGGTCTTCTGGATGGGTAGAGTTTTGGCCTAGGATTCTGTCTAGGTGTAACCCATCAGGTGCAAGATGGATCCTGCACTTCTGGCTTTCTCTCATGATATGTTGGTGTCCTTACTTCTAT
This sequence comes from Lithocarpus polystachyus, assembly GCA_033629205.1. Lineage (NCBI taxonomy): Eukaryota > Viridiplantae > Streptophyta > Magnoliopsida > Fagales > Fagaceae > Lithocarpus > Lithocarpus polystachyus. The sequence goes on along the minus strand of CM066164.1, from coordinate 25,457,940 downwards.
ATTTTCTCTTCTGGTTTTCTGGTGTTGGTAGTGTACAGTAAGTGAATTAGAATTGATCTTATTTTTATTGTTTGGTTTAGTGAATTGATAAAATAGGCCTATTACGTTTGAATGAACTAAATACCATTTGTTAAACAATGGCTGTTGTTAGTAGTACTTTCAATGAGTAAAAGTTTTATGAAAAATTGGAACTATAAACACATAAATTTCTTAGTGATGAATCTTGATAGAAGTATGTGGTTAAATGATTAAATTTATCATATTCCAATAGCTTAAGCTTTTGGGACAATTGGTAATTTAACATGCTATCAGAGCATGGGGTCTTGAGTAGTTGAGTTCAATCCTATCTCCTGCACCCTACCTCCCATTTAAAATTCCACGTATTGGGCCTCACCTATTAAAAGGAAGTTTGAACCCACACTTGAGGGGAGTGTTAGAAGTGTGGTTAAATGATTAAATTTACCATATCCCAATAGCTTAAACTTTTGGGACAATTGGTAATTTAACAAGCCTATATGAAAATATTCATCTTCTTCGATAATTGTAGCTTCAGTAATCTCATTGAGGTTACGGACTTACTGCGTGCATCAGATCTAAGCATGTAAAAATTATTGTCTTCAAAAGTGAACCTGAGGTTCCTGCAGAGTATGTCATATATCTTGTCACTGAGACTTGATAATTAAATAAGAAATTAGTATTCTTTTTCTTTGTTAATATTTTAAGTTTTTAATTGGTGGTGTCTGACATTATATCATGTTATTTTTTCTGAGGTTCTGTCTTTTAATCCCACTATTCAAGCAGTCAAGCTAGGGGTTGCAATGTAATGGTTTGGGTAATTGATATTTATTAGCTATATCATGTGGAACATGAACAGAATTATATTTCTTCTGAAGGCTAGCAAGCCCTTCCTTTTTTCCTTTAGAGACTGTTTTCTTGGTGGGAAGTCTGCAGTGGTAATCAGATGGTGCATGATTTTGATTGCCCCACCCTCTTCCAAGGACACCCCAAATATAAGTTTGAACTTTATATTTTTGGCAACTTCTTTAAGAAAGGATTTATTATTGGTAATTACACACACACCTAGTGGGCCTTGAACCCATGATCTCACCCTTTTCCTTGTCTTTATGAGGAGAAGAGGTGCCATTAGCTCGTTTGCTAAAAATATTTGCTGTTCAGAATCCTTTTACGCTTGGCAACATGCTGCTAAGGACCTCTTGCACACTGGGGTGAGAGGGGGGGGGGGTGTGGTTGCTAAAAAGAGGAAGAAAGCCCACATGTTCATGTATAGGAACAACGTATAATGCAAAAGAAAGCACAATACAGCTTAAAGAATTGCAGCCCTATAGAGGGGAAAATGACTTTTTCTTTCACTTGACTGCAGAGAGATTTTTGGAGAGACTCTTAAACTTCTCCAAAGCATATTTTTCAGTGTTTCTCCTTATCCAAAAGCACCAAATTGAAGCATGTAGGTATAGGCACTGCCCATTTGGGTGGCATTTTATTTATAGAAAGCTGAGCCTTCTATTTCTGAAGATGTTGATGTGGGGAAAATGCTGGATTTTTAGTTTCTCAATGGAATAATGTTCTAGAGTGCCTAGTCTTTTAAGTGCATCCCAGTATCACTGCTATAGAATTTGACCTTTATGCTCTTGATACATAAAACTTATCACTTATAGTCTAATTGTGTTATTAATTGCTAAAGCTCAAATGTCCAAGGCAAGTGTTGAGATTTACTTGAGTTTTGGCCTCTGCTGTTAGATTTATTACAGAATATAACCGAGTCGTTGGGAATTAAGTGTACTAGTTTAAACCTTCCATTCCCTCTCCCCCTGGGACCAAGACTTACTTTGAAGGAAAAAGAGAGAAAACTATAATTTACCCGTGGTTTGGCTCTCTTACATTTTAGTCCACAAACTTTCAATTGCTACATTTGACTTCAAAATTGAATTAAAATGAAAATGTTGGGGTTTCATCCAAATAAAATGATTTTGCATTTCATGGACAACTTTACCTGTCAATTTCCTATTAGGGTAAATTACAGTTACGCCATTGTGGTTTGGCCCTATTACAAATTGGTTTTGCAAACTTTTTCAGTCTCCAAAGTTTGGATTAAAATGAAATAGTTAAGGGGGAACATGCCCTGCACATGCAGAAAACACTTAGTTTTGATGTGACCCTAATGATTTCATTTTGGTCCAAATCACAGGGGATAACCTGTAATCTACCCAAAAAAAATTCTGCAATTCAGATAGATGCCCTGAAGCCACAGGCATCAGAATATTTTTAGTGGAGTCATGTCTAAACATGTTAAAGTTTTCTTTATATTTTGGCACATTCCTATCAGCTGGAATGCAGTGGTGGTAGTTCTGTTCATCTGTTGCCTGTGAACAGGAATTGGTTCAGTTATACTCTAGAGATTTGCATTTTCTTTCACAAGATATTGAAAATGATAGCAATAACGAATTTAGTTTAAAATAATCATCACAAAAGACATCAATTTACTTTTAAATTGCCGAGATCATGATTGGTGTGAGTGTATCAGATTGGAAGATCTTTTCTTAAGACTTTCTCTTTCTGTACGGCCTTTTTTGGTGGCCAAATGGTATTATTCTGATTTCCCTGTAAAGTTCAATGATCTAAAAGCTGTGACTATAACATATGTATCCTTCTGCAGCATCTGGTCCGACTGCGGTGGGAGGAATTAAGCCCTACAGAACGAAGGGACTTTGCAAATGTCGCTGTTGATTTGATGTCTGAGATTGCAAATGCTTGTGAGGAGTGGGCTTTGAAAAGTCAAACAGCTGCTCTTGTTGCTGAGGTTTACACTATGCTGGTCTTGACTTTTATTTAACACTAATGTTAATCATTTGCTGTTCTATTGCTCATCTTATGTCGTGTGACAGATAGTTAGAAGAGAAGGCTTAGTTTTATGGCAAGAACTGCGGGAGCCTCTATTTTCTCTGTCCAGCAAGGGTCCTGCACAAGTAAATTCATCTTTTGCCACTTGCAATCATTACCTTGCTCTATTACATTTTATTTTAGAATATGCACTAGGTGTTGTGTTGATTTTTTCCCCTTTTGTGTCAGGCTGAGTTGGTTTCAATGATGCTGAGGTGGCTTCCTGAAGATATTACAGTTCACAATGAAGATTTGGAAGGTCTATCATGGACTGCCCTTAGTTTTCTTTATTCTCTTTTTTGGGGGCTGGGTTGAAATGTGGAAATGTGTGTGAGTGCATACACATGTAGATTTCTCATCTGCAGTTGTATTTCTGTACACCCCTCTTACCCTGGTTTTGAATGTCTTACACAGGTGATAGGCGTAGGCTCTTATTGCGAGGACTTACTCAATCTTTGCCTGAGATTTTGCCTTTATTATACACTGTATGCCTTGGTCCTTATCTTCAATTGACGTAGTTTATCCTTTCCTATTTGTAATGCTCTAATTCTTTTTACAGTTACTGGATAGGCACTATGGAGCTGCATGGAGTGAAGCAGCTAATCAACAACTTGACATTGTAAAACAACATGTAGCTGCAGTGACAGCTACTTTAAATGCTGTTAATGCATATGCCGAATGGGCTCCCTTGCCTGATCTTGCTAAATATGGCATAATTCATGGGTATGATGTCTTCTTCTCAGTATGGCAGAGTCGGATTCAAATAGATGTTTTGGTATCTTACCCTCTCTCTTACATGCACAACAGGTGTGGTTGCTTACTTTCTTCTCCTGAGTTTCGTCTTCATGCTTGTGAGTTTTTCAAACTTGTCTCGCCAAGGTATGCATTTCAGTTTTTTCAATTGTATGTTTGAGGTTGTTGATAATTGAAAACATGCAAATATTTTTCCCTGGTGAGAGTTTCCTTGACTGTTGTGTTATTCTTATTTGTGACTTACAGGAAGAGACCTTTTGATGTCTCTGCCTCTGAATTTGATTCGGCAATGAGTAATATCTTTCAGATCTTGATGAAAGTCTCTGGAGATTTTTTGGACAGATCAAGCTCTAATGCTGGATCTATTGATGAAAGTGAATTTGAGTTTGCGGAATATATATGTGAGAGTATGGTGTCTTTGGGTTCTTCAAACTTACACTGTATAGCTAGTGATAGCACCCTTCTTCCTCTTTATTTACAACAGGTAATTGGACTTTGTAATATTTAGTGATGTTAAAAGTGTGGTTAGGGCACTTAAAGTTCAAAACTCAAAGCTGCAAGGTCTAAGCACTTTGCTTGGCCTAAGCGATGTCATTTAATGAAGCAAGCCGAGTCTTAGGCGTGCTTTTCTGGTGCTTTTTGATGAAACACAAAGCACACCTAGGCATGCTTTTTTATTGTTGTTTTTCTAAGAATATATGAATCATTAAAATTTACCACTTGATTTTGAAGGAAATGACATGGACTATTGATTGTGGGCTACTGGGCTCTCATCTTTACTATGTTTGGAGTACAATGGCCAATGGATGATGCCAAAGAGAGTGATTGAGGTCCTTTTTGGATGTTGTAGCTGAGTTAGTAACGTAGAAGTTCTTTTGCATGGAAAGCCACCCCTTTGTTTAATTTTGACTATGTGGAAGGAAAGGAACAGCCAAACATTCAATGATAAGGAGTCTACTATTTTGGAATTGAAATCTAGTTTTCTAAGGACATTGTTTGAGTGGTCCTAAATAATAGGTTCTAGTGGTTTGCAATCTTTGTTTGACTTTGTTTATTCCCTCTCTCTTTGTTTGTCAGGATTGGTGATTGTATTCTTTAGGAATATTTGGTGTACACAATGCGTGCATAAAGTCTTTTCAATAAAACTATTACTTATATAAAAGGAAAAGGAAATAACTTTGTCCATCCATAAAACTTTTATGACGTGGGTTTTCATGTACAATACCAAGTTTTATAATCTAAATTGTTAAACTGCAGTTTCCAATGATTTCTCATCATGTGTAATTGTGTGAACTATTCATTTCCATGGATGTTTAATGTGCGATTGATTTAGTCAATTACATTATAACCCATTTAATATTCTTTCCAGATGTTGGGGTTTTTTCAACACGTTAAGCTAGGTCTTCATTATCACTCCCTGCTCTTTTGGCTGGTATGTGTAGTAATTTTCCAATTATCTTTTTGAGGTGTTAATAATAAAGGTTAGACAGTACCTAGTTACCTTTAAATGTTTTTAATGCTTGCTTCCCTTGTTAGGCACTAATGAGAGACTTAATGTCAAAGCCAAAGGTTGTTGCACATTCAACTGGAGACAGTTCATCTGTGAATAGTCTGAGCACTGGTTCTGGGCAGGTTGATAATGAAAAGAGAAAGATCTTAAGTTTTGTGAATGATGATATTTGTCATGCGATTCTGGATATATCTTTCCAGCGCATGCTAAAGAGAGAAAAGGTTCCTCCTGGAACAGCATTTCCTCTGGGAGCATTGGAGTTGTGGAGTGATGATTTTGAGGGCAGGGGTGATTTCGGCCAATATCGTTCAAGGCTGGTATGTATCACATGGTTAGGAATTAGTATTGTTAATTTTGCATTCTGATACCCTGCCTTTTTCTTTTTCTTGTTAACAATATGCCGCAATTATGATAGTTTTTTCTAATAAGAGAAGGGCGCCCCCTGCCAAGGGAGGGGGGGTGGGTAATCATACAGCCATAACAGGTGTGAATTGTAATTTCTAAGGATGTTCTAGTCCTATACATCACGTTTTGTTAATAACTTCAACTCAGATGAAGGGAGATGTCAAAATACCAACGAAGGTGTAACTGAGTTTTTCTAATCTGAATTTTTTATGGCTAATGGATATTGTGCAAAATGGAAGTCTGTTTCAAACAGAAAAAGAAAAAAATGGCGAAGTGGCATGGAGAAGACTAGGGATGTATGCTAGCAGGGGTCTCCCCCCCCCCCCCCCCCCCCTTCTATATTTGCTCTATTATTTATATTACGAATCATTCTATAATCAAAGTTCCATTAAGTTAGGATCATTTATTTGCAATAGAAAATTTTGACACTTAACACTGTCATCAACAAAGTATGTTATAAGTTGGGATTTAGAAATGTCCACAGCCTCGCTTTGGCCACAGCTCATAATCTGTAAATCTGGTAATTGTCATGCAATTGCAATTTTTTAGAGGGGATTATTTGTATAGTTTACAATAATAAAAACAAAAGAAAGGCATGGAAAAAAGAATAGTTTACATCTTGCATTATATAAGGGCCTTTTTTCCCCCTCTGTTTTGATTTTATGATTAAATCCATAGGGTGGCCTAGGAGTGGGATGTTATGTCCTTTTAGGTAGTTACCTTTTGCTAGGGGAGGTCAGAGGGACTAACATTGTTTGTCTTAGATAGTCCATACAGGTAAAGGTCTTAGGGTTCTTTCCTAATGATCTTTCTTTTCTGGGGTTTTGTTTAATGATGTGTGATCTCTTAATGCAGTTGGAGTTGGTCAGGTTTGTTGCTTCTTACAAGCCCCTCATAGCTGGTGCCAAAGTTTCTGAAAGAACCATTGCAATCATCAAACATCTCTTGCTTTCTCAAATGCCTGCTCAGGTTTGGTTATAAACATTTGTTTATAGGATTTACTCTCTCTGGAGTTGCAAGATTCCCAGCATCACTTCATGCCTATCATAAATGACAGTCTTTTGCTATGTACTGGCTTTTCTAAATTTCAGGACTTACCTGTGATGGAAAGTATGCAGTTGGCTCTAGAAAATATTGTGAATTCCATTTTTGATGGATCAAATGAATTTGGAGGGGGTAGTTCTGAAGTTCAGCTTGCACTGTGTAGAATATTCGAAGGTTTTTTTTTTTAGCAAACTTTTTTCATCCTATTAGAGTTTTAGTTTTTAGTTATATATATATTGGACTCCTTAAATCATTTTGGTTGCTTGATTGAAGGTTTACTCCAGCAACTCCTTTCTTTGAAATGGACTGAGCCAGCACTTGTGGAAGTACTCGGGCACTATTTAGATGCATTGGGTCCCTTTCTGAAGCATTTTCCTGCTGCAGTTGGTAGTGTCATCAACAAGCTATTTGAGCTCCTAAACTCACTTCCTTTTGTTGTTAAGGTTGACTGCAACTTTTATTTGTCATTTTCCTTTTCACTTCCTTGTAAAGAAAACCATAAGAGGCATGGAATTTAAACCAGGTTCACTTGGCAGGATCCTTCTACAAGTAGTGCACGGTATGCGAGGTTGCAGATTTGTACATCATTTATTCGAATAGCCAAAGCTGCTGACAAAAGTATTCTGCCTCACATGAAGGTGAGTTCTTTTATCTACTTGTTTGTGATTCACAGCCCAGGTCCAGAGGTTTCAAACTAGAACATGCTGCATAATGAGCATATGCAACTGCTATTCTAACACCCCCCTCATGTGTGCACCCAAACTCTTCTCAATAAGTGGTGCTCAACTTATGAAATTTTAAAATTTTAAATGAGAGGTAGAATGGAGACATGGTTTGAACTTTTAGGACCCACTACTTTGATACCATGATAAACTATTACTTATTCCAAAAGCTTAAGTTTATAGGAAAGGGTGAAATTAATCACTTGACCTTTATTCTAGATGTAACATACTCTAAATTCAAGTACTGCCTGCACACAATGCTTATTCATGCTTCTTTTGTACATATAAATACCTCATAAACATGTAAGGAAAATAAAGTTATATAACCATCCGTGTCCACATAAAAAAGAACCTAAGAGTTCATCTCTGGTATCTTATTCACTTTGTAATGTTCTCTTTGTAAAGGATATAGCAGACACCATGGCACATATGCAAAGAGAAGGTTGTTTGCTCCGTGGTGAACATAATATTCTTGGGGAAGCATTTCTTGTAATGGCTTCTACTGCTGGGTAATTACTTGCTTATAGTGACTGATCCTGTGTTTATATGTGTGATTTTGTATGTCTTTCTTATTATTGTGAGTTTGTAAAATTGGTGCAGGATTCAGCAGCAGCAAGAAGTTTTGGCATGGTTACTAAATCCGTTGAGCCAACAGTGGACACAACTTGAGTGGCAAAATAATTATTTGTCTGAACCACTAGGTCTGGTTCGCCTGTGCTCTGAGACAACAACTATGTGGTCAATTTTTCACACTGTGACATTCTTTGAGAAGGCACTTAAGAGGAGTGGACTGAGAAAAACATATTCAAATTTACAAAACAACTTGACATCTAGCTCTAATCCTTTACACCCAATGGCTTCTCATCTGTCATGGATGCTGCCTCCTCTTTTAAAAGTATGCCATGTTGAATATTCTCATCAGTGATGCTCTTTAAATGTGATATTTTTAGGGCCAGGCAATAATTTGACTGTTTATATTCTTGAAGTTTCTAGATAGTAATAATTGTGGCATGTCATTGTTTATTTGCAGCTTCTTCGTGCAGTACATTCCCTTTGGTCTCCATCCATATCTCAAATGTTACCTGCAGAGATTAAAGTTGCAATGAGCATGACTGATGCTGAGCAATTCAGTCTCCTTGGGGAAGGGAATCCTAAATTGTCAAAGGGTGCATTAATTATCGCAGATGGATCTCATGCTGACATGGGTAAGGAAGGATATGCAGAGCCAAATGGGTCTGATGATATACGAAATTGGTTGAAAGGTATCAGAGACAGCGGGTACGTATGTATGCATTTGTTTTCTCTTTGATTACTCAAAGTTATTATTTGAATATTTGTTGATACTTTTTTCTTACCCCTTTCCCTATTTTGCCCTTATCATAGAACATGGATACGTTAGAAGATACAGAAATAGAGAAGAGGCCCAAAATTAAGATCAAAAGACAGTCATACTGGATATTAACCCCAAATATCCTAAATTTTTTTTTTCCCATTGAAACCATGTTCCATTTTCACGTAAACTAGTAAAAAAAAAGGGCAAACAAACAGAAAAGCCTGTTTCAAATCAAATTTCTATATGCTCTCCAGTGCAAGACAAAGAAAAATGGAAAATGTTATGTTATGTATTGAATTAACCTATTGTTGATGCAATAAAACTATTAAAATTTACCGAAATGCTCATATGACTTCTTTATTCTATCATGGACAGCAATATTTGCTTCTCAGTTAGGTATAACCATGCAGTAGCGTGTTTACGAGGCCTGAGGAATCCTTCATATAAGTTTGGCAAAAGAGTCAACATTGAACTCAAATCTAGAGTATTGAAAATATTTGGTTAATGTCATCCTTGAGTCTCCTCTTTGTTTAAATTTTAATAAAATTAATTTTTGAAATTGACTTGATATTGAAAGTTGAGGCACTAAATTGACACAATTAATACATGAGGACTAAAAGGAACAATTCATAGTTTGGAGACCAAATTGAACTTTAACCAATAAGTGGAGGACCAAATTAGTAATTTCACCAAAATATTTTCTCTAGATGTTCAGAGCTGGTTTATCAGAGAGGCAGACTGTGTATTTGCTTTTTATCTGATCAATGTGATAAAGACAGATATTCTGCCCAACATTTTCAATGAATAATGAAAGATATGCTTGGGAAATTTCTCCTAGTCTCTTAGCTTTGATTCTGGTTCAGGTTTGGCTGCTCAAGAATCATGAAGCACCATGGGAGAATTATACAAAACTTCACATAGTCAAGTATTTTCTTCATGCAATTAATGTTGTTTGGTGCAATTTTTAGCTTCATCTAATTTATCAAACAGAAAAGCATATTTGAAGTCTTGAGTGAAGAATCCGTGGACATCTTTGAATGACTCCTCATTTACTTGCGCTTAATTGAGACAGTGATGGCTCTGTATCTCTTCATCACTATTATGTTAAAAATTTCAAGCTGAAGTAAATTCTGATATTGTTTTTGGTAATTAGTGGAGTGAATCATTTTATATTTTTTATAATTAAAATTTCATTTATATATTCAGGAGCATTTATTGGTTTCGTTTAATGACATATTATGGATGTATGTGATAATGAATCTTTTAAACTAGTTTTGTCATGTACTGTTTAGGTTTAGGTTGATGTGAATTTTCCTTTTTGATGCTGATGCATCCTACCTATGTAATCCTAGGTACAATGTATTGGGCTTGTCAACAACCATTGGAGATTCATTTTTCAGAGGTTCGGATCTACATTCTGTTGAGCTAGCCCTAGTGGAGAATATACAGTCAATGGAGTTCAGGCATATAAGGCAGCTTGTTCATTCAGTTTTGATTCTTTTGGTTAAATTTTGCCCTTCTGACTTGTGGGATGTCTGGCTGGAAAAGATCCTGCACCCATTATTTAACCACTCTCAGCAGGCTCTAAACTTCTCATGGTCCAGTCTTTTACATGAAGGTAGAGCAAAGGTTCCAGATGTCCATGGCATACTTGCTGGGTCAGACTTAAAAGTGGAAGTAATGGAAGAAAAGCTACTTCGAGATCTAACTCGTGAAATATGTTCACTCCTCTCCGCCATAGCTTGGCCACCTCTAAACACTGGCCTTCCTTCTCTAGAACAATCCGGGCATGCAAGCCGTATCGATACGTCTTCTCTTAAAGATTTAGATGCTTTCAGGTTGAGCTCTATGGTTGGGTATGTGCACTACTTACTGGAGCTTTTTCTGTTGATTGTAGGATTCTTTGCATCCTTATGCCTTTTGTTTTGTACCATAAGTTCTAATTTTGATTTTTCTTCTTTATTACATGGTAAAACAAGCTTCAGACCAACAAATTTGTTTAAAAAATTGTGATTCATTTGCAGTTTCCTTTGGACACACAAAGGTCTAGCCCTTCCAGCCTTAAAGATATGTCTAGAAGCTTTCACATGGACTGATGGTGAAGCTGTGACAAAAGTTTCTTCATTTTCTTCTGCTTTGGTTGTCCTAGCCATATCAACCAATAATGAGGAACTTCAAGCATTTGTTTCTAGAGATCTGTTTTCTGCAATTATCCGAGGGTTGGCCCTTGAGTCTAATGCTATTATCAGTGCAGATCTGGTTGGTCTCTGTCGTGAAATATTCATTTATCTCTGTGATAGAGATCCAGCTCCTAGGGAGGTTAGTTGCGATTCCTCCCTCTTTAAAAAAAAAACTGTCTTATGCATGACATTTACAAGTAGGTAGGCTTTGATTAAAGGAGTATCTAAGAAGTTTTAATGAGAGGGGATGTGTTTCTTTGGTTGTCCCAGGTGTTGCTCTCACTCCCTTATATCAAATCCCATGATTTGGCTGCTTTTGAAGAAGCTTTAACAAAGACATCTAGTCCTAAGGAACAGAAGCAGCATATGAAGAGCCTGCTTTTATTAGCTACTGGAAACAAGTTGAAAGCACTTGCTGCTCAGAAAAGTGTAAATGTTATTACAAATGTTTCAAGTAAGCTTTCATAGTTATCATTTTTTGCTTTTCTTTTTAACTCATTTTGAAAATAACATTAGTAGAAGTAGTTAAAAAGGTCATGTCAATTAAGGAAGTAACAAAGTGTATAACTTTGGATAGAATAGAATTGAGAAAAAAAAAACGTGGCCAACCTTGACTAATCTATGGAATATCCTTACCAATCCCAAATAATTTGGGGTAATTGTTGTTGATGTGGTCATTGTCCAATAACAATTTATTCCATGGAAGATGATAAATCAAAATGGAAATATTTATGAGTTTGGAAAGTTTATTATTCAATAGTCTCTTTCCATGGCCTATCTTTATTGTGTGACTAAATTTCCCATGCCCTATATTTAGCTTTAGAGTTTGCATAAATACATGTAAACATCTTTTCATTACAATATATGTTTTTATTTTTCTTATAATTTTATCAGTTTGTAATATTTGCTAACATGTAGCACATTCCTACTCACAGCAAGGCCGCGCAATTTGGTAAATGCTCCTGAATCCAGATCTGATGATGGGGAAGTTGTGGGATTGGCAGCAATCTTGTGATAATGGCAGATTTCTTGTACAGATTTGAGTTTTACTTTAGAAGTGGGGATATCTTCTCACAAATATATATATATATTTTTTGATGACATAGAACCTCAACAAGGTAGGGCCCTTTGAACTCACCCCTACGGAGTAAACCACGGATACAACGAAGGTCAAGGTATATTTTTTCTCAAATATACCATGGTCCAAGGCACATTTTTCTCGCCAAAGGTCAACAGCAAACCAGTTCACCCTCCAAGAACCTCGAATAGAAGATTTTGATTGGTGGTACAAAAGTTCCATGGCATTCCATTATTTATATGCGTGTATTGCCATGGGAGTGAGGCTTTTCAAATTGATATATACTTCATTTATATCTTATCTTTCTTTTCTAGATTTAAACCACAATTACAGAGTGTCAGCCTATGATTAAGCTATTCCTTACCCTAGTAGCTTCTTATGTTTTAAATAGAGAATCCTGGTCTTGTTTCAAGGCATATATAGACTTCCAGAAGCTTACTGAATGCTATTTTGTTCAAATGCTTTGAGCACCTTTTCATCTACAGGATATTGCCATATTGCTTTGTTTGCAGCTGTAAAAAACCAACATTTAAAAAAATAAAAAATAAAAAATTGGAGAGAAACCTAGAATGTACCAAGGATTGAGTTGCCAATCAATCATTGGCATACTGGCAAAGATTTAAAAATAATAATAAGAAAAATGTAATTACTATTATAATGTCCAATGTTCAATTTAGCCAGTGCTTTGTGGAATTAACATACATTATGGAAGATAGCTAATTGCATTTCAATGGAAGGTTTGCCATGTTACATCAGAAAAATTAGGCCAGTATTCGAGAAAGTTAGCTGTGTAAGGTCTAACACACCAAAGGCCTTGTCATCACAAGGTACTTTCAAAAGTGTTCTAGGGTTGTCCTGGCTTTGGAGTAACTTCTAATAGTAAACGTTAGGTTTAATGACAAATTAAGTCCTCTTGACTTTTATATGGTTTTTTTTTTCTTTTATGGTTTTAATTTTTAAATTTTTTTTTTCCATTGCAGTTCTTTAATACTTAAATTTATTTCCTATATAATCCTTATGTTAGTCTTTATCCAAATTGTGCCATTAAGCTCCGTTCAGCTCCATCTACTTTCGATAACAAAACTATGTTCTTTTTTGGGGTTTAGCAGCATCATATGAAAAAATATTGAAATCATTGGAACAAAAATAAAAGCTGATGAAAGTTTAGGCTTGTTTGATTGATATTATTATTTTTTGAAGTGGTCTCTATATTCTTCAAACTTTTGTTATAGTGTGTTATGTTTTCCTCTCTCTTTTTTTTTTCTTTTTTTTTTTATACAACTAAACTTTTTTTAAGTTTCAAATTAATTAATCAAATTTCTCATTATTTTATGGTGTTTACCATAATAATCAAACTTCATTATTCTGTTTGACATGAAATATTCAATTGTTGCAATCGTATAATTGTATAATTGTAGCTATGCAGCCTAAGAAAAAGAATCTTAAATGTGTACATGTATTTTTCAATCAAGTTATTTTAGACATTCAATCAAATCAATTACTTCAAAAAAAAATGGTAGTTCTGAAGCATTTTTCTAACACATGACAGTATCCTTCTAAACAAACTTTGGGGATGTTTTCTTGGATTTAAGATCTCTACCTGAATCTCTATTACTGAATTGTATTATCAACAAGACAAAGACCCAAAATTAAATATTCAAGACATTTAGGAATAGACTCCATCACAGTAATAATGTTTTCAATAAACAAAAAATTAAATAATCAATAAACAAAAAATACCCCTACCATCACAGTAATAAAGTTTTACTCCGTATAAGTGGCGAAGCTATAAATTTTTCCTAGGGAGGCAAGCTAAATATAATATAATTCTTAAGTTAAAAAAAATCTATATTCATAATTCATTCACTCAAAATTGTCCATATTGTCAAAATTTAGGATAAGTTTCAAGGAAATAATATCTATTTTCTTAGAATCACAGTTTTTATCCTTTAGGCGGTTTAACATTTTAGAATTTATGAAATTTAGGATAAGTTTCAAGGAAATAATATCTTTTTTCTTAGAATCACAGTTTTTATCCTTTAGGCGGTTTAACATTTTAGAATTTGAGATAAATCATAAATGATTGAATTACAATTTGCAAATCTTGAATATTTTTTCTTTTAAAATATGCATAAATTGTGGATTTTTTTCTCATAGATTATTCACACTTTAGCTAATGGTGTAAATTCAGTGAGATAAAAGCAAACAATTAAGCAAGCTCTAAACCAAATATAAATATATTTATGTACAATAAACAAAACCATTTTATAAAATATATATGACATTTACTTTAAACTAACCTATCATTTTGCATTTAGGCAAAAGCACAGTAACAACAGGCAATCAACAACACATACCCATTTCTACCCAAAAAAAAAAAAAAAACACGTACGTACCCATAAAAAAAATACAAAATTAAAGTTATATAAACAAAATTGTAAAGAAATTGGACAACACAAGTTTTTTTTAAGAAAAAAGAAATTGGCAAACAACCACAAATTAAAACACATGCTGTATAGCAGTAAAGCACACAGTATTTCAAAACAAGAGGATTTAACAAGAACCCAATGGAGTAGGAGGATTGGAGCTAGCTGTCCATTTCACTTATAGTTGATTTCAAAAGCCCAAATCGCCTGAGTTGACATTATTGTTGCACTTAAATCAAATTCCATGGTGAAACCAATCTTCAAGAAAATGAACTGCAGTTGGAAAATCTGGTTAGCCTCGAGGCTGCTCTATAAATATGAGGAGGCATAGTTGCTTCAGGCTGAAAAGAAAAAATGAAAATTGAGACTATTTTTACAATGCCACATCACTGTCTCAAAATAATTTCATAAGCTAATTTCTGTAGATATCTAATTTTCAGCCTGTCCACCTAATCCAGAGGCAATTATATATGCTATAAAATAACAAAACTTTGTAATTAACAATCTCAAGAATTCTATGGAAGCACTACGTGGCATGCATGCCTTGTGTTGGGCCTCATGCTTAATGCATGTGTTTAGGAAAATGCATTGCATGCACAAATAACTATGATGATGACTACCATTGTACAGGGTTACAGACAAATTTGCCATGAGATACGTGATAAAATGGGACTTTACAAAAGGAGGATTGACCTTGACTGGTAGCTTGGAGACGAGTAGGTGAAATAGAGTCACATGTACAAAAAGATAGGAGGATAGCTACTTGGTTCGATGTAAATTTGAATGGGTAGTCATATGGATGCTTCTAGCCTAAGCAATTCCCTCTATAAACCCCATAAAAACCCCTTTGGGCTTATGTAAGTTCCCACGGAGCCACTAGGAACTTTTGCTATATATTGCTGTGTATATTGTGTTAGACATATTCTAAGGTTCTGAGAGTGCACCTTCTTCTGGTGGAGACTGTGGCAGTGGTGGTGGTGGTGATATCATTAAGAGTTAGCTTGTAATGGGACCTGGAGGCCCAGGAGGACCAGGAGGACCGCCCGGACCACCCGGATGGGGTCCAGGACCAGGAGGACCGTTCTTCTGTGGTTTTTTTGACATGATTGGTTCTTGGTATGTACATTCTAACATCTAAGTTTTGGTTTCAAGTTACTACTAAATTAGTTTTTTTTTTTTTATTATTAAGTAATTTTAATTTTGAGCATTCCACCTTTTTGAATTTCTCTTTATTGGACTCAAGCTTCCTTGCTATTGTAGTTATGTGATCTCATTAATCAATTAAGATTCAATGGTTTGTTGGCATTATTATTCTCAAGGGAATGGTGAGCTGTGAGGTGACATATTAAATGTAGAACATGAGAAACAGGTGTTGTTTTTTCATTTCCTTGTAATTCACTGAAGCTTAATATTTCTGGTTTTCAAAACTTTTGCTTTGAATTAGTATTAAACTAGCTTACAAGAACGAGTATCCCACACTATTTTCCTTTTTTCAACAACATAATCATTTCTTGATAATTCGATAGTTGAGGATGAAAGATTTGAACTCATGATATCTCTATTTATTAGAAACATTAGGAGGTGCCAATCGAGTTACAAAACTCTTGGCTCAATAACAAACACGTAATATTCTAATATATGGAACATTAGAGTACAATGACAAAAAAGCTGCATTTTTAAGATTATTGATCTCTATAACGAGTTAACAACAACCAAGCCTTATTTTTCAATGTCGGCTAAAAATATTTAAAAGTTAGTGGCAAAATATTGAAAGGGTTTTATTTATTTATTTATTTAAGATTGAGTTTGTAAGGGAACATTGAAGTTTTAAAAAAAATTAAATTAAATTTTTTTTATTGATATAATTATTATTGTACCAATCCTGGTTTTAATGACTTTATTTTATTTGATATTTTTGGCTACAGCCTGAGCTTCATATGCTGTTGCTGGTTGCTTCAAGATTGCTTTGGTGGCCCACCTGGGCCTCCTGGACCCCCTGGCCCACCAGGACCACCTCCTCCATAATCAACTTCTTCCTACCAATACACACACCATGTGCAACTACTATCTAGAGATTTACATCTCTCTGTTATGTGAAAATAATGACCACTTTGGGGCAGAAGGACTTAGTAAAAAGTTACTAAAATTGAAAGACATACTGGTTTTTAGAGTGCCAGTTTAATGTCTCTCTTTATCAATGGCTATTAGACATTTATTTGTATGCATTGAATTTTAATTATAACTATCGGATTTATGTGATGATCTGAACCATCCAATCCGATGCATTCATTCTTTGTTGAGTTTCTTGTGCAAAAAGTGGTTGTTTGCAATCATTGGCATTTAACAATTTGCTTTACACTGTTTTTTTGGGAAGTCTTGAGATGATTATGCAGTACATGATAGTTATTGCGTTAATCAAAATCAAGTCAAAATTTAAACCAGTTAAGGGTGTGTTTGGACTCAATTAGTAACCTCGGTACTGCCTTAATAAATTTGTTACTAAATTTTCTTCTGATTTTATGAAATAAATTGAACCTTTCAACTCGGGTTCAAAATAAGGGGGAGTCAAGCCCACAACTCACTCACTTTAGTATTAAATAGAGGTTAGTGGTGCATAACAAATAAAAAAATGCCAAGACAAAAGCTCGGAATAGAGACAAGGGAATTTTTTGTTTTGGTTAAATTGATAACAGAGGGAATATTTATTTTAAGTATTGAACAAATGGAACAAATAATCGCCTTTGATGCTACGTATAACAAAGTGAGTATGGATGGTGAGAATTAGGTAGAAGTATAACTGATAAACTAGAGGGAAATAGACTTTACTTATGCCACCACACACAAACACTACTTCAAACCAGGGTAATGAATATGGCCGGTGAGAATTAGGTAGAAAGTAGAACTGATGATTGGAGGTCCTCCATTATTGCTTTGGGATTTATAATGGATTAAGAAAACTCTTATTATTTTTATTATTAAAAAAAAAGCTCTTATTATCCACTCTCCATAGGATAAGAACTAAGGCTTTCGATTGTTGAATTGTTAAAAACATAGTAATCCTGAATTTTGATCTTAATTGGATAAAAGGTTCAGCTGCTTCAATGACTTTAAGCTAGGGGTGGCAAATGGGCAGGTTTGGTCATAAATGGGTTGGGTCATAAATGGATTGGGTGTGTAATTACCTATTTATCTATTTATGACCTGTTTATATATAAATTAATTATTCATTACCCGCCCAACTCATTTAATTAGTAACCCGCCCATTTAACCCAATATAATCTAAATAAATAAATAACTTGTTAAAAACTTTAAAAACAAAAATTAAAAAGTTCAAAAATCTTTTCCTATTCTTTCCTTTCATTTTCCCTTCACAAAATTCATTTATCAGCAACCAAACAAAGCCAGAGAGAGAAAAAATTTGATTTTTTTTTTTCTGGGCAACGAAACAATTTGAGAAAATATTACCAAAAGAAAAGGAAAAACAAAAACAAAAACAAAAGAAAAAGAAAAGAAAAGAAAAATAGAGCCCTAGCAATTTCTAACCCAGTTGTCTTTTTGTGTTTTCTTTATGAAACGCGGCGAAGTTAAAAGGAGGGAAAAAATTTTTACGGAAAAACAAAGCTTTCTCGAGAAACAAACATGGGGTACGTGTTCTGCTAGCTTGCGCCGTCCACCATTACGGCACGAAGAGTTGGGACTCCGTCTCGGCAGAGCTCCGAAAGCGAAGCACCACCGCGCTCGACCACTTCCTCACACCTCACAGCTGTAAACAAAAGTACCTCGACCTCCAACATCGTTTCAACCAAAACGCCAGCGAACATAACCAGCTTCGCCGGAGACGAAGCTAATCTGGTGAACTCCGATTCCATCCCCATTCATGGAAAAACAAAGCTTTCCCGAGAAACAAACATGGGGTACGTGTTCTGCTAGCTTGCGCAGTCCACCATTACGGCACGAAGAGTTGGGACTCCGTCTCGGCGGAGCTCTGAAAGCGGAGCACCACCACAATCCACCACTTCCTCACACCTCACAGCTATAAACAAAAGTACCTCGACCTCCAACGCCGTTTCAACCAAAACGTCGGCGAACATAACCAGCTTTGCCGGAGACAAAGCTGATCTGGTGAACTCCGATTCCATCCCCATTCTCTCTCTAGAATTTCCTTTTGTTTGGTTATTGAAAAAATCTAAAGGAAAGTGTTTGGGCTTAGAATCTAGAAGTTAAAGTGTTTGGTTACTCAGAAAATTTGAGGGAGAGTGAGATTTTTAGATTTTAGAAGGGTTTGGATATTAGTGGGTTTATTTAATTTTAAATTTTAAATGGGTTTAGTGGGTATTAGTGGATTTATCCATTTAAACCTATTTAATTAAATAATTAAATGGGTCTTTATCTATTTAACCATACTCAAATGGGTTGGGTTAGGACTTATCCAAATAAGATAGGTAATTGGCGGGTTCATGAATATGGATAAAAATTGCCACTCCTACTTTAGGCAAACCTTTGATCATCCTCACGTTTTGGGCATTGCTGAAGGGATGAGAGATTATATATGCAACCCAATATGTGACAGGTTCAAAAAGAATCGGGTTTTGCTTCATGCTGGCTTGTAGGATATTCACAAAAAATAACAATCAGTACTTGTTAAGTCAAGATAAGAAGTTTTAAGGGCCACCAAATTCGACTCAATCAGTCACAAAAACCAATGGCTGTTTTCACTTTTCACTAATAGCAGAGAAACTCGACGTCGATTGTCAATGGGCACTTTCAGAATATAATATAAAATAAAAATAATCCTCTTCATTTAATTAAAATTGACAATGTTTATTTCATAATAAAGAATAGCTTTTTCAAATTTTAAAGGTAATTTAAAATCTCATTCTACTTCTCCGGATACTTGTAATATAGATTATATGAGATTAGATAGCAATCAAAGGTTAAAAACTATTCTTGGTGTACCATGTTGTGATCGTTTAAAAAGCTAGTTTGAACGAGGACGGGGCAATTCATGGGCCAATTTATGCTTTAACTTGTGATGGGGATGGCTGTTTCATTTATTCTAGTGGTTGGATTAATAAGTGTAATAAATTGTACCTCTCTCTCTCCTCTCAAGAAGGTATTTCTTGCGTTTGTCTCATGCATTCTATGTGAAATTGACATGTAGTTCTCAATGTGAGATTGACATATGGGTCTCACACTTATAGAACTCAAATGTTAGTTTCATATAAGGCACATAAGACGGGCGCATATGAAAATTTTGCCTTCCTCTCACTCTTCTCAATGTCTACTTATCTAAAATTTAAAAATGTCAAATTACTTGACAATATTTAATTTCATTCTTAAAAACATCAATTATTTCAATTTAAGCATTGAAATTTTAAAAGCAACTCAATGTTATTTTTATACCTAACTTATTTGTCATCATACGAATGACAATTACCGATGTTACAAAAATCTTTTTCACATATTTTATTTATGACATTTATATTGGCAATTTGGCATGTTAAACAAAAACAGAATATATGAAGACAAGTAAAACATTTGTGGTCCTTAAACTTTAGCATTATGGGACTAATATGTGTATGAAAAAACATTTGCCACAATAGGGATTGCCATATACGCAGCGACTATAAGGTATGGTAAGGGAAATTGGTACATTTTTATATTTTCAAATGGTACATTTAGTTAGGCGTTTTTAAAACTCAAAACTCCATTTTGCAATAACAACTCCTTATAGGTTTTTTACAAATGCTCATTTTAAATCCAAAACATCGTTTTGCAAGACTTATCCGAACGCACCCAAAGTTTGGTCATTAGTACTCTAATTAGGTAATAGACCCAATTTTGATCTATATACATATATCGGATGGGTAAATAGTGGGGGAGGTAGAGGTGTGGTTCAAACCAAACATAAGACATCATAATTGATGCATTACCATTAGATTATCACTCAAACTTCAACTTTGATACTATATTAGATAATATAAAGCATATTTCTAATTTGATGTTAAAGATAGTTGAAAATATTACTAGGGCTTGGGATAGAAATATAGAACCATATTAAAAATAGTTGAAAATATTGGGATAGAAACAAAATATTTGAATTGTTTGATTCCAACACAACAATCAATATTTTCAACATACATATTCCTTCTCTCAAAGAAGATTCATTCCTTTAGAGTTTAGACCCCTAGTAGTAATGGATCTTTCTCAAAGACACTGGCTTATTTGGCCAACCAGCAGTCAGGGTTCTTAGACACTGGACTAATGACATCTATGGATTGGAAATCCATATGGAAGAAAAAGAAAAATCATAAATGAGAGCAAGAATATTCTCATCTGAAAAATTGCTTGAAATATTTTGTCAACAAGGGAGGTTCTGAGTATTAGACTCTCTCTTGAAGAATTAGCATGTCTTGTTTGTAAGTTAGCGGACCAATCTTTACTACATATTCTCGTGGATTGTCCAATGGCAACTATTTCTTCTTGGCCAATATGCTTTTCGTCAATGAACCTTTCAAGTTTACTATATTTTGCCAACATCAACATAAGACGTCCTAGGTTTTGTACATGATCACTTTTCGTCAGTCATTATTGACAGAAATGAGTTGGAAGAAAGAAAAAGAAAGTGAAAGAGAATGTTGTAGCCTTGTAGGTAGATGTGAAAAGATGGGTTTGTTAATTGTTAGTTGATTTAAAAGAACTTACTATTGTGACTTTTTCTTTATATATTCATTTTATTTGGCTTTTGGTTTTGAGTTGGAGATGTTTTGGTTATTCAAAAGAGGACACCAAAATAGTAAAATTGTAAAAATCCTATTTCTATGTAGCAAAAGGTTGAATTGGTTTTTTTTTTTTTTTTTTTTTTTTTTTTTTTGGTCACCTTCTCTTTGTACCACCTTTAGTTTTATCTTTTTGACAAAATAAAAAGCAAGTGACAAAACAGTTATTTCATTGAAATACGAATTGTCAGAGCATCCACAGCAGTGGAGCTAAATTTTTAGCAATTTAGCTCCACCAAAAGTTACTTTATCTATTTTAACTACACATGTGCTGCAGCAGTGGATCTATTTTAGCTTTCAATACAATAAAATAATATAAACATCACTATAAAATAATATATACCCTACAATAAAATATTATTATTTTATTCTCTCTCTCTCCAAATAAAATTAAAAAAAAAAAACTATTCTTTTTTCCTTCTATTCTATCTGCTCTCTCTCTCTCAGCCGGTCTCACAACTCTCTCTTTCTCTTTCTCCCTCTCTCAGATCATCGTCGCCGGCCCAGGCCTTGGACGATCGTCGCCGGCCCGCCGTCCCTCGCCTCCGCCGTCTCTCAAATCTGCTCTCTCTCTCTCTCTCTCAGCCGGTCTCACAACTCTTTTTTTCTCTTTCTCCCTCTCTCAGATCAGCTCTCTTTCTCCCTCTCTCAGATCATCGTCGCCGGCCCAGGCCTTGGACGATCGTCGCCGGCCCCCGCCGTCCCTCGCCTCCGCCGTCTCTCAAATCTGCTCTCTCTCTCTCTCACCCAGTCTCACAACTCTCTCTTTCTCTTTCTCCCTCTCTCAGATCAGCTCTCTTTCTCCCTCTCTCAGATCATCGTCGCCGGCCCAAGCCTTGGACGATCGTCGCCGGCCCCCGCCGTCCCACGCCTCCGCCGTCTCTCAAACCTTGCCCTGTGTAGATCGGTGGGTTTTTTTTTTTTCTTTCTATTTTTGAGATGGGTTTGGTGATTGGTGGTCGTGGGTTGATGGTTGGGGTGTGTGGTGGGTGGTGTGTGGTGGTGAGGTGGTGGGTTTGTACATCGGTGGGTTCGGCCACCATAGCAGAAAAAAAAAAAAAAAAAAAAAGAGAACAGATTGTCGTCGGCTTGGGCCGGTGACGATGAGGCCGGCGGAGGCGTGGGACGGCGTGGGACGGCGGCTTGAGATGGCGACGTGGGCCGGCGTGGGACGAACGGCGAAGCAGAGAGTAGATGAGGGAGAGAAAAAAAAATGAGAGGAAGAAGGAAGAAGAAGAGAAGCCGGAGAGAGAGAGAGAGAGAGAGAGAGAAAAAAAAATATTTTTTAAATAAAAGAGGAGAGAGAGGGTTAATAAAATAATATTTTTTTTTAGCTTTGATGAACAGTGCACATTTATTTATAAATGTGCACTGTTCATGTGTAGCTAAAATTTTAGCTTTTAGCTCCACTGTTGGAGCTGTGTTTTTGGGGCTTGTGGAGCTATATTGCTATATATTATAGCAATATAGCAGTATACCTCCACTGCTGTGAATGCTCTCACATCTCATCCTTAGAATTTATCCGTGCCCTTTGTTGGGAATTTCAACGAATTCCCAAATATGCACGAGACGAAAAATAGAAGAAAAAAATCAAATAAAAACAATCACATAACACAAAAAAATTATGTGGTTCAGCAATTTAGCTATGTTTGAGAAATTGTTGTGTTTTTAATTCCATGTCAAAAAAATTATAGAGGTGGCAATTATTGTATATTAATACATAAAAACTCTAATCTAAAGCCAAAAAAAAAAAAAAAAAAACCCCAAATCACAGGTTTAAAATGTGCTAAATCAAGCCCAAAATAATCCAAGTCATACTGTTCATAAACTAAGCCTTAGAAATTCTCTCATTTAAAATCGCACGCTTCCATATTGGGTCAAGTTACAAACTGAATCAAACGCAAACTAGTCTCCACATAAGCATAACAACGTTCATTCTTCAACTAATGGATTGCTTGTTAAAGATGGTTCCACACGGAACGTGTTGACTAGTAGAGTTATGAATTATGATAGACAACCGACATGGCAGTGGTCTCAGTTCATACGCATGCCGACATGTGCTTGTCTTTTTGTTTACACGTATTGCATTGGAATGGAGCAGAGAAAGTGAAACCACTCATTGAAAGCAATGAAGTATCTTGAAGAGAACAAGAAGGATAACTTAGTTTTTGAAACTTCGAATGTTAGGTTTTGCATTGAACGTTAGGTTGAAAAAGATAAGTGGATGAAATCATCAAAATATCCTCAAACCAACTAAACTATGTACAATTTTCTTTGACTTACTAGTCCACCACTAAATCTTCAAGAAACTTGTATCCTTAACCATTAAGCTCTCTTTCTTAAAGAAGAAGAAAAAAAACAACTTAAACTTATAAAAAAAGAAGAAGAAGGTTCTTTCCCTCTCTTGAAAGTCTATATATAGAGAACTATAGGTTTAGCTCATTTTCATATATAACAACATTGCAAACTTAGTGAAAGAAGTTAGCCACATTTTTCAAACTTGGAACTAAGAGAAAGGAGATTGATAGAGAGAAATGCCTCCTCGTTGGGGACCTCCGCCAGGGCCTCCCGGTCCACCAGGACCATTTGGTTGCTGTGAATTTCTCTGTGGTGGTATATGCAGGCTTGTATCTTCCTGGTGAGTTTTTATTTTTACTGTTTTCTATTTATTTTTTTTCTTGAAAATTAGAATGCTACTTCTTTTTGGGGATAATCCTGTTAATTAGTCGAAAATAGAACAGAAATATTAGGATTAAATTGAGCTTGGCTAAGGTGCTACATATATATTGGACTAGATTAACAAACTTATAATTCATTTTTAAGAAACTTTGAGTCATACTCATTACAAAGGACAAAGTTTTGCAAGTATGGAGGTTATAAGAAGAAAATGTAATTTAATGGTGAGTTTGTCAAAAATCACCAATTATAAAAAGATATTAAGTAAGGTTGTAGCTTAAGATTATAACCAATATTGTAGCTAAACTTTATTTTATTACAAATGTCACAAAAAAATTATGGTTAATTTTATATCAATGTACAACCTAGTTTGAGAAAATGAAAAAAAGAAAAACGAAAAAGAAAGTAGTAATGTAGATTCTGATATAATATATATTATAAAGTATCATTCTGCTTTTGTTTAGTACATTTTAAAAGTTTCTAATTTGGGCTATTTTGTTGGCAGTTTCTATTTGCTGTGCTGCTGTTGCCTCTTCGAGAATTGCTGTGGACCATTGTTTGGTGGGCCCGGTGGGCCTGGTGGCCCACCTGGTCCTTTTGGGCCCCCTCGCTTCTGATCAAGCTGATTTCCAAAGCGTTTTGTAATATCATGAATGAACAATATTGCTGTGTTGTTGTTAATAAGAAATGAGTTTAGATTTGATTTTACTATTGCTATGTTGCTAGCCTTTCAATTCTCACTTTGTATTGTTGACTGACTGTTTGGGAATGTGAGAATAACAATGCCAATACCAGTTAGGCATTTGAGTTTAGTTTGAGTCTAAACTCAGTGGATGCTGTTTGGCAATTATTACACATTCAAACCAATTATGTTGGTAATGAATGTGACCTATAATATGAAACAGTGATAATATACAGTTGGTAACAGAACCAATCTCTCTGCTTTGTTCTATTATGCCATTTTGTAATCAGACTTTCATATATAACATGCATTTTTTGGTTCTCCAATTTTACTTTGCACACCTGTTGCCATTCAACTTTTCAAGTGCTTCCCCATGAAGAACTAGAATATAGCTTATATATATATATATATATATAGAGAGAGAGAGAGAGAGAGAGAGAGAGAGAGAGAGGCTTTGGTTTAATTTTGATTTTATCTTCAAAGTGCAACTGCAATTGTGTTTGTTCTCTTATGAGTACAAAATATACACAAACAACATGAAAAGCTAATGTTCACTAAAAAGAACCAGGAAAAAGGGCAACAAAGGACTCTCATGAGTCATGGGTTATGCTTCTCTTTTACTTTTCTTTCCCCAATCAACATTGATCATTCTTCATCCCAAATCAATTCCCTCCATTAGTTTGCACCCTGACTATCTATGGCTCAGAATCTTGGAGTGGAAGTTCTTAATTGAAATTTTATATTATTTCCCCTACATTTTAGGAGTTCCTTGAAATTAAACCCTAAATTAAAAAAAAAAAAATAAAACCTTGAACTTTCTAAATGGTCTCAATTCACACTATCAATAAGTCACTTTTAGCTAAAAGTTGTAGAAATTCCCATAAGTCGAGACTGAAATTTAACCCAAACACGTTAAATCGTTCTGACTTGTATATTGTATTTTAGCACCAAAAAACCTTAGAAAATGACTCTAAATCCTAATAAATTAATAGATTTTAATGAAAATCTCACATGACATGCCCGGCCCTTTAGTGCCCAAATAAGTTTCAAGTGAAGTTTATTTGACTTTTCATTATTTTTCACAATAACTCTTTGAAGGAGTGAATTGAAAGAATATTTAAATTTTAGGGTTCTAATCTTTTTTTTCTTTTTAATTTAAGGTTTAATTTTAAATTACCTTCCCCATATTGCAAATTTCCTCAAAATTCTATTATCCACGTGTGCTACTATTTGAGTATTAAATTCCATTGTGGTCAGATAATTAGACAACATTGAATAACCGACCTACCTACAAAAAGATTATGATAACAACAATATCTTTACATTCAATTACAATACTACTAATAAATTGGGATAAAAAGTCATTCTTAGACCTTGATTTGATTGGGGATGATAAAGAATCTAAACCAAAACAGGTGGTGTGGCCTCTCTTTATCAAGTCCATTGTAAAAATATTCTTCTCCCCGTAACTTTCTACCTTCAATTTTCAACTCTAGCAATTTCCAGTCACATCATGCCATTCTGTGTGCTGCATATCTGTTTTGTGCCCACAATGAGTTACAAAGTCATTGTAAAACCATGCATATATGTTGAATTTTGGAATAGTAGGTTGAAAGAAGATTAGTTGCATACCAAATGTCCTTATCCAAAATAATTCATGACTTCTTTACTTTACTTACTAGTCCTAGACACGCAAGAATCCTTATCCATTTAAGCTCGCTCTCTTCCTCTCCTTCAGAAAGTGTCTATAAATAAACACCTAAACCTGTACCTTGTTCCTACTAAATTCAATTTCAGTAGCTAAATTCAAAGAGAAAAAGAGAGATGTCGGATTGGGGACCGCCACCGGGAGGACCTCCTGGTCCTCCAGGGCTATGTGGTTGCTGTGATTTTTGTTGTGGTGGTATATGCAGGCTTATATCTTCGTGGTGAGTTATATATCTCTCTCTTAATATCAAAGATAGCTTAAGGTCAATAATATTTTAATTCTTTTTATTACAATTTTATATTTTCTTGTTTTGGATTTTAATATGTCTAATGTCTAAGGAAGCTATGAGAGAATTCTCTGTATTTAAATATTATCTTCAAATCGAAGTTGAAATATAGTCAAGTTGCATTTGATGATATCATGTTGACTAATTCACTATTAAAATTAGAATTTGAATGGCATATGAATTGATAATAATTATTGATAATTGCTATAAGTTAATCTTAATATTAATTTAATATTTTTCATAGAAAAATTCTATTTTGAATAAAAATATAAGAAATCAAATGAGTTTTCAGTAATACTGGTAAGTTATATACATTGCAAATCGTATATCAAAGGCTTAAACATGTTTGGGGGGAAAAAAAGTTAATATTAATATTAATATAATAGTTTTCATAGAAAAATTCTATTTTGAATAAAAATATAAGAAATCAAATGAATTTTCAGTAATATTGGTAAGTTATATACATTGCAAATCGTACACCAAAGGCTTAAATATGTTTGGGAAAAAAAAAAAAAACAAAGAAAAGAATATAGATAGATAACAGAGACAAATGTATTACAAGGTGGAGTCCAGGCAGGTGCAATTTTGGGTTGGTTATGTTTATTAGATGGGTTTTGGGATTATTGGGATGGGTTCAAAACTTCAAAATGAGCACTTGTGTTTTATAGCAACATGACTCTAGTCACACAAAAAAAAAAACAATTGCAAAGAATGCTTGACAATTTTGATTGTTAACAAAATTTTTGACATTAATGGAGAATGCAAAAGTATAAATGTTCATCTAGTTTTACACAAAAAATATGTTGTAACCTCAATGTATATAGAAAACTGAAAAACTGAAAAGCTTTAAAAGTTCGTAGACCTTGAAGTGAAGGAAGAGAAAGGCTACTCTTATTGTGTGACCTACTATTTGAGAAAGGAGTTAAGCTCACAATCAGGCCAATATTGGGATTATTAGAAATTTCACAAAAATTAGACCCCTTTTCGGCCCAATGTGCAGCCCAATTTAGAAATGGTAAAATTGTGATAAATTTTGAGAAAAAAAAAAATGATCTTGTACTCTTTTTTAATATATTTGATATTTTGATTGGCAGTTTTTATTTCCTCTGTTGCTGCTGCATCATAGAGAGCTGCTGCGGACCAGTTTTTGGTGGGCCACCTGGGCCAGGAGGGCCCCCTGGCCCACCTGGTGGGCCTCCCTTCTAAGCAGCCCATCCATTTCCCTTCTAAGCAGACTCAATTTAAAAAAATAACTGTGTTTATTTGTCTAATTTAAGTTTTTAATATTGATTTTGTACATTTATTTTATGGGTCTTGTATATTTATTTAGTACAATAAGGGACATAACTTATATTGGTTGTGTATAAATTGTAAGTGAGTTTTCATCATCTAATACATACTAATGGCTTACCCTGCCTTGGTCTTTAATTCCCACAAATTCTTTCCTACAAAATCATCAACTTAAAAACCTTTAATTCATACGAATTGGAAGAAAGGAAACCAAAATTAAATTTCCAGAACACACAGACACTCAAATAATAAACTACCTGAAAAGAACAAACAGCGAGGATGCAAGTGAATGCTGGAAGTGTATAGTTAATGCGCTAACAATTGTTGGGTCTGAGTGTTTAAACCTTCGAAGTAAAAGACCATATTTCCAATTCCCCTGCATTTTGAGTGTAAGTTTGTACAATTTAATTTGTAACAAGAATACCAAAGGAGAAGAAGATAAAATGTACTAACTAGCATGCACGCGTTGGGCATGTAGACAACAAAAGAAAAAGCTCAAAAATAAAAGCTCCACTTGTATCTGCTTCAGCTATGGTAAACAATTTTTCCCCCAAACTATTGAAAATAATTCTTTAAAACATTTAGTGATGATAAACAAATTTTTTGAAATTTAGGGATGAAAAACAAAAATTAACTAAAATTTGTATTACGAGTTGAAGAACATAGTTTCCCATGTGACAAGTCGTAAGCACATTATTATTATTATTATTATTATTATTATTTATTAATAGGAGTTGTAAGTACATTATAACTTAATGTAGTCTATTTTAAGTGAAATTGTATTACTAAATACTTTTAAAAAATAAAGTACTGTTGTAATTAAAACTCAATCATCAAAAATTTTAAGAAAATTCTAAAACGAGTTTCATATATTCTTTATTTTAAATTATTTTATGGTCTATTATAATTGTAGGTTATTTTTAATAAAAAATTTGGGGTGCAGGTTCTTAGATGTAAAGGGTGAGTTTTTTTTTTTTTTTTTTTTTTTTTTTTTTTTTTTTTTTTTTTTTTTTTTTTTTTATGCCTCTCAGCTCCTAAGCTCATTTTACTAGTCAATACAAATTTAATTTTGGTTTGACCAACATTTGAGAAAGAGAAGAGTATGATTATCTGATGAAGAGTGATGCTCCAACAACCACGGTTAGATTTTGCAAATTGATGTGTTATTCTTTGAATAATAGACTTGTGATTTGACTTTTAAATCCTACTTATACCGAAAAATAATTGGTTTTTTGAATTTAAAGAATAAGAGTAATGATCATGGAGTGGATACCATAAATTGAAATTCTATAGTATGTATTAAAAAAATGTGGATGTCTTCGTAGGCATTCGCATAAGAAAGTTATTAATGTTATAACTTTTAATAATTTTTTATTTACTTTTAGGTAAGATTATATATATACTACTTGTAGGGATAAGGGCTTAAAATTGTGTATTAGGCATTAAGCTTTATCCAAGGACGATTTAAAGTCCGAGGATAGATAAATAAAAAAATACGAAGAATCCCAAGATAGAGTTTGATACATGTGAGATGAGTGAAGGTGATCCGAGTGATCCTCGCATAACCCTAACTATAGAGATGTGTCTCATGACCATTTAAAGGGAAGGAAGCCTCCAAAATATTCAAGAAAAAGCTGTTACCACCGCATTAAATGTGCTGCATCTACTCTTCTGGCCGTATTTATGTGGAGAAGACCCTTGAATAGTATGGCATTGGCCACCGCAACTCACACAAAGTCAAAAAAGATGTATGATGGGACGGGCACTCACAAAAAGGACTCAGATAAGCAACAAGTGTAGGGTTAAGATGATCCAAAAAGGACTATATAATGTAAAGAAACCCCTTATAGAGAGGGGAGGAAAAAATCAAGAGAGAGATATTGTAGACATTAAACACTAGATTTGTATCTAAATTGAGAACAGTGAATATCAAAATTGACCTCCTCGGACTCATGCCGAGAACAATTTCCTAAAGTTAAGCTCTTTATTTCTTCCTTCTTGTGATCCAAACTTATCTTGTTGATTGTCTAATCTAATTTAGCCCAGCTTACTTTACCTACGCTTTACAAATTCATTGTTTTTGGGCATTTTGGGCCGGTCCATCCACTTTTGGTCTGAATCACCAAAACTGCTCCAATACACTACTATTTAAGGGGTTTTTCTTATTTGGGATCCTCATTTTTTTTTTTTCAAAAATGCCCCTACACTCTTTAAGTAGAGACAAAACTAAAGAACAATCTGATAAAAATACAACTTTAACTTCCACTAAAACATTGCCTAAAAAATAGGACCACTCTTCAGTTGATTTTCAAATTACTTTATCCACTTATAAATTCTAAATGTTTAATATTAATGAGTAAACGTGTAAACTTTAAATTAGAATAAATGAAAAATATGACCAAAAAAAAAAAAAACCTCATCACATGCATGAAGCGCGTGTAATGAGGCTAGTATATATTTATTTATTTAAATTGGTTCTCTATGTAATATATATATATATACACACACACATATATGTTTATCCTTACTTGTGAGTTTTTTTTTTTTAATGTTTTCAATCTTATAAATATTTAAATTTAGGAGATTCATCTCTTTTTTTTTTTACAATTAATTACTAAATTTGGTTTGAGTCACAAATTTTAATTATCTTTTTAAGAGAGAGAGAGAGAGAGAGAGAGAGAGAGAGAGTCTAAATAGTCATTCGGTGAATGTGGACAAGGGATCAATAATGAGTGAGTGGAGATAAAAAGCAAGACAAAGATGAAAATGATGTGCTAAAGGCACTTAGGTTGGTCTTTATGAAATAATTCCTCCCTTTAATGCCAACCTGTCAGGCTGACACACATCATGAGTTGCCTTGTTTTTTCTTTATTCTCCTAGGTTTTTAAAGTACATAATTGGAGAAAATTTGTAATATCCAAATTTTTCTTTAATTTTGGTTTGACCAATATTTGAGAAAGAGAAGAGCATGATTATATGATGAAGAGTGATGCTCCAACAACCACTATTAGATTTTGCAAATTGATGTGTTATTCTTTGAATAATAGACTTGTGATTTGACTTTTAAATCCTACTTATACTGAAAACTAATTGGTTTTTTGAATTTAAAGAACAAGAGTAACGGTCATGGAGTGGACATCATAAATTGAAATTCTATAGTATGTATTAAAAAAAATGTGGATGTCTTCATAGGCATTCGCATAAGAAAGTTATTAATGTTATAACTTTTAATTATTTTTTTATTTACTTTTAGGTAAGATTATATATATATATATATATATATATACTATTATTTAAGGGGCTTTTCCTATTTGAGATCCTCATTTTTTTTTAAAAAAAATGCCCCTACACCCTTTAAGTAGAGACAAAACTAAAGAACAATCCAATAAAAATACAACTTTAACTCCCATTAAAATATTGCCTAAAAAATAGGACCATTCTCCTGTTAATTTTCAAATTGCTTTATCCACTTATTAATTCTAAATTCTTAATATTAATGAGTAAACGTGTAAACTTTCAATTAGAATAAATGAAAAATATGACCCCAAAAAAAAAAAAAACTCATCACACGCGTGAAGTGCGTGTGATGAGGCTAGTATATATTTATTTATTTAAATTGGTTCCCTATGTAATATATATATATATATATATATATATATACACACACACACAAACACATATATGTTTATCCTTATTTGTGAGTTTTTTTTTTTTAAATGTTTTCAATCTTATAAATATTTAAATTTAAGAGATTCATCTCCTTTTTTTTTACAATTAATTACTAAATTTGGTTTGAGTCACAAATTTTAATTATCTTTATTTAAGAGAGAGAGAGAGAGAGAGAGAGAGAATCTAAATAGTCATTGGGTGAATAAGGATAAGGGATCAATAATGAGTGAGTGGAGATAAAAAGCAAGACAAAGATGAAAATGAAAATGATGTGCTAAAGGGCACTTAGGTTGGTCTTTGTGAAATAATTCCTCCCTTTAATACCAACCTGTCAGTCTGACACACACATCATGAGTTGCCTTGTTTTTTCTTTATTCTCCTAGGTTTTTAAAGTAAATAATTGGAGAAAATTTGTAACATCCAAATTTTTCTTCCTCATGAGTAAGTCTAGTTCCATAATTATTTCACAATTCCATCTTTCACAATTCGTCATGTGGATAAGTTGTGACAAGAGTGTAATAAGGGTTTCAAAAAGTTTAATACCCAAATAATTTCTACAACTTTGATTACAATTGGCTCATGTGACAAAAATTGTGCAAATTGTTGTATCGCCAAACTTATTATAATGGTTTTTCTTAAACTTCAAATGTCTTTTTATCAGTTCCCACCATACCGGACAAAAAATGAAAGAAGTATAGTACAATGGTGGTATAGTATAATGGTGGTACCAAAAAGTATAGTGTAGTATAATGGTGGTACCAAAAATTTGTTGCAATAACTTAAATTGAAAAATCATTGCAATAACTTGATACCAATTCTTTTTACAATATATTATAACGAAAATTTCAAAGTGGTAGATTATTGCAATGAAGCAATCATTGCAATAACTAAATATCAATTATTTTATAATCTATTACAATGACAAATATGAAACTGCAATGAAAATATTATTACAATAATCCGATATCAATTATTTTACAGTCTATTGCAATGACAACCATAAAACAATTATCTATTACAACAAAGATATCGTTGCAATAACTTGACCCAAATTATTTTGATAAATTATTTGCAATCTATTGCAATAAAATTTGTGAAGGCTAGTACTAAGTTATTGTGATTAAAAATACATGATATTGTGCATGACTATGCACAATCAATCACAAAAAAGGAATGCATCGCGAAAGATAGTGACAACTGGATGGAATCTGATTATACAAATGCTTGACATTTGTTTTAGACAGTCAAATATAAGCTCCATTTAATGTGTCCATTGATAGTGTTAAAAATCTATGCACTTTCTTTTAAATGGGTTGTAGCACTGATTTATTTCAAAATTTTAAACAATTACGAGTATTAACTTTGAAGAATTTAGTGGAACATTCAGATACAATGGATAATTTAATACATTTAAGGTATCTCAATGTAGTACTACTATGGTAAATTGCCTGAAATCATCTGTCATATGTGCAATTTATAATTTTGAAGATTACTTGGCTTAATATTTTTGAGTACATAGAATTACCGTAGGGGATGGGCAAACTAATTAACTTAAAATATCTTATTCTCTTTGGAGGTTGTTTAATTTTTCCAATGGGATTTGGAGGATTGGTATCTCTTAGAACATTAGAAATTTTCAACATAAATGATAAGGACACTGGAGGATGTAACCTTGGAGAATTGAAAATTTTGAATAACTTGATGTAAGTGAAGCCAAGAATTCACAACTCAAGAAAATGACACACCTCTATGATTTGTTGCTCTTTTTTGAGAAAGTGAATGAAAGAATGAGGAGTGATGTATTTGTTCTAAATGCCTTAGAGCCACCTCTAGACTTGGAAGGTTTACGCATTGGAGAGTAACAGGGCCTCACATTGTCTCCTTAGTTGATTTCCTTGACCAAATTGAAAAATATCTCTCTTAAATATAAAACTACATTACAAAAATTTGTTGCAATAACTTAAATCAAAGAAATCGTTGCAATAATTTGATACCAATTATTTTTACAATCTATTACAATTAAAATTTCAAAGTAATAGGTTATTGCGATAAAGATGTTATTGCAATAACAAAATATTTATTATTTTACAATCTATTGCAATGACAAACATGAAATTGCAACAAAAATATTATTGCAATAATTCAATATCAATTATTTTACAATTTATTGCAATAAAAAACATGAAGCAATTATTAATTACAATAAAAATATCGTTGCAATAAATTGACCCAAATTATTTTGGTATATTATTTGCAATCTATTGTAATAAAATTCGTAAAGTAATAACCTATTGTTACAAAATATTTGAAGTAGTAAATTGTCTGTTGCAACAACAAATATGTAATAGCAACGTTGTCATTAAAATATCTAAATTTTACTCGCAACGATTTTTTTGTTGCACAAAACTATTACTTCAAATTTTATTGCAACAACTTGTATCAACTATTGCAATGACTTTGATATTATTGCAACAATTTTTTTCTATTGTAATAAACATTTTTCTTTTCTTTTAGTATATATAAGTTCAATTAATTGACGTTGTTTGTTTGTTACTTCATGTTGTTTAAGTCAAGTTGGTAAACTTGTTTTGTGTCACAACATTGCTGGCAAGATAAAAGAAATGAATGAAAAATTAGATAAAATTACTAGAGAGAGAGAGAGAGAGAGAGAGAGAGAGAGAGAGAGAGAGCTGTATAGGTTTTAGTTGAATTGAATTATTGAATCCTTTTTTATGTTTATTTCCTTAAAATAATAACAGAGGAAATTACACTTTACCATCTTAAACTATGCATCAGATTACATTTTACACCCTAAATTATTTGAACGCACATTTTGCACTCTAAACTATCACATTTTTCACACTTTACACCCCGGTGTTATTTTTGCTATTATATTTAACGAAATTCTATTGCACGTGACAAACACATGCTTCATTCTTAAGTGAAACAAACTTAGAAGACCAAAACACCCTTCTTTAAAATCAATTAAAACAAAACCAAATTTTTTCCATATCTCTCTTGCGTGTGTGCCTCTCCCAAATTTAGATTCTTATAAACCCTAAAGACCCATGACCATGTCTTAGCTTCTAGACCCCAAACTGCTGCTGGTAAATATACCACTTATAACTATCTCAATATTACCTGGGCACCTTATGGACCCTATTGGCGTCAAGGGCGTAAGATCTTCGGCCCAATTTGCAGCCCAGTTTAGAAATGGTACAATTGTGATAAATTTTGAAATAAAAAATAAAAAGGTAGTCTTGTACTTTTTTTAAAAAAATTTTATTTGATATTTTGATTGGCAGTTTTATTTCCTCTGCTGCTGCGGACCAGTGTTTGGTGGGCCACATGGTGGGCCTCCTCCCTTCAAAGCAGCCCATTTCTAACACATGTTTTGTATATTCATAATTGATCATGCATTATCTTTTAGCCAGACTCAATTTAAAAAAATAATTGTGTTTATTTGTCTAATTTCAGTTTATAATATTGATTTTGTATATTTATTTTATGGATTTTGTATATTTATTTAGTACAATAAGGAACATAATTTATATTGGTTGTGTATAGTGTTGACTTTTGCGTAGTGTATTGATTCCACATATTTATTGTACAAAAATTGTGAGTTTCAAAAAATCCCAGATACCTATACCAAAAAATCTCAATCACCAACTCAATTCAACAAAATTACGAACGAAACCTTTCATTATGCCTTCAGTAACGAAACCTTTCATTACTTTCTTTTATATCATTGCTAGCTGTTATATAATGTGATTTAGGCCACGACTTGTGGCACAACTGAGATTCCGAAAACCATTAACAAAGAAATTAAAAGTACTTACAATGAGATAAAAGAGATGGTCCAAGTAAACAGTCTCAAGTTTAACTTAATAATTACAGATGCAGATGATTTGTAAAAAATAAATAATAAAAAAAAGGACCTGCATTTGAAAATTGGGAAAAAAAATGGCATAAATGATAAAATCAGACTATGAAAGTAACAAATTTGGGAAATTACTTTCTCAAACCTTACTTTTCATTAAAAATTATATAAAGACAAGTCAAAAGAATAAAAAAAAAAGTTTCAGTTTTGGGTTCCCTCTATTGAAAATGGATCATGGCTCTTTCAAATTTTTAGACCATGGACAAAACCCTTATCACCACTATATAATACAAATCCTAAAAGATGATATATCAATCTGATACTTGTAACAGTATATCCCACCA
Source organism: Lithocarpus polystachyus (assembly GCA_033629205.1). NCBI lineage: Eukaryota > Viridiplantae > Streptophyta > Magnoliopsida > Fagales > Fagaceae > Lithocarpus > Lithocarpus polystachyus. The sequence goes on along the minus strand of CM066164.1, from coordinate 25,422,277 downwards.
CCCCGGGCAAATTAGATCTATGAATCAACTCCTTTCTATTCTTCTTCATCTTCTTCTTCTTCGTCTTCTTCTGGTGCCTCTCTCAACCACTGCAACCGAGAAACACATATGAACATGCAAATATTATGACAACATCAGGTGATATTTGAGAGAAGCATGGCCAATAGGAAGGGTATAAATCATCTATCTTAATTTTTATTCCTTAAAAGTCGAGCAGTCCAGAATAAAGATATTGGCCACACTGCGGGAACAAGTTATTGAAAAAAAAAAAAAAACTCTTTCTTTTATTTTTAAGAAAAGAAAATTTATGAGTAATGATTCTTACTTGAATGAATTTTTCTGACTGCTTAACAAAAACTTTATCTGCTTCGTCAGCATTTTTTTTCTCATCATCCCACTTTAGAATAGCATCTTCTTGTATGAGATCTTTGTCATACAGATGAAACAGAATCTGCAAAAGAAAATAGCAATGATTAGTATCGGCAGAATAAAACAAAATCAAACTGAGTCTACTTAACCATAAAACTTGATGGAAGAAATGAAGAATCCACCACAAAATAATAACAGTCTCCATCATTTTCCAATTACATGGCACCTATTTTAGCCAAGAAATCCAGTTCCCTTTTGCCTACCAATTTACAGGGTTTATAAAAACAATTACAAGGCTAGAAAGCCAACAGCCCTTTTGAGTAGATAGGAAAAATTTCCAATGACCTGTTTTCTGTCTTAAGTCCGATTCACAACATTTCTACTACCAGCATCCGCCATTACAGAAACCCTACCTCATTGCATCAGCGATCTCCACCTTATTCAGGGTATCTTCATGAATTGATTGGAAAATGGAAATAATTGTTCTTCATGGTGTGGTGTGTACCAAGTCAGTCAAGGTTTCCAAACTAAACACTGAAGTTTAAGACTGTTGCAAATTAAACCTTTAGTTTCGCTAGATTCAAATTGAAACCTAAACTTTTAAAATCATATCAATTTAAACCCTGGATTTTTCAGTTTAATGGGTTAGATTGGAGGGTTTAAATTGATACAATTTTAAGAGTCCAGGGATCAATCTGAAACTAAAAAGACTATAGTGTTTATTTGATAATAACAATCTTTGGGTTTAATTTGTGACTTTTGAAAAAATAGGGTGTAATTTGAAATCAACCCTAAAGTATAAGGTTTAAAATGTAATGTACCCAACAATTTAAATCAACCTTCAAGAAACCAATCAGAGGAGGGCTCCCAAAGTAGATCACATAAACAATATTACTATGATAGCATCATTGCTGATGGAAGAGCCTGCAACAATGCGTGTGCATGTTTGATGGAACAAAAATATCATAATAAGGGACCACAAGCATCATAGAAAACTACATACTGAAGAGAAGTGCACCCTCTCATTCTTGTCTGTTTAGCACGTTAATAGTACCCATCTACCTTACGACTGTAAAATGTAAAGGAAATTATACCTTTGAAAACAATTGAGAGAATTCCTTGGCAGATTCCAAACAAACTTCTTCAAATTTTTGTATGACTTCGATCTGTGAAATATTCAAGAAAAAATAAGTACAAAATTGACTATGAAATAATGAGCATTAGATTGGTAACCATCAATACAATATCTAATAACTTTATAGCCAAGTTAATCATGCCTTATGTAAATATATCTAAAATTATAATGCAAAGACCCATATGACTCTGATTAAGATCAGCATTCAATTTCCATCAGTGAAAATTACTGTATTGATAAATCAAAATCTATTGAAATAACCAAGAAATGTAGTAGTGTCTCTCTCTCTCTCTCTCTCTCTCTCTCTCCATATATATATATATATATATATATATATGCAGAGTCTGAAAATAATTGAGAAAAAATCTCTCTTTTTTTCTTTTCTTTTTTGAGGGGGTTGGGGGGATCCCTTTCACTTGCCTCCTAAATTAACATAGGACGAGTATAATTTTAGATCAACTAATTAAATCTAAAACCAATCATCTTCCAAAGAGGTTAAAACGAAGGACTCATTATAAAATGCCAGTTCAGAAGTGCAACTTCAGAAAAAATTAAAGTCAAAGAGATGGCTACAATAAGGGACTATCAAATACAAACCTGCTCATCAATGTCAGTCAGGTAAGACTTCAGAAGTTTTTTCCATTTTGTAATTACGTCCATTGTGCTATTACATAATTCACCTAAAAAGTGGAATAAAAACAAGAAATTTTCATTGCATAGATCAAAAGGCAAGGAAAACTTTTCATATATAAAAGACATCTGTTATGGAGAAAGATATGAACAGCATAAGAAAGTACTGAATGTACAAATGCAATATGCTATCATTAAAACCAAGCTGAAACCATGAAAAATTCATTTAAGTGTATGTGTGCCACCTCTCTCAGAGTTTAGCCCATTGGACAACAGAAACCCCAAACCCCTTGCAAGACAAGGCAGCTGAATGAAAATATTAATCCATAAATAGTTGCTAGGTCAAGGAGAATCATAAAGAGCCATGAGACCTTATAAGCATTGGCATTATGACAACAAAAGAGGGTGGAAGAGTGCATAGCATATAAAAAAAGGGTAATGATTTGCAAGTAATATAAAAAGGGGCATAATTTTTAACAGAAAAAAAAATATTCCAAAAGCATACATGAAGATAATTAATAAGTAATGGTTTGTAAAAAAAATTTAAAAAAAAAAAAAAAAACTTTACATACATATAATAAATCAAATGAGCCTTGAAAATACGAGAATATATAATAGATTAAATAAAATATCCTAAAGATATGTGGTTACTGGAATTTTCTGGCAGTGGCTAATTATAAGGGAAAAAGGTATTGACAAACCTGATGAACTACCAAAGAGACTTACTCCCAGGGCAATAAATTCTCCTTAGATGTTGTGGGGACCATTAGTTAAGTCTAAGGCCTCCAAAGAGGAATTTCCCCCCAAAACAATTAAGCTATACTCCAACAATTAGCATTTTTCTCAGGCCATATAACATGAAAGACTGTTTTTGAAGGCAAAACTCAAAAGTGGGCAAAAACTAACAGTTGGTCTTATCAATCATAATTTACAACACTGCTTCATCTACTTTAGACATATTCATCAAAGTTCAGAAAGAGATTATGACTTAAAAGCATAAAGAGCTTTATTTGAAATGATCAGAAATAAGAACCTCTACCTGAATGGATATACTTACCAGAAAACATAGAAAAACTTCTGATCAAGGAAAAAAAACGAAAGAAATAACGAAAACATTAAAAAACTTACTAGGTGAACTATGTGGAGTTTCTAATGCCAACTTCATCAAAGAATAAAATATAGCTCCAGCACAGTCTGTGAATAATTTATTGTATGACAACCTGCCAAGTAAATGGAAAAGGAAGTAATATGATAAGCAAACAACCCTCACAGAATACAAAACCATTCTGAACTCAAATCAACTAAACCTTAATCCCAACTGAATATATACATAAATATAAATATATATATATACACACACACACACGATAAACTACCACTGGTCCCAGAAGCTTAAGCTCGTATGAAATGATGAATGCTAATGTTTATAACCATTATTCCATCACTATTATATAAGCATAATTCAATGAATACATCCAAACATAGCCTATAAAATTATAGAAGAAACAAAAATCCAGAAGAATAACATGAAGGTTCACATTTGGATGGAAATAGGAGGGATTTGCAATGGTGACACAAGAAAGATTCCAAAAGCTGTCTGTGTATGATGACTTATTTCTTCGGCTAGGTTTTGCAAAGTAAGATTCTTTGGGATTGTGATAGTGAAAGAATAGATTTGATGCTTGTGATTTGAATCGTTTGATTAAACTTTTGGACAACACCAAGTTCACAATAAATTAACTCTAGTTTTTTTTGAAGTACAATATGACAAGAGATGTAAGACTTAAAAGGCTTTAGTGGTGGGTAATAAACATTTAAAAACAAGACTCACCGTTGCTGAAGCTATACAGGGCTAAATAATTATCTAAGATTGCAATACTCATCCTGCTACATCAAATCAATGCCATAAGAAAAAGTAATTTATTCTGAAGCTCTAAAAGCCTTAACATCTCACCTTCATCTGAATCATTATTACATAAAAAGTATGTGTTTATTGAAAACCACAACTAAAGTTTTACATTATGCCCTAAGCATTATCTAGTTAGAAAAAGGCACCATAACTCAGGAAAGAGGGCAGGAAAGGAGTGACATGAAGCTGAGATAGGAAAGTATAATCTAACTCTGACAAAAGGCAAATTAATAGGGCTAATACCATGCCTAGGCTTAACAAACTAGGAGGTAGAGACATTAAAGTAGGTGATTATGAATCTCGTCATAAATTCAGCTTGTTTCAATGTAATAGTTCAATGGAAAATATTTTCAAGAAATGTCTTTATTGTTTTGTTAATGGGAGGGAAGTAGTGGTGGTGGTGTTTCAGGGAAGTCTGGGAGAAAAGTTTTTTGATAACCTGGGAGAAAAGTTGAATGTTGGTACTGTTGACCTAAATGTAGTGAAGGAAGAGGGAGAGGGAGAATGACAATTATTAGAAGCTCAACTACACAAGCTATATAGTGAATTGAAACTGCGTAAAAAGAAATGGCCAATAAAAATAGCATACCGCAATGAGTTCACTTCTAAGATTACATGATCTTCTTTAATGTTTTCATGCACAGCCCGTAGAAAAGTTGCTTCAACCTGCAAATGAAAATGGATGAATAAACGTTCAGTCTGTACAAAAGTTTATTCAATACCATCACTTTTGTGGTTGTCATTCTCACCTCTTTCTCAAAGTAGAGGGAATCATCTCTTGGATCTTCATTATCATCTGAGTAATTAGAGTCAGGTTTTAATTCTCCGGAAGGAGGGAGAACACTGCCATCTTGAGTTAACAACTCCAGATCATCATCGGTAGTTTGCATTGCCTCGGCAAGTTTATCTGCAGGAATCGGTGCAATTGAATGCCTCCATTCTTCTTCATGACTTCCTTCACATATTGACCAAATATATCCAACCCCACCTGTACCAAGCTGATCAATAACAGTAATTGGTATAAGACTCGTTGGCATATTCAATCACAAAATAGTGTTATACTTAAGAATTATTCATGTACCAAATAATGAAAAATGAAAATCTATCACATAAGTGACAGAATAAACCAAGGCATATTAAAAACTATCAAGCTAAATCTTGATCCTGGGGAAATACAAAAGAGAAATTTAAAGCTAACCTCATATGTAGGCCCACACTCTTCATCTAATAATTCGGATGTAAGCTGACCATTTGACTTATCCACAGTATCTGCCATTGCTGCATATAAAATTGCTTATAATAACACAAAATAACGATTCAAAAATCATATATACATCTCACCATTATACAGAAGAATTGCAAGGGAACTAACAAAACAGCCGAAAAACTACTTGTACCAAAATGCCAAGAGCCTTGTAGCTCAACTGGCACCTTCTATTGTTTATAACACGAACGTCCAGGGATCAAATCCCCCCCCCCTCCAATTGTAACTATAAAATTAAAAATTAAAAAGAAAATACTAGTACCAAAACTCTTTGGCACTATCTACCATAACAAAAGATGTTTATAATTCCATTGGCAATTTATTAGCAGCCAAATACAGATAGCATTGATACCTTTCATGCTTTGTAAAACACAAGAAGAATCATTTTTACACACATAAAATACGCAGAAAAACTATGATAGGGCAGCACCCTATAAAGTTGGATGGGATTCATTGTTCAGATATTTGACATATATAAATCATTCAAATATAATCTACAAACTATGAAGGTGGTGGAATTCCAAAATTTGCCAAAAGTTTAAAACTAGTAAAGAATGATATATTTACATATTTGAAGAGTTACTACACATTTGAGCCCAAAAAAAAAAAAATTTATTTTTCTACAAAAAAAAAAAGCATTTAATTCATATTTTCCATCTCCATTATCTCTTGTATAAAATGTCCTTATATATAAGGGAACCCCCACCTAAAAAGAAATTGATATTTCCATAAAAAATGCTTTATGAGCCAACAATTCCCCATCACTTCAATACTTTTTTTTTCCCCAGTAGATGGAGGTTTTTTTGGGGATTCAACATTGATGTTCCCCATAACTGAGGTAAATGTGCCAGTTGGCCCAAAGCTCATTGACCTAAAAGGCGTATATTATTCAAGAATTATTATCAATAAACTTAAGATTTCTCCCATATCATAATAATTAGATTAATGCTATGCTTTGCAATAACAATTATCTAACTGTAGACAAACTAAACAAGACAGAAAAGTAGGGTAAGGGATGCAGTGCAGGAGAAGTTACATGAAGTTTCTACAATCCCACTGCTATTGTCAGCATACTCCAGCTCCTCGTCACTATCTTGCTTAGTCGGCTGTTGAAATAACGATACCTTAGAGTACGAAGGAACAACAAATTGTTGTCCTATTATAACCTGGAAAATATGGAGTGTCAAAACACCACACAAACTAAATATAGCCAAGAAAACACGTAAGGACCATAACTATCAATAATGTAATTATGTATCTTTCAATTATTATTTAGAAAAATGAATTTTGGAAAGACACTGAAAAAATATATACCAACGAACTAACAATATTGAGTTCGATGGCTTGTAGAAAGCAATCCAACAGTTTGAAGAACTGGGAAAGTATCAAATTCGGCAGTTCAAACAAGAGCAATAGCAGGGGTATTGAAACACATACCTTAAAAGACAAAACTACACCAGGCTCCAATACTGCTCCTGACTTTAAAACCACTCCATCACATACTATTGAATGCATTAGCTTACAACCATCTTCGATAATGACATTATCCCATATATAAGAACCTTCTATTGAAACATTTGATCCTATAGTACAACCTTCCCCAACAACCGAATTTGAAATTTTAGTGTTATTCCCAATTCTGGTACCATTTCCAATAACAGTGAAAGAACCGATTTCTGCAGAACGCGATTGCACTATGTCTGGGGGGAAAAACCAAAGTTTCAGTAAATCACATTTAACGGAAAAAATAACGAACACTTATTACCAACTATATTGACCTTTGACAAATTAGATCTTTTGATCATTACCTAATCCTCGATACATCCCTTGTCTTTCAAGTTTAGTGGCAGAATTCCCAAAGAACTTAACGTCTGGAACAAATGGGTATGTCCACCTCTGAATTATGTCCTTACTAATACTGTCATAGCTTCGGAAGTTATCAATTCTAGCCGCATAATTTGAGTGGATTTCATGAGTGAATACTTTGTAGCCCATAATCTGATAGAATAGATGGATAACTAAGAAGATGTGTAAAATGAAATTGTCAAAACCAACAGAAAACATGTGCAATTAGCAGAACTTACTATCAACAACATTGAAGCAATTACAGATCAAGAAAATGTCATTCATTGTAAATGAAACATAGAGACCATTTTCAATTAGCCAAAATGGAGAAGGGTATCTTAATTACATCACTACTTACTGGTAAGAAGATTTAAAAAAAAAAATTAAAAAAAAAAAAAACTAAGATGCTAACACGGTATGGAATACTCATAATTTATAGTTCTGCTAATGGTTCTGCTAATTAAAACATGTTTCATAGTTGTGAATGCATAAAAGAATGTAGGTCTTTTTCCATGGAGTGCACAAACAGGTGTGTACAAAACAACCATTTTATTAACCACCATCTTATCCTACATATCTAGAAAAGTTTGTGGATAAATGTAGAGAGATGAAATATAATTTCTATACACTTTTTCTAATAAAATGAAGTTCCAATTACACTTTGAAGAATATTAGAGGGAGACATCAGTTGCAGGGGAACGTGTCTTTGTGTGCTGTCCATTTATGTGTCTTTGCAGCATAGACATGTAAATGTGTAAAAAAGAGAGTGCTTTTAAACATACCAGCAGAATATTTACACCTAAAAGCAATTAAATTTAGCTTAAAGAAAGGATATGTATAATGAGCAACACACATCATCAACAAGCAATCCCTTGACAAAATGGCGCCGAAGATGTTGGTAGTCAAAATTGTCTGTAAAAAGGCTGAGGACTTCTGGTGAGCAGATGTCAATATAGCAATCCTACAGAGAAGACATTCATAATTTAGTAAAAAAATTTCAGCATAAATTAAAATCACAGAACTTCCTAGGGAAGAGACATATAAATGGAAATAAGATAGATTATCAATGCATGCAATGAGAACAGACTGAAGCAAGCCATGGCATTGAGTGCAAGTGCAGATTTAGTAAGTCACAGTCATCTATTGCCTTTTTATGCTTGGCAGGCACATTCACAGACACACGCACACACAGAGCACTAAGATCAACTCGCCATTCCTCAACAACAGTGCCCAAGGAATTTAACTGGGAATAAATGAGCCAGAATGGATCCTTCAACATACAAGAAGCCGCCTATGAGCATTCGCTGCCCAGAGATTTCAGAAAATCCAGAACTAAGACAATGCCAATATATGAATACCATCACAATATAAGGACCCAAAAAATCTTTACATTCCTTCTTAGAAAGTTGTAACAGGCAAGCAATATAATATCACATAATATTGGCTACCAAAATGAATAAAACCTCAAGCAATTTTTTTACTATCAAATTGAGTATATCCACTCAAGCATTAAATTTCCTTCAATATTCTACAATAACTTGTGGTCATTATTGTGAATAAAAGAAGCGGCTAATCAGAATTGTTTAAAGACCAAAAGATAAATTTATGACTAATAGGTAGATAGGTATTCTGAAAATATAATTGTTTCTGTAGGGTATTCTATTCTGAAAATAAAACTGAAAATTTTGGGGGGAGGATCCAAGGAATTAACCTGCTTGTCATTGTGCAAAGAAATTGACGGATTATCAGCGAGCAGCAACTTATCAAGACATATTGCCCCTTTTGAATAGTCCGCCTTGTCCTCATAATATAAAAGCTGCTTAGTATTAGGATCTATTGCCATAAACAGCTCATCAGTACCAAGTCGAGATTGTTGAATGATTGGAGAAGACTTTGACCTTTTAATAATCATGGTCATTATAGCATTACTATCTTTCTTCTTTCTCTCCTTATGTTCTTTGAGGACCTGTGTAAGTGACATATTGCTCACAGTGTCTCCACTAATGAGGACAAAATCTCCATGTATCTTCAAAAGCCAGAGAAGATGAAAAAATTGTTACTCAGTGAAACAGCAAGTTCTAAATGCAAGCACCGTGGAACTACATTTGTTAAAAAATGAATAATTGAAACTAACTAGAAAGAAGGGACTCAATATTTTTATTGATAAAAGTGCAAAAAGCTATATTTTAAAGGCTGGAAATTGAGAGGACATACCACATTACGCTCATATATTAAGCGCAAAGCATCACCAGCACTGATAGAATTGTGCGACTCTATTGTTGTGACAGAAAAGTTTGGATGTGGAATCCACTCAGAACTCTCCAAATAATTAATCACTTGCTTGGAGTGAGCACAACAAAAAACTATAACCTCTTCAACGCCAGCAGATTCAAGCCATGCTAGGGTGTAATTTATCATCGGGACATTAACTAATGGTAATAGTACCTTCAAAAAAGAATTACATTAGTAAAAGAATGGAATCAAAAGAACAATTATATATAAGGGGTCCAAGTGTCCAACATGAGAAAAGAAAAGAACAGTTAAATCTCATTGCAATGGTTTAATCCACACATATGATCACAAGTTTCTATCAACAAAAGCCCATGTAACTGCCTAAATGGAAAGACCAAGTAAGCTGGAGGGGGAAAAAAGTGATAATAAAGATTGAAACATCTAAATGCTAGCAACAAGCAAAAGCATTCATAAAAATTATCTGAGATTTAATCAATGTAATGATGTTTTTGTTTTATGTTCAACTAGCCTAGCCCCTAACATTTAGCAATCCTTATATGAATAACCCTTGTTTACTCCTTCACATATGCTCGATCAAATTCATCAATGTAACTTTTCTTAGGAGCAAAATTTTGAGGGAAGAGGAATACATATATTCTTGTGATAACTAAGAAACCTTTCTAAAGAAGAGCCCTTTGGGCTCGTTTCCATCAAGTAAAACCTACGGGCAACTGGCCCCCACCTGCCAGAACCAGCTGCCGGGTTTCCAAGGGCATCTGCCCCTAACACACAACCTCTCACCCTCCATGTTGCTATTACAAGAGAAGTAGCTCGGGGAAGAGAAATATTTGAACATTATATATAAGTCTCGTACTTTTTTAACTCATCTAAGATTAACCCACATACAATTAAGCTTAGTAAACCATATAACACTGTCATTCAAGCCTCAAAAGTAGCAAAAATATCAAAACTTGTTCAAAAAACAACAACCCCTATTGAGCAACCAAAAACAAAGAAGTCAAATTTTATCAAACTAATACTCTGTCCCATCCTAACACAATTCTTGACCCAATTGAGAGGACTACAGTTTTCAAACAATGTACATTAATCTCACAATTCAACACAGAATTATAGATACATACAGATACATATAAATACATACAAACATACACAAATACAAACATAGAAAGAGAGAGAGAAAGAGAGAGTACTTTGGGGCGGTCGAGAGTGATGGGTCGGAACTTGGTGGTGAAGCTATCCGCCAATAGGATGGCTTGCAAGGGGACACGTGCCAGTTCCTCAGGTTCCTCTGAAAACCTAGTTGCACCCTTTTTCTGTGCACCCATTCTTCCTTCTATCTTCTTCCTCTTCTTCTTCTTCTTCTTTCTCTTAGTTCTCACTCGCTCCCTCCTTTACAAGCTCTGAAAATTTATTGATTTCAAGTCAAACTGTGATCTCAGAATTGGGATTTTGCAAAAGCCCCAAAAAACATTTATTTTCTGAAATCGAATTTAACTGAGAAATTTTTTTTTTTTTTTTTTGGGGGGGGGGGGGGGGGGGGGGACAATCAGAAAAGAAAAACCCTAATTATCAAAATTAAAAACCCTTTCTTTTTGTTTGAGAGTTGAGACGTGAAGCAGGCTTGAGTTTTTATCGGGGCTTTACTCCTCTGCGGTCGGTTTTCAGTAGCAAATAAGGGCACTCCTACTTTTGCATAAAATATTATTTAGAATCTTATCTCTAATTTTTTTTAATACAAAGGGTCTGTTTATTGTTAAAAATTGAAAACTAAAAATTAAAAAAATTGTAACAAAATAATTTTTAAATATGTAACTAGTATAGTGAGACTCAATTTTAAATTCGTACTTGCAGCCTATAAACAGTGCACAAGATCAACGCAAGCAAACGTGCACATCTGCTGTTGTCAATGCAATCCAAAGAAACTGATTATCTCTAATCTCTAAATAAATAGAATGTGCTGAGGCAGTGGTTAAAATTTATTTAATACTTTATTAAATAATTTTGGAGGTAATTATTATTATTATTATAGTTTTATTGATTTTCCAAGATTTTGGAGAATGGCATTCCACTTCAAGCCTGAAAAGATTATCAAGGTTTGGGGAAAATAATAATCTTTCTTTTGTTTATATTAGTAACAAAATTAGTTATGAAAACATAATTGATAAGTCTAAAGTAATAATGCAAAATTTATCGAACACCAAAAAACATACAATGTTAGTCTCCCTACAACCCATTGAGAAAAGAAAAAAAAAAAAAAAAAAAAAAAAGAAGAAGAAGTTATACTAAATATTTTAAAATACATAACTGATAATATCAATTTTCTTCCTTTTTTTTCCCGTAATAGACCACTACTTCTCTTATTCTAAAAAAATTTAATTATTTTGTATGGCTTTTAGGCCTTATTTTTTGCCCATGCAATACGCGACTTAATCCGGTTTCATATGTGTTAGGGTTTTTTTTTTTTTTACACTTAATTTTATTTGAGTACTACCTATTTATTTTCAAATACCACTAATAAGTTATTTGGGTTTTTCCAAATATTTTTTGCTCTATTATTATGTTAATAACAAATATTTCGTATCTCATTATCTAAATTGAGTCATGATGTAAACTATCACAAAAAACTCAAAAAACTCATATTTTATCCAATGGAATTCAAATCCATAATCAAAGCTCATGATTTAAACTCATGGCAATTTTATCAATGGAATTCAAATTCATAATCAAAGTCCATGGTTTAAACTCAAGGCAATTTGTTTATCCAAGGCTCAATTCACATTGGCAATATCAAAGCCCAATTCTCATTAGCAACATCAAAGCCTAATTTTCATTAGCAATATCAAAGCCTAATTCTCATTGGCAACATCAAAACCCAGTTCTCGCTGGTAATATTTAAAACTCAATTCTCATTAACAATATCAAAGCCCAATTCTCATTGGTAATATCAAAAGCACAACTTACGTTGGCACTATTAAAAGCTTAAGCTAAATACTTGACACTATTTTATCAAAAGCTCAAGGTTATTAATACTTGGCAAAATATTATATCATAATTATTTCACTTAAAAGTCCAATAATGAACAATACTTTAGATTCTTAAACATATTACTATAATATTACAAGCTTATGAAATTTATGAATTATCTATTCTCAAAACTCATGACTATCATCTTATAAAAACTCATGGAAAGTTACGATTATTTATCTGACATTTATTTATTTCATATCATATTATAAATTCATGTTCACTATCTATCTTACATCACAATATTCATAATATTTATTTTCAAAACTCATGGTAATTATTCATCCTACATGCCCATTATGATTATCTATAGAAAAAATCATGAGAATATCACATTATTCCATTATAGTAGTTGTTACCATATTTATTTAAAACCCATGGATATTACCTCTATTATTCTTAAGAAAATATTGGAAGTTATTATTTAAAAAGCTCCAAATAAAATATTATTTACAAAGTAATCCATAGCAAAAATTATCAGAAACCATACAAGTTGTTATTTAAAGCTCATGAAAATTAGTACTCAAAACCTATCATAAATATTTATTAAAACTCATGAATTTATTTTATTTATATTGACAACTAAAGCACATGTGGAATAAAAATTCATGGCAATATATGGTAACTTTAACCATTTTGTAGGGCTCACAATAAAAAAGCGAAATGATAGACCCAAGTGGAGAGAACCACCAAGTTAGAGACCCACCAAAATACTCAGCCCTCATGACCAAACTCAACATAAAATCTCAACCAAAATAGCCCATGTATGTAAACTGACCCCGCTGAAGATTTCCATTTAGTTATGTCTTCCACTGGAGGTCACCTCAAGAAGCAACCAAACTCCCAAACTAAATTAAGAGCTGGCCACGTATCCCACTGCCAACTCTGACGTGAATAGTATCAAAGGCTGGCATCTAAAAGCTAATGGGCAATAAATACCCTTTTTACCTAAGTTTTGGTTACAACTCAAAAAAGTCATAACCAAGACCTCCAAGCTCATGAAATCCTCAACCAAATAGTTTCTTTTTTTACTAAAAATATATGTAATTGGTTCATGAACTAAGCTCATGAATCCTAAAAGGGAAAATTTGGAAACATGTGGTTTGGATAACATAAAGGGGTCTGCAATACTCTGAGGTGGACTTAAACTTTGACACCTCGCTTGGGGTGTTAAATCCTACTTCCTACGGTCCAAATCTTCGTTGCAGCACTGGAATTCCTCTTTAATACTTGCCTTAATCCCATTAGCTGAATACAATCTCAGCATTCTTAGCATTTAATGCAAGATAACCCCAAATACTCACCATGTGTCATATTACCCAAAGAAGCAAAGCAACCCCAAAAGCAAATTTCCCATTTATAGCCAAATCCTAGAATAATTAAGTTTGATACTCTGCCCCCTGATCAGTCCTACATTTTTTGAACGTTTGTTAATTAATATCTCCCTAAACTCCACTATAAAATGATAAGCACACTAACCCACAAAACACCAACCAACCAATTCCCTCTAAAATTTCTGATTTTCTTGCCACTTTGCTTGTGGTGCAGCTCTTCCCAAGCTAAAAAATCATTCCCCTTAGCTTACACTTACTTAACCTCAAACATTCCCTTTCTTTTTCTGCATATTCACAGTCCATAAATGTTTCCTAATCAGTCACAAACAACTTTTTACCCATTAAAGCCTTGGCCTCAACATTAACTCCATCACACTACTACAAGTTTAAATAGCCACTCAATAAAAAATGGACTACACTACACCATTCATGCCCAATATAAATATTTCAAAAATCTTAGTTCAATATGTGCTACACTGAGCTAGAATCTCTCTCCCTTCATTCCACCCTATTTTTTCCTCTTTTATTTGTAATTATGAAGCCTTTAATCCTATTTATTGTTATTATGATGAAAGCTATAATGTTTTGGATACTATGAAAATTTTCCCTTATGTTGAACTAATAATAACAAGGAAAACATATGATTTTTACTATGTAAACACACTTATTAATCTGTCAGCATCTATACTGAAAGTCTGTCATACTCACTGCTGGATCATTTTTCCTCGTGTACTTCTCATAATGGAACCACTTTTATATTAACCAACTATGGAAGAAATGCATAATTTTTACTATGCAATACATTTATTGATTTTCCAAACATCTACCGTTGAACGTTTTTCTTGCTTACTGCTAGACTATTATTTAAGTACTTGTTGTGGTGGGCCATCCTTTGTACTAGCTTATCTTTGTAGGAGGTATTTTTGGAGCCTTATTATATTCTTCGTTGAATGTAACCTAGACCTTGAGCAAAATGAGTCTTTCACACTTCACCGATAGCCTTTAGGCTATATTTCAAGCCTAAAGTCAAGTCTTGGTCTTGACTTCCCTAATATCATGTGGGCAACAAACAAAAAACACCCCCAACAATATGTAAATTGAATAAATTTTAAAAGTATAAATAAAACTAAATTATAAAAATAGATAGTAAAAATAAAATAATATAAATTATTTTTTTTAATTATATAATAAATTTATCTATATGTATTTGTATATGATAGTTTTGATTAAAAAAAAAAGTTGGTGCAATTTGATGGCTTTCCGTCTTCCAGGATAAGTGCGTGAATTAACTTCACACTAATTTTTTTTTGGTAATGAATTAATTCTTTCTCACAAATTCTCTATTCTAAAGTGAGTGTACTGTGCTAGTCCTCTTTCCTTTTATACAGAACTTGGCTTCAAGTCCTCTTTCCCTGATTTATTGTAAGGGAAAAAAATTAAGTGGCATTATTATAAGAAAGAGAGGGCCTCCAAAGCTTCAAAATGTTTCTATTAGTTCTCAAGTTTTTAAGATGTAGGGTCAGATACTTGCTAGTTATCAATTTATAAAATAATATTGTATACTTATTTCTTTTCATAGAGTTTGAAGTATTTCTGTTATGTGAAGGTATGTAGTACTCTTCTACATATGTCGATAATTTTGAGTATTGGATTTGTTAGTTGGTTTTCTTTAATAATCCATCTCATATGAAAAGTAAATACAACTTAGTCATCTATGTTAGGATTAGTGCCTTTAAATCCTATTGTATGATGCTATGTATGACATTATGTATGATTTAATGTTGTGATTAATAAAATTTTTTTATTATTATTTAAAATAATGGTAACATGAATATTGGACATTATCATATAGTTTATGAGATGCATAGTATGTGATTTAGTTACAGAAGATATAGATTATAAATTCTTTGTAAACTCAGAATTGGAGTTCGTAGTCGGTGATGAAATAGGGCATTTCATTTGTAAAGACTATAACATATCAACTAAGATGATTTGTCTTGATTATGGAAGTGGAGACTTCTAATTGATGTGTTAATATGTTTTAAGAGTTAAGACATATTGAACTAAACTACTGTGAGATTTATTATTCTTCTAACGACTGTCAAATGAATAATAAATTTCACTTCTATTTAAATCAACTCTTAATCCTGAGAGAATAATGGACCTGATCATGAAGTGTAAGTTACTTTGATATATCTGTAGTGAAATCTAAAGTAACGATTAAAACCTCAGTATGTTGAACAACCACATTTAGTGTTAATGGAATATATATTCTCAAGATGAAATTTATAATCTCTTAACGGAGATATAAAATATTCTCTTAAGATAAGTTTAATAGGTTCGGTTATGCAAAGTGTTAGGCTTAATCACTTTAGTAATGAGTTACTAAAGTATATATTTATGAAATTGGATATCATAAATATATATAAATAACTTAAAGAATTAAACTGAGTACTCAAGGATTAAGATGAAGTAATCTTCAAAATGGCAGTCTACATTCATGTCTTTGTATTACTACGAATATTTTAAGAAGGGGTTGTATGTACTATAAAGTCTTGGGATTTAATTTATAAATAAGCCCTAGAGTGCAATTATATTTATATAGTGGTAATAAATATAATTAATGGTAACTTTATACTTATCAAGAGTTGACAGAAAAGCCCAAAACTAATTAGAGCTAGAGTCTTATTTGTTCCCTTTTGGTCCCACTCAAAGTTATGCATTAAAACCCAATTGAAAAGGCCCAAAATGTCAGCCCAATTAGATAATCAGTTAAATATAAAAGGAGAAACATACAGAATTTTAGAAAAAGACATCATTATAAAATGGTGTGTATGTGTGAATGTAAGACATACTCTTATTCTCCATTGAAAACTGATTGAAAGACCATACTTCTTGGGCATAAAGTGGAACTGGAGTGACAATTAAAAGTGTTTTCAAGTAATTCTGATATTTTGTTTTGAATTTCACCACATCAAGGTACGCTCTCTTGTTCTTAAATTCTGAAATTTACATAGTGCATATTATATGAAGTAGATCCATTCATATTCTGTTGCATGTATTTGTATGAGATACAAATCTGTTATTCCATGTGTTTTTCCGATAATCTATTTATAATTGCAATAACATAAATTGAAGAAATCGTTGCGATAATTTGATACCAATTATTTTTACAATTTATTAAAATTAAAAGAGGTTATTGCAATGAAGGTGTCCTTGCAAAAACAAAATATTAGTTATTTTACAATTTATTGCAATGATAAACATAAAAATGCAACAAAAATATCATTGCAATAATCAGATATTAATTATTTTACAATCTATAGTAATGACAAACATGAAACAATTATCTATTACAACAAATATATCATTGCAATAACTTAAACCAAATTATTTTGGTAAATTATTTGCAATTTATTATAATAAAATTTGTAAAGTAATTGTCTATTGCTACAAGATATTTGAAGAAGTAAATTGTTTATCGCAATAACAAATATATTATTGTATCAACATTGTCATTAAAATATTTAAAGTTTATTGCAACGAATTTTTTTGTTGCACAAACCTATTATTTCAAATTCTATTGCAACACCTCGCATCAACTATTGCAATGACTTTGATGTTGTTGCAACAATTTTTCGTTGTAATAAATATTTTTTTCTTTTAGTATATATAGGTTCAATTAATTGACGTTATCAGTTTGTTACCTCATGTTGTTTACGTCAAGTTGGTAAACTTGTTCTGCATCATGACATTGCTCACAAGATAAAAGAAATGAACGAAAAATTAGATAAAATTACTAAAGAGAAAGAGAAAGAGAAAGAGAGAGATGTATAGGTTTTAGTTGATTAGAGGTCCTTCCTTTGAGAGCGACCAATAACTTTCTTTTTAGTTGAAGAGTCGAAATTCTTGGTCGTGATAAGGATAGGAATGATCTAGTAAGCAACCTTTTGGGCAAGGGTACTAGCAGTGATGTGCCATAAAAAAAAAAAAAAAAAAAAAAAAAAAAAAAAAAAAACCCATGTCATCTTCAAAGTGGGCATGGGTGGTATTGGCAAAACGGCTTTGGCCCAAGTTGCCTACAATCATCCTAGTGCATATGCCCATTTTGGAAAAAGAATTTGGGGTTTCAAACCTTTTAATCGGTGTAGGGTTGCCAATGCAATCATTAAAGCTTTTGATGGTGATCGCCCAACGTTACTGAATTTCCTAGTCCAATGGCAAAAATTTGTGAATTGATTCAGCAAATCTACAAAGTTTTTCTTGTCTTCAATGATGTGTAGACTGTAGAATTTAATTTATGGTCTAGAATGGTGCCCTAAGTAGTAGAATTTTGGTTACCACACATAAAAGTAGAGTTGCGGAGATAATGGAAAGTGTGATTAAGATAAATCTAGTGGTGTTGTCTAAGGAAGATTGCTAGTCAATTTTTTGTAAAATTGTGTTTTTTGACAGGGATTCTAAGTAATGTGGGCAATTGAAAGACCTTTCTAGGCAAGTATGTGTGTGTATATTTATATACACACACATACTAAGTATCAATTATTTTACAATCTATTACAGTGACAAACATGAAATTGCAACCAAAATATTATTACAATAATTTAATATAAATTATTTTACAATCTATTGCAATGACAACCATAAAACAATTATCTATTACAACAAAGATATTGTTGCAATAACTTGACCAAAATTACTTTGGTAAATTATTTATAATCTATTGCAATAAAATTCATGAAAGCTAGT
The DNA here is from genome assembly GCA_033629205.1 of Lithocarpus polystachyus. Lineage (NCBI taxonomy): Eukaryota > Viridiplantae > Streptophyta > Magnoliopsida > Fagales > Fagaceae > Lithocarpus > Lithocarpus polystachyus. The sequence goes on along the minus strand of CM066164.1, from coordinate 25,403,765 downwards.
ATTAAGTTATTATGATTAAAAATGCATGACATTGTGCACAGCTATGCACAATCAATCACAAAAAAAGAATGCATCGCGAAAAATAATAACAATTGGATGGAATCTGATTATACAAATGCTTGGCATTTGTTTTTAGACAGTCAAATATAAGCTCCATTTCATGTGTCCATTGATAGTGCTAAAAATCTATGCACTTTCTTTTAAATGGGTTGTAACACTTATTTATTTCAAAATTGTAGACAATTACAAGCATTAACTTTGAAGAATTCAGTGGAACTTTCAAATACAATGGATAATTTAATACATTTAAGGTATCTTAATCTAGTTGACTACTAGGGTAAATTGCTTGAAATCATTTGTAATATTTGCAATTTACAATTTTTGAAGATTACTTGGCTTAATATTTTTGAGTACATAGAATTACTGCAGTGGATGGGCAAACTAATTAACTTAAGATATCTTATTCTCCCTGGAGGATGTTTAATTTTTCGAAGGGGATTTGGAAGATTGGTATCTCTTAGAAGATTAGAAATTTCCTTAGAGCCACCTCCAGCCACCTCCATACTTGGAAGGTTTACGCGTTGGAGAGTAATAGAGCCTCACATTGTCTCTTTGGTTGATTTCCTTGACCAAATTGAAAAATCTTTCTCTTTAATATAAAACTACACTAGAAAAATTTATTGCAATAACTTAAATTGAAGAAATTGTTGTGATAATTTGATAACAATTATTTTTACAATCTATTACAATTAAAATTTTGAAGTAATAAGTTATTGCAATGAAAATTGTAATAACAAAATATTAATTATTTTACAATTTATTGCAATGATAAACATAAAACTGCAGCAAAAATATTATTGCAATAATTGAATATCAATTATTTTACAATCTATTGTAATGACAAATATGAAACAATTATCTATTATAACAAAACTATCATTGCAATAACTTGATCCAAATTATTTTAGTAAATTAATTGCAATCTATTATAATAAAATTCGTAAAGTAATAATCAATTGCTACAAAATATTCGAAGTAGTAAATTGTTTGTTGCAACAACAAATATATCATTGTATCAACATTGTCAGTTAAATATCTAAAGTTTATTGCAACGAATTTTTTTGTTGCACAGACCTATTACTTCAAATTTCACCTCGCATCAACTATTGCAATGACTTTGATGTTATTGTAACTATTTTTTCGTTGTAATAAATATTTTTTCTTTTAGTATATATAGGTTAAATTAATTGACGTTGTCAGTTTGTTACTTCATGTTGCTTACGTCAAGTTGGTAATCTTGTTCTGCGTCCCAACATTGCTTGCAAGATAAAAGAACTTAATGGAAAATTAGATAAAATTACCAGTGAGAGAGAGATGTATAGGTTTCAATTGATTGGAGGTCCTACCTTTGAGGAGTGACCAATAACTATCTTTTTAGTTAAAGAGTCGAAAATTCTTGGTCGTGATAAGGATAGGGATCTAGTGAGTAGCGAGAGTACTAGTAGTGATGTGCCATAAAGAAACCCCCATATCATCTTCCAAGTGGGCATGGGTGGTGTTGGTGAAATAGCTCTGGCCTAAGTTGCCTACAATCATCCTAGTGTGCATGCCCATTTTGGAAAAAGAATTTGGGTTTCCGAACCTTTTAATCAGTGTAGTGTTGCCAACACAATCATTGAAGCTTTTGATGGTGATCGCCCAACATTACTAAATTTCCAAGTCCAATGATAAGAAAATTGTGAATTGATTTGGCAAATCTGCAAAGTTTATTTTGTCTCCGATGATGTGTGGACTGTAGACTTTAATTTGGTCCAAAATGGTGCCCTAAGTAGTAGAATTTGGGTCACCACACGTAAAAGTAGAGTTGCAGAGAGAATGAAAAATATGATTAAAATCAATTTGGTGGTGTTGTATAAGGAAGATTGCTAGTCAATTTTTTTGTAAAATTGCATTTTTTGACAGGAATTCTGAGCAATGTAGGCAATTGAAAGACCTTTCTAGGCAAGTAAATATATATAACCTCATGCTTCCCCGTGGGGCCACGTGGTGCATTAGATTTTTTTATCATGAAAAATTATGGAGGACTTAATTGAGATGTCCAAATGATAGAGCCTTATATAAAAAGATTTTCTTTCAAACTAAATAGGATTTCATATTTAGTTACTTATATCTTTAGCTTAGGATTTTTTTAGTAGGTTTCAATTAGTTTAACTGGTAAAATCTTCTATTATCAAATAAGAGATTTAAGTTTGAATCTAATTAATCAAACTAAAAATTAATTAATATCTTGAATTGATCTATTGAATCCTTTTTTATATTTTATTTTCCTCAAAATAATAATAATAAAAATAAAAATAAAAATAAAAACAAAAAATATGTGCATTCATGTACTCATACTTTTGTATTGAGTGATCTTGTTTGGAGCCAAATCCCTTGAAAAGAAAACTAGAAGTTGTCATATATGTATAGCAAAGATGATAAATTGATAGCAATTCCTTCGGTATTTATTGAAGGATTATGCTATCTTAATTATCTTTCTGTCAAATCTATATAATACTAAAAGCTGAAACGTAGAATTTAATGTTGCTGCGCTCACGTTAAGCCACATCAGCAGCCATGTCATTTCCATAATCTTTTATATAGATTTTAAAATAGTTTTTGACAATTTTAAAATACTAATAAATGTAAAATATTTTCCAGCCCTATCTCCACTTAAAGCCCACTTCTTATAAATTTAATTCCCCCATAAAGCCCAACCCTAAAGCCTTTTCAACTAAAACCCTTTCTGAAACTCTATTTTCACGGTTACAACTTTCATTCTTCTCTCCCACGTTCTGTTTCAGTTTCACCGTTTCAGATTTTGCTCCTTCCCCTTCCCCACCTTCTCTTTCTCACGCACATTTAGTTCCTTCCCCTTCCCAACCTTCTGTTCTACGGTTTCACACTTATTTAACGTCAGCCTCTCTTCCTTCTAACGGCAGCCTCTTTGTCTCCCTTCCTTCCTATCTTACTCTCCTCACAGTATATAAATATTGGCAGAACCTGGATGATTGAGTTGAGGTATCTCTAAATCCCAGTTTCTTTTGTGCTTTGTTCTTTTGCTTGATTTTTTTTCCCTTTTACTTTCTAAATCGTTTTTCTTAGGGTGTTGAATTTTTTATTGGTGGGTTTTTTAATTGGAGCTCTACCTTTTTTGGGTCTGTTCATTTTTAGTTTTTTGATTGGGTCTTAACCTGTGAAAATTTTCTACTTATTGTTGGGTATTGTACATGGCAGATGAAGTACAGTTGTTTTTGGTAAAAAATTGAAGCTGGAAGAGGAAAGCATGGTAGAGAAAAGAAATCGGATTGCTTTTATCCATGACTGATTAAAAGAAGGAACAAATATGGAGGTGATAAATATGTTCACAACCTATGTAATTTTGACCATGTTAATTTCCTCTCAAATGTTTTTTTTTTTTTTTTTATGATTTGATCCTCTCAAATGTTTTTTCTTTTTTCTTTTATGATTTGATAGAAAACAGTAACTCAGCAAAGATGATTGGTATATTGCTTATTACTATTTTTTAATGAGAAAGGGGCTACTCATTGTTTTCTGAATTTTTTTGTGGTTTTATATTTTCGAAAGTGATCTCCCTACAGGTTTTCGCTCTATCCTCTACTTAATTGATCTTATATTTTCCTCTGTATTGATTGGTTCTTGTGATTGATTTAATATTATTATAGAGTGAATTGGGGAATTGAACATTTACTTAGCATAACAATGCTTTTGTTTAGATTTTTATTCAACTAGCCAACCAATTGTCTTCATAGATAATTTATAATAAATTTGCTTCAATGGAACTCCAAAAGTTGCTTACAAATTTAGATGTTATTTAAAGTAGAATTAAAAGTTCATGTGCTTGATGCAAAGTGTTCTGCACTGTCATCTATTACTTCATATTTTTTTTTCATACTTATAACATTGTTCACAATATTAAAACCACGCAAAGTGATTATTTTTAAAAATCCAAGTTCATTCATTATTTATGATGTTTATAGGTATTAGGGGAAGATATCAAGTTTTAAGTGATCCATTGCATCTTTTCCCAAAAAAAAAAAAAATCTTATTTGCATCATTTGGTGCTCTTTTTGTGAAGTTCTTTTGGAATTTCACAATTCAATGCAACATTAGGCTTGGAGATAAGAAAAAAAAAAAAAGCAATAAGTGCTTCAAAAGCAATGACTAGGCTTATTACCATCCAGTCATAAACTTTTTGGAAACCCAACTCTGAAGGATAGAACAACATGCCTGAAAAGTGATTGGAGGGAGAGAAAGCTCAGTTAAAAATAATTCAAATTATTTTAGAAATTGCAAGGAAAACAACTAGGCTACTCAACATTGGTTTGTAAGTTTTGAATTACCCTTACCTTCACAGTTTCAATCTCATTTAATGAGCAACTTCATTAATTATGAAAACTAAGTATTCAGTGTGGTGGTACTAATTGAAGTTTTCCAAAAGGTGGCAAGGTTGGTTGGATATCCAAGTTGTTTAGAGAGCTTATCCAAGTTGTTTAGAGAGCTTGGTGGTTGTGGGCATTAGAAAACTAGTTGATGTGGATTCCATCAATTCCCATATTTACTGGGTGCTTAGCATGTTTGATTGGATTGTAATGCCTGGACCATGTCTTAAAAGATATTTACTTTCATGATAATGTATTTACAAAAACATTAAAGTAACCGCTTTAAGTAACTTGATGTTGATTTTATTAACTTGAGTTGGGTTGTAGCTTAATTTGTTGATTTGGTTCAATTTGGTTTGGTTAACGTGTGGGGAAGTTCTAGGTAGGGATAAGCCAAAAATAGTGTGACAATCATGTAGTGCAAAATCAAGCAATATTGTAGCAGCTGAAGAAAATTTTCCAATACAACATTTACACCTGTAAACTTTCATCCGAACCATTGTCTCTTGCCACAAGCTGTGATGCAAGAGCCACATCATCACCTTCCATAGTATCCCACATGCCTTTGGGATATGATTTTGCAGATTCTTTTTTGTAACGCACATTAAATAACCGAAGTACGTCAACCATGTGCCTCCTTGGTCCACAAGTGTCATAGATAGATTTAGAGCTATTACCACTATGGAGTTAGAGGTAGCAGTCTATCTGGATAAAAAAACAAATATGCGTGTGGTCAGAGCTTGATACAATTGCACATAGTCATTCTACTTTTCTGCAGTGTATTGTTTAATGAGTTGCTTTGCTGGAAAATTCCACTGTTGCCTAAACAGTTTGTGTAACCAAAGAACATAACCAAAAAAATAGGACATTGTTGAATGAGTTGCTTTGCTGGGAAATTCCATTGTAAATAAAACTGGAATGTTTCTTCAAATATGTCCAACACTCAATTATAAATAAAATGAAAAGGTATGCTAAAATATTTTTATATTATCTTTTGGTATGCTTGAATAATTTTATATAATCTTTTGGTTGTGTAGGTTGTTCAATTCAAAAGCTGGATTGTTTCTTCAAGTATTTGTAACTTTTAATTATAAATAAAATGAAAAGACCAGGCTAAAATATTTTTTATATATATTTTTGGTCGTGTGGGTTGTTCATATTTTCTACCAGTTGATTACGGATTATCTATTAAATTGCAAGTTCAACAGCTGGATTGTTTCGTAAAGTATGTCCAACTCTCAATTAATGAAAAGGCTATTATAGAATTGAGATTATATTATCGATCTTTTGGTGTGCTAAAATAATTTTTATATTATCTTTTGGTTTCTACCAAATTATAATGGATTATCTTGGGGGAATTTTATAAATAAAAAATTTTCCAAATACTTTAGAATCACATGATATTCAAATTTTGAGATAACCGTCAGATGAGATTGTAAAATAATTCAGTAAAAATTCCAAATTCTTTAGAACCACATGATGTTCAGATTTTGAGATAACCGTCAGATGAGATTGTAATATGTTTAGAGATTAGATATTTTCTATTGAAAAACATGACTGGTGCAAAAATATCACATAAAAGGTCTTGGTGTTGAATGATGTGGACACCTGTAATCGTTTTGATTACTATTTTAACCACCAATTGCTCACAAGTTACCTGTTACTTTGCATGTTTTTAAGCTGGATTGTTTCTTCAAGTATTTGTAACTTTTAATTATAATTAAAATGAAAAGGCTATGCTAAAATATTTTTTAAAATTTTTATTTGGTTGTGTAGGTTGTTCATATTTTCTGCCAGTTGATTACGGAATATCTATTAAATTGCAAGTTCAACAAATATAAAATGAAAAGGCTATGCTATGCTAAAATATTTTTCATATTTTCTTTTGGTTGTGTAGATTGTTCATATTTTCTATCAATTGATTACGGATTATCTATTGAATTGCAAGTTCAACAGCTGGATTGTTTTGTAAAGTATGTCCACCTCTCAATTAATGAAAAGGCTATTATAAAATTGAGAATATGTTATTTGTTGGTGTGCTAAAATAATTTTTATATTATCTTTTGGTTTCTACCAAATTATAATGGATTATCTATTAAATTGCAAATTCACACAAGTTGGAATATTTCTTCAAGCTTGTCTAAAATGAAATGCTTTGCCAAAATAGTCCTCATATTATTGGTAGGGTGTTCATGTTATCCACCAGTTATTTGAAATGATCTTTTACTATAATGGCAGTTAGTAAATGATGGTTGGTAGGTACTATGGAATCACGTCAGCAACTAGGGTGTCTATCTTTCAACATGAAAATTACTAAATTACATTCCCACGGTACAAAAGATATAAAACCTAGACAAGTTGGGAAAATGGGGGAATTTTATAAATAAATTTTTTTTCAAATACTTTAGAACCACATGATATTCAAATTTTGAGATAACCGTCAAATGAGATTGTAAAATAATTCAGTAAAAATTCTAAATTTTTTAGAACCACATGATGTACAGATTGTGAGATAACCGTCAAATGAGATAATAATATGTTCAGAGATTAGATATTTTCTATTGAAAAACATGACTGGTGCAAAAATATCACATAATTTTTATTTATGTTTTGCAGCCACAATGCTTAATATTTTATTTATATTTTCATTTTGAATGCAATTGCATAAAGGCAGGAATCTCCAAATAGTCTTAGAAAAATGCTCTCCATGTTACATGTGTGAACTTACCAACCAGGAAGACACTATAAATAGATGACAGCAAAATGAATGCTATTTTCCAAAAAAGAAGGCTAAAATATTTTTTATATTATTTTTTGGTTGTGTAGGTTGTTCATATTTTCTTCCAATTAATTACAGATTTTCTATTAAATTGCAAGTTCAAAAGCTAGAATTTTTCTTCAGGTATGTCTAAATGTCAATTGTAACTAAAATGAAATGTTTTTCTAAAATTGTCCTCATATTATTTTTGGTAGTGTAGGTTGTTCATATTATCTACCAATTATTTGAAATTATTTTTTACTATAATGACAGTTAGTAACTGATGGTTTGTAGGTACCATGGAGTCTTCTTATTATGCACGATTGAGAAGAAGGATGATTCTTGCATCTAGGAGAAATCACAACTATCCAACCAATATTCATGCTCTTGCAACTCAATGTATTTCTACTGACTTACAGTTGGATAGGGGTACTGTGTTGGATAGGCAAATGAATATTAGTTATTGGGCAGCTAATTGAAGTCATTTAGTAGACACTAAGTTCAACAGTGTTGATGCTTTGAGAGGAGAGGTTTCTGTAGAAAGAAGATCTGCTTCATTTACGATTATGTCACCTTCACATCGTATTGTTGGTAGGTTTTTCATAAAATTACATTTTTTTATATATATATTATTAAAGTCTTCAATTTAACATGTGTGTGTGTGTGTGTGTGTGTGTGTATAAATTATGGATTTACTTATATTTAATTATGCTTTAAGCCATTCAAGAGGTGTGGAGGATGAACCATTTGTGAGGAGCACTAGACAGAGATAACATGATTATAATAGTGAGACTACGAACAAAAATTCTAATATCTATATACGCACTACTTTAAATGAAAATGGTGATGTCACCAAAAATGTATCTGAAGACCGAATTCCTCCAAGTAATATATTATGCATATCAGGTAATATATTAAGATATCTGTTAATATATTATAAATATTTTAATTGATTGAGACCAAACTAGAGAAATGCCTTTCATATTTCCTTGAAAATTCAGAAGGAAAAAAAAAAACTTTTGACATACCATTAACATAACTACGTCAATAACTATTTAAGTCATCCATGATATCTATTTCTTATTGATAACCATAAAATTTACAACTAGCAAAGGAACATACAAAGTAATAAAGAATAAATGAAGGAAGAAAAAAAGAAATGAAATCAAACATCAATTAATAACCGTTATTTGGAAAATAAAAAGGTGGTCAAGAGAAGTAAGAAATAAAATAAAGATGGTTATACAGAGGTCATTGAAAAATTTATAGTGCAATAAAATCAACCACTACATTCACTTAATTAAATCAATAATCAACAATTAAATATAATAATACAACATTTAAATTTAAAACTAATCAAACTCTAACTAGGGAAATTATATATATATATATATAATCATAATTACCATACACCATGACTTAAAAAAATTTAATGAATAGTTTTACCTCTTATTTAATGTCTATGCTATGAAAATTATCAACCAATAAATATATGATAATGGTAAAAAAAAAATGTTGTAGACAAGATTATGAAAAATATGATAAAACTTTTTTTTTTAAAAGGCTCTTTATAAAATCTAGGGACTAAAATAGTATTTTATCTAAAAAATTATTACGCGCAACGCGCGGGTCTGCGACTAGTTATGTAATAGTTAAAAGCAATTTTGTTGGAGTAAGGTGGTATACGCTGCGGACCCAAATGCCAAATGGTCACATGTCTTTTTTTTTTTAATTATTTTTTTATATGAGATAGAAATTCTACTCTACCCTAATTTAAATGTATATGTGCATGAAACTCCCTCTTAGAGACTTGAATCTCGACCCATGCCCCTTACAACCAACAAATACTTATTCCTGTGAAGTGTTCATTGCACTAAGGATATGCGGTAGTCATATTCTAATTTTAAAGGTAACATAACGTTGGTAATAAATGCACAACACTTGCAATTATTAATATACTTTTTCGACTCTGGTCGCTAATAGCTAGGTGCTTTGCATTGGAACGGTAAATTTTATTTATTTATTTATTTATTTTAAGATATGATAGAGTAGCTTTGTCATGAGGCTTTGGAGGTAAGACAAGGTTGTTAAGAAATCATATGAAGTTTTATTAGTGAAATTGTAGTTTCATAGACAAATTAATGGATTGCCTTAATCAAGGAGTGCATTTCGTGCTCATCGAGTGAAAAAACATATATTAGGATCCCATATCTATGGAGCGAAAAAATATATAGTAGCATACCGTTTTGTTTGGCTTGATGAGGTCCCAAGTTATCTTACATTTTCTTTGCTAATGAGTAATGATCTTGCTTAGTAAGTTTATATCAATTTTTATTTTTTTGGGTTAGACGAAGTTACTGGGGATCAAATCCTAAACATTGAGACACAACACAGGCTGTTAGAATTTAAATTTAATAATTTAACTATAAGTTTAACACTCTGATTTACATGTGGGCCTAGACTTTCCTAAATAAATGGTCGTAAGATTTTAAAACTTTAAATGGCAAATCAAGTGGAGGTAAGACAAAGTTTAAACTTAGGATATTTTACTCTGAGTTTCCTATATAAAATTAGAGCATCCACCCTTTAAATGACAGTGTTTGAGTCGTGTTTTATGCATTTAATCCCAAATTTTAAATATTTCGGCCCTTTCTTTTTCTTTGAGTAGATAAACTAGACGAGTGCCACTTATGAATATAATGTAACAAGGTCTTTTGAAGGCATATCGCAATTCAATGCTCATACAATACAAATAATGAAACACTTATTTGCAACACTTTTTTAATTTAATGCTTTATGTTTGTACCTTCTGGATGCGATGACACCTTCCATAAGAATAGGCAAACCCAAATCCCTATTTAGGGTTACCCCAGCGCCAAAACTTAACTCTTAATAGAGTGGGCCTCTAGCAAACATGGGAGCCCACACCATTGCAATGAAGTAAGGTTTTCACGGAAATGTGGGCCTCACAAACTCAAACCCAACATCCCTGTCTGAGGCCTGCTCTATGTTAAATTAAGGTGCTAAAAAAATTTATAAATCTAAAATCAAATGTTAACTAGTAAATAGCCTATTAGCCCATAGGCACAATGGTTTATTGACTAGTTAACGAGTTTGGTTGGGCTGGACTGAAAGAGAAAACTTTAGCTCATAACCTTGCCCATGGGCAATGTCCATTTTGTCTTTAATGGGTTGGGCTATCAGGTTGGGCTTAATGGGCTATCCATGAGTTTGTGTTAACATATTATTTTATTATTGTTATAAGGAAATGATCATTTTTTTATATATAAGGGAGTAATCAATTTAATTTTTTTAAAGGAAAGAATCAAAGAATTTAATACTTGATTACAAATTTTTTTACAATCAAATCTATTTAATTTTATGTTTTGTTGATGGAAACCTATTTAATTTTTTTTATTAAGGCTTTAAATGGTTTTTTTTTTTAATTTTATCTTTTAAAAAATCAAATGGTTAGTTCAAAGTTGCTAGACTACTAGAAAAATATATATTCAGTAAATTAAGTTTAGCACAATCACTTTAAGTATCTTAGTGATTGGCACTCAAGAGTTTTCTTAAGAAATTCCTTTAAAAAATATATATTCCTTTATAATGTTTCAAGATTAATCCTCTACATACCTCCTATATATTTTTGTTATGAATTCTGAATCTTTAGGTTGGGTAACGGGTTCGGCCAACGGGCTAAGCTACTGGGTTGCCCACCGGGTGCTCATGGGCATAAAACTAGCTCGTAACCTAACTCACGGGGCTAGTGGACTATCCATGGGCTTCAATAATAACGAATTGGGCCAGTCATTAGCCTGGTGGGCTGTCAGGCTTTTGGGTTGGGCCATAGGCCATGGGCTATTTGGTAACCCTTTAAACAAAGATAGTCCTTCGTTATTATAATTAAATTTTATAGATTTAAATTCAAAGATATAGAATGTGATATCACGCCATTCAATACTTTAAATGAGTTCATCTTTAAAATTAAATTAAATAAGGTGGTATGATATTAGCTATTAGATTTATAATAATAAAAAATCTTAATTATAAATGAACTAATATCCTAATTATTCGAATGTCTAAATTGATGTTCACTGACATGCCTATTATATAAGTCTATTGTAGGATAACAATAAATTATAAAAGTAATTATGAAAATACTTTGATTCTTTTTTCTTTATGTTTTTTGGCCGAGGGATCGGAATTACTCCCATCGTATCACGCCAGTACATAATATAATATAATACATAATTATAGCATATAGCATGATATACCTTTAAATGCTCTTAGTAATAATAATAATAAGCTATATAGCATGATATACCTTTAAAAGCTTTAAAGGTATATCACGCTATATAACTTATTATTATTATTATTATTATTATTAAGAGCATTTAGAGGTATATCATGCTATATGCTATAATTATGTATTATATTATATTATGTACTGGCTACTTATATATAGTGTTCTGAGGTAGCTGTAAAAAGCAGTCAGATATTTTTTTATTCAAATCAAAATATTACTAAATTAAAGAAATGAAGTTATATATCAACGTTATCTCGTTCAAGTGTGGCGAAAAGTTTTATGATATCTTCAAGAAATTCACTGATGATGAGGGAGTTAAAGTGGGGGTGGCGATATCAGATGGTGGCGATGGCGAGTGGCAAAAAAGTGTGCCTAAAGTATTCTCAGACTTGTCCAGGAAATCAGACAGTAACAGCAACTTTATAACGTGGAACTACTCGACCGCGCTTGAATATTCGAGCGTGAATCAGAAGATATGTTTCCAATTCACACATCGTGGTAAAATAATTTACCAATTTTATATATTGGTATCTACATTTCCTTACGGGGAGGATACAACTTTCAGATCAATACGTACTTATGATGACAAAGGGGAATTAACAATAACAACTAAGTTTTCTAATTAAGATTTTAAGGAAACGTAGATGTTGTTCATCATGAACAAGTGTGTATTTCTTAGGGAATACTGCAAAATAATGAAAAAACCCTAATATTCATTGGTTTTGTTTAGGGGATCGATTTGGATAAATAAAATAATATATTTTCTAGTTATTTTCTCTTAAATTCAGTTTAAGTTTTATTCTTATGACATTAGTTTTGTTGCTCCTTTCCTACCAAGTTGAAATGATAGTTTTTATAATGTTGCCTGAATTTCCTTTAAAGGAAATTCTACCACGTGCAAGATTAATGGCTTGTTTGTATTGAAAGGGGAAGGGAGAGACAGTAAGAGGAGAGGAAGTAAAGTAGAGTTGGTTGAAAATTAGGTTTATTTTTAGCTAACTCTACTCTACTTCGCCTTGCTCTCCCTCAATTCAAACAGTCAATGTACTTACACGCTAGATACTTGAACACGTGCAATCACTAAAAAATTAGAGTTTAAACATGTAACTTTAAACACGCGGAACAAACTTGAACGGATTAATAGAAGCACCAAACAGAGAAATATGCAAATTCCTAAAACATAGCAAAACTCACTCCTGCTACTTGAATAAGAGTCCAGAACATTCTTGTTGCTCGATCTCACTCTCTAAACCCTAATTAACTACCCAACTATCATATTTTAGGTTTTAGATAGGGCAATATGAAATTCTAAAACTTACGGAACCATGCTACCAACTTACATTCAACACAATCTTAAATTCTAAAACTAGTTTTAGATTTAGATTTTTATTTTTGTTTTTGAAATATTAGATTTAAATTGTCATTTACATATTCTCATTGAGATTGCTACTAACCCGAGTTTAGACAAATATATATCACCAATTCAATTTAAGCTAGTTGTAATTTTTATTCAATGTTTACAAAAATTGAGATGATTTGTGAAACACCACCTAGTATCTTGGGCTGTTTAGTATTTAGTAAAATTGTAAAATCATATATGATTTAACATTTTTAATCTGAACAATTTTATACCTAGATGTACATAATGTTTTTTTTCCCTAATAAAGATGTTGATTGGTATTTCTATTTTAGATATATATATTTTAAAATTATTCTTTAAGATTGTTGGCACTTTCACCACAAATAGTTACATTGTCATTTAAAAAAAAAAAAAGAAATAATAATAATAAATTATCAAACATCCATTTTCAGGTAACTTGGTAGACCTTTACCAAAAATCGTTTTTAGTGGATTGCCTCAGTTAATTATGACCTGGGAATGGATTATAAAATTTAGTCGGATGGGTTTGAATTAGATATTCGGTATTGATATTGTCTAGAGATAGAAAACATATATGTGCAATGCGGTAAAGGATGCCCATTTGGGTCAGGCCTGTGAGGGTCCTATATATTTTGCCTCCACCCAGGTTGCTAGAGACATCTTTGACCTTGCTGTGTATACGGCATGCACCGTGACAGAAACTATCTCGGTTCAGCCGAGTGGATAGTATGCAGAACCATAAATGATGCCACCCATGAATTTGCGGATGTTACTTGTAGGATTCTGCTAACACCTTATGAGAAATCAAAGTTTTTGAGTTCCGGGGAGTATGGTCACAAGCAAGGGCGGAGTTAGGATTTTTTGTTTGGGGAGCCAAATTTCGGTACTAATATAATAGCTACGAGTCAAGATAAATTATCACACACATGCGTAAATGCACACACACATATATAAACATTAATATTTTGATACTAGAGTTGATCATAATTTATAAAATATACATATTATATATAAAATTAACAACTTTCACATATGTATTTCCGTAAGATAATTTTTAGGAGAACTTATCATCTTTTAAGCTCCAATGAGTATACAAAAACTGTCTAATTTGATATTAAACATGTAAAAAAAACAAATTTGAAAAAATAAAAATTACATTGTTTCTATAATTACTAGATTGATTAACAAATTTTATTGATTTATGTGTGCATCATTAGACTAACTTAAACATTTGAAGAAACCAAATTTTATTTTTGTAACTAAATATTTAAAATTTTTAATACTTACACATAATATAAAAGAATTTTTTAAAATTTGGAGGCCCAAGCATTGCTATAGCTCCACCCCTAGTTAAAAGAATTGACGGAAGCGCATCACAAGAGAAGTGGAGACTGCCGCTTAATTTGACTTTTTTTTTTTTTGGCTAAACGGCTTAATTTGACTCAACGCGAGGAAATTTACCATGACAGTAGCTATATGTTCAGCCTAGTGCATAGTCTGCAGAATGCTACAGGTGCACACTATACTCACAAATGTGAGAGTGTGAGACTGTTGGTGAGTCACAGTACTCCTACCGCCAAACTCTATGATATTATGCTGTGAGAAAAGGAAATGCTGCCACATGCAAGGTTTAATGAACTCACGTGCTAGATACTAGAATACATGCAATCACTAAAAAATTAGAGTTCAAACATTTTCCTTTAAACACTTTGAGCAAATTTGAACGGATTATTAGCAACACCAATAGAGATGTATGCAATTTCCTAAAACATAGCAAATTAAACTCACTCCTGCATGATTTAAAGTCTGGAACATTCTTTTTGCTCTTACTCCGTAACTTCCAAAACCTAACTACCTAATATTTTAGATTTTAGATAGGGCAATCTCAAATTCCAAAATTTACAGACCCCATGCTACCAACTTAAATTCCAAAACTAAGATCATAACAGTATCACCAAATCAATTTACACTAGTTGTATTTTTAATTCAATTTAATGAATTTATACAAAAATTGAAACAATTTTATGATTTGTGAAACACCCCCTAGTATCTTGGGGTATTTAGTAATAATGTTAAATCAAAGTTTCAAATTTTTAATCTGAATAGTTTTTTACCTAGATGTGCATAATGCTTTTTTTTTTTTTTTTACCCTAATAAAGATGTTGATTAGTATGTGAATATTATATATATATACAATAAATTTTTTAATTTTTAACATTGTTAGCACTTTCATCAAAAGCAAACAAACAAACAAAGACATAATTGGAAATTATCACACATCCATTTTCAGGTAACTCAGGTAACTTGGTAGACCCTACACCAAAAATAGTTTTTGTATTTCAAAATTGGAAATAAATGGCAATAGTTAGCAAAAATCCTATTGATTGATAGTGTAATGAATTAAACATCATAATCTCTTTAAAACTAAAAATCAAAATATGCTTGTGATTTGAAATTTCGAGTATTGGCCACAGACTAATTGTTGTTAAAAGCTAGGCTGAACCATACCAAGAGTCCAAGCCTGTTAAGATCAATCTCAAAGAAAAAAAAAAAAAAACCAAAAACCCTGATGTGGCATATGCTATATTTTCCCCTTAACTTCCACTTTGTTTGTTTGATTTTCAAATCCATACTTATTTCTGCTTTTCCTTTGCATAAAGTCTTTGCTTTTTTTTTTTTTTTTTTTTTTTTTTTTTTTTTTTTTTTTGCATAAAGTCTTCTGTTTTGGCGTAGGAATTAGAATTATACTTTTCGGGTTATTATTATGTTCCTCATTTTGCTTAGGAGTTAAATAAGATGCTGCTCTACAGTTGATTTAAATGGTTGTAATTGGGTTTTTATCATCCAATACATACTAGTGGCTTGCCCTGCCTTGGTCTTAATTCCCACGGATTCTTTCCTACAAAATCACCAACTTAAAAACCTTTAGAGAACTGCTACGTCCACAACATTTTTCACAACATTTTCACAACAAATTCTAGTTGGCAAGTTGTTACAGGTTTTAAATTTAAAGCTAACACTGAAATTACTTTCTTACTCACTAGTAACAGCAAATAACAACCTGCCAACTAGAATTTATTGTGAAAATGTTGTGACAAATGTTGTGGATGTAGTATTTCTCAAACCTTTAATTCAAGAATATGCACAGTTTTACCATTCCACCTGTAAGAAGTTTAGACCCTTTAAACTCAAACAGATTAACCTAGATATTTAGCCAAGTGATTAACTTAGGTAAATTAAGCAATTCTAGGTTAACACAAATATATCATATCATGCAAAGTGCAGAAAATAAAGAACACACGATATGATAACCTAGGAAAACCAAACCGGTAAAAAACCTGGGGAGGATTTAACCTAACTATCCTCAAGGTAAAACAGAATTCACTATGAAAGAATTGAAGTTTACACAATAGCGACTTAGATCACTAACATCCTATTGCTACCTCGAGTAGGAAACTTACTACCACGACCACGTGATAGCTCTGAGTCCACAGATTACTTCTTTCTTGAATTCACAGCAAAGCACAAGCACTCCTGCTTGTATATCTTGAAGTTCTTGAATTCGCAACTGAATGATTACCAAGCTCTTGACATCAATCTTGAGTTTGGAAACCCTAAGTGTATATGAAGGCAAACACCTCTAGATCTCATAAATAAGATTCACACACACAGCATTCAGAACTCAAAAAACGTGGCTAGAGTTTTCTCTTTTATACTCAGGGTAAAACATAAAACCCTACACATCAAACGGGCTTGGGCTGAGTTGAAAATTCTGCAGAAAAAACAATCTGCACAACTTTCGATCGGTCGAGTCTAATTCTCGATTGATTGAGTCTGGTAGATTTGCACAGTGACTTTTGCAGTAACTCGATTCCAACTTTACACAATGAGCACACACTTTGAGCAAGTCTTAACTAGACTAAAATCGTTTTGATCATGGTTTGCTAAAATTACAAAATGAAGTTCTAATATATTAGTTTCAAATTTCTTAGAACAGAACACCACCATTCACAAATCGTCACGTGTACAAGTTCTAGCAAAAATTATGGAAATTATTGTGGTATTAGACTTACACTTTCCTCATTGACAAGAAGTGTAATAAGGGTTTCAAGAAGTTTCCTACCCAAATAGTTTCTACAACTTTTATCACAACGCTCTCACGTGACAAAAGTTGTGCAAATTATTGTATCTCCAAACTTATTGTAATGGTTTTTCTCAAACTTCAAATGTCTTTTTACCATACAGGACCAAGAATGAAAGAAGTATAGTACATTACCAAAATTTGCAATAACTTAAGTTGAAAAATCATTGCAATAACTTGATAATAATTATTTTTGAAATCTATTACAACAAAAATTTCAAAGTAAAAGATTATTGCAATAAAGATATCATTGCAATAACTAAATATCAATTATGTTATAATCTATTACAATGACGAACATGAAATTGCAATGAAAATATTATTACAATAATCCGATATCAATTATCTTACAATTTATTGCAATGACAAATATAAAACAATTATCTATTAAAACAAAGATATCGTTGCAATAACTTGATCCAAATTATTTTAGTAAATTATTTGCAATCTATTGTAATTAAATTCGTGAAAGCTAGTACTAAGTTATTATGATTAAAAATGCATGACATTGTGCATGACTATGCACAGTCAATCACAAAAAAGGAATGCATCATGAAAGATAGTGACAATTGGATGGAATCTAATTATACAAATGCTTGGCATTTGTTTTTAGACAATCAAATATAAGCTCCATTTAATGTGTCCATTGATAGTGCTAAAAATTAACGCACTTTCTTTTAAATGGGCTGTAGCAATGATTTATTTCAAAATCTTAGACGATTACGAGCGTTAACTTTGAAGAATTTAGTGGAACTTTCAGATCCAATGGATAATTTAATAAATTTAAGGTATCTCAATCTAATTGGCTACTATGGTAAATTGCTTGAAACCATCTATAATATGTGCAATTTGCAATTTTTGAAGATTACTTAGCTTAATATGTCTGAGTACATAGTATTACCGAGGGGGATGGGTAAATTAATTAACTTAAGATATCTTATTATCCTTGGAGATTGTTTAATTTTTCCAAAGGGATTTGGAAGACTGGTATATCCTAGAACATTAAAAAGTTTCAACATAATGATAAGGACACTAAAAGATGTGACCTTGGAGAATTGAAAATTTTGAATAACTTGATGTAAGTGAAGCCAAGAATTCACAACTCAAGAAAACGACAAACCTCTATGATTTGTCTCTCTTTTTTGAGAAATGGAAGGATAGAGAAGATAGAGAAATGAAGTATCTTGGATTATTTGGGGATACCTTTGAGTCAAGCGATGAAAGAATGAGGAGTGATGTATTAGTTCTGTATGCCTTAGAGCCACATCTAAACTAGGAAGGTTTACACATTGGAGAGTAACAAGGTTTCACACTGTCTCCTTGGTTGATGTTCTTGACCAAATTGAAAAAACTTTCTCTTTAATATAAAACTATATTAAAAATATTTGTTGCAATAAATTAAATTGAAGAAATCGTTGCAATAATTTGATACCAATTATTTTGGCAATATGTTACAATTAAAATTTCAAAGTAATAGGTTATTGCAATGAAGATGTCATTGCAATAACAAAATATTAATTATTTTACAATCTATTGCAATTATAAACATGAAACTGCAACAAAAATATTGTTGCAATAATCCGATATCAATTATTTTACAATCTATTGTATTAACAAACATGAAACAATTATCTATTACAACAAAGATATTGTCCCAATAACTTGACCTAAATTATTTTGGTAAATTGTTTAATAAAATTCATAAAGTAATAGCCTATTGCTACAAGATATTCGAAACAGTAAATTGTTTGTTGAAACAAAAATTATATTATTGCATCAACGTTGTCATTAAATTACAACCAATATCTTTGTTGCACAAATTTATTACTTTAAATTTTATTGACTTCAAATTTTATTGCAACACCACGAATGAACTATTGCAATGATTTTGATATTATCATAACAATTTTTTTTGTTGTAATAAATATTTTTTTCTTTTAGTATATATATGTTCAATTAATTGACGTTGTCAGTTTGTTATTTCATGTTGTTTCCGTCAAGTTGGTAAAAGTGTTTTGCGTCACGACATTGCATGCAAGATAAAATAACTTAATGAAAAGTTAGATGAAATTACTAGAGAGAGAGAGAGAGAGAGAGAGAGAGAGAGAGAGAGAGATGTACAAGTTTCAATTGATTGGAGGTCCTACCTTTGAGGAGTGACCAATAACTATCTTTTTAAGGATGATCTAGTGAGCAGCCTTTTGGGCGAGGATACTAGTATTGCGCATGCCCATTTGAGAAAAAGAATTTGGGTTTGTGTTTCCGAACCTTTTGATTGGTGTAGGGTTGCCAACTCAATCATTGAAGCTTTTGATGGTGATCGCCCCAACATTATTGAATTTCCAAGTCTAATGGCAAAAATTGATTCGGCAAATCTGCAAAGTTTTTCTTGTCTTCGATGATGCATGGACTGCAGACTTTAATTTATGGGACCAATTTATTTTTGCACTCCAGAATGGTGCCCTAAGTAGTAGAATTTTTGGTCATCAAACGTAAAAGTAGAGTTGCAAAGATAAAGGAAAGTGTGATTAAGATCAATCTGGTGGTGTTGTCTCGAGGTAGATTGCTAGTTAGTTTTTCGTAAAATAGCATTTTTTGATAGGGATTTTGAGTAATGTGGGCAATTGGAAGACCTTTCTAGGCATATATATATATATATATATATATATATTGGGGGTATTTTGGTCATTTTAAAGGTTTCATGGGTATTTTGCTCATTTTTGAGATTTTGGTGATATTTTGCTCATTTTCGAGATTTTGGGGATAATTTTGGATGTCCAAGGGTATATTAGTAATTTTGGAAGTGTAGGGGTCTTTGGGTCATTTTAGGTATTTAAGAGTATTTTGGTAATTTTGGAGGTCAAGAGGATATTTAAGTAGTTTATTAGGTTAAATGGGTGGGTTACTAATTAAATGGGTTGAGTTGGTAATTGATAATTAATTTATATAAAATGGGACATAAATGGATAAATGGAAAATTACACATCCAACTCATTTATGACCCAACCCGCCCATTTGCCAACCCTAATCCCAACACATTCACTTATTCACAAAAAGAAACCCAAATTTGAATATTTTTTAAAATAACCAATCTAATTCCTTTTATTATGAATTTCTTTTTAAACCACTATATTAAATGCATTCATTTATTTTATATCACTTGGCTCTATAATAGAAATTAGTAAATGTTTATTATATAAATGATTAGATAATAATAGTAATATATATATATATATATATATATTAGTAATTTTTAAACCACTTCCACCGTTTCACAGTCACCTCCATATGACTAACATTAACATTTAAGTTTGTTTTGTTTGTTTGTTTGTTTTTTTCATATTATTACTTTTATTATATTCTATAAATAACTGAACTCATATTTGGGTGACGAATTTAGAATTTCATCACCTCTGGTAAGTCTTTGATGATGCGAATATTTCATTACCCTAAGTTTGCCTTTTTTTCATGACTTATAGTGATGAAATAAATATTTCGTCACCAATTTGTACATCTTTGGGGACGAAATATTGATTTCATCACCAATTTTAAAATGTTTATAGTATTTGGTGATGAATTCTTCTTTTCCTCACTAAATGTTATCATTTGGTGACGAAATTGTTTATTCTCACTGGATTTCGTTACCATAGCCCACTTTTGTTGTAAATATCTTTAGCTTAGGATTTTTTTAGTAAGTTCTAATTAGTTTAACTGGTAAAATATTTTATTATCAAATAAGATATTTAAGTTTGAATCTGCTTACACTAAAAAGTAATTAGTATCATTAATTGATTTATTGGATCCTTTTTTATATTTTATTTTTCATAAAATAATAATAATAATAATAATAATAATAATAAACAAAAACCAAAAAGTATGTGCATTCATGTACTCATACTTTTGTGATTGACTGATCTTGTTTGGAGCCAATTCCCTTGAAAAGAAACTAGAAGTTCTCATATTGTACGGCAAAAATTGATAAATAAATCGATAGCAATCCCTTCCGTATTTGTTGAAGGATTATGCTATCTTAAATATCTTTTGGTCATTATGTAATTGTTAAAAGCAATTTTGTTGGAGTAAAGTGGTATGTGGACACAAATGCCAAATGGTCACTTATCCTAATTTTCAAGGTAACATAACGTTGATTATAAAAAAAAAAAAAAAAAAAGGTAGCATAACGTTGGTAATATATGCAGACCAACTTGCAATTATTAATATCCTTTTTCAACTCTGGTCGCTAAGATACTTTTTATGATATGATACGAGTAGTTTTGTCATGAGTCTTTGTGAGTGCACAATTATACTTGAAGGAAAGAGAGATCAAACAAAGTAACATTTTTCTTCGGGAGATCAGCTCTTTGTGTATACATATCCTTTGTACATAAAGCCTCTCCTCGTTTTCAATGAAAGTTGTAATTTTATAATAAATAAAATCAGCTAAAGTAGACATTCTCTAATTTTTCTATTCTTTCTATTAACCATTTTATTGAAACTTTTCGTTCCCTCTGGGTATCTCTATAGCCTAGAGAATTTAGAAGCCTCAAACTTGTTTGCCTACAAGATTCTACTGATTTCTTGTTTTTCTTTTCTACTGATTTCTTTTGCGTCTTTCTCTGTGTCTGGGGTATTTTATTTTGGCCGATAGTTTTCGTCTAGTGTTATTTGATGGAATCGGAATTGGAGGAAATGTGGAAGATGTTCCGTTTATCGGAAGAGAGGGTGGGGGGGGGGGGGGGGGTGTCAAAATAACTCTCTGTGATTGACTGAGATATATAGCACATTTGGCATCAAGTATTTGTTTATAATTGTTCACTAATTACGTTTGTTTCCACTTCAATGTTTTTGAACATGCATGGACAAATTTAGAGTTTATCACACTGGCAAAAATATAGTGTGATCTTTCACATTTCTTACGTAAAAATTGTGGTTAAAAGATTTATCTTGCAAATTG
The DNA here is from genome assembly GCA_033629205.1 of Lithocarpus polystachyus. NCBI lineage: Eukaryota > Viridiplantae > Streptophyta > Magnoliopsida > Fagales > Fagaceae > Lithocarpus > Lithocarpus polystachyus. The sequence continues at coordinate 25,381,781 of CM066164.1, read as the reverse complement.
CATCATTTAGAACTTGAAGATTGGCAGAGATGCCAAAAGAACACCGAGCTTGTACAATTTTGTGTATGTAATTTATTAATAGGGCAAAACAATTGAACAAACATAACCTAAAAAACATGAATTAAAGTAATGAATACTTGAAGAGCAGAAATTGATATCTTCACAGGTATATTATGATATTTTGTATCCACATCATATACATTAAACTTGGATCCAAAAAAAAAAAAAAAAAAGGCAAACATGAGCCAACCAGTCAAATTAAAACATCAGTTACGAGCAACAATGATAGCATAAAAAAAAAAAAAATGGCAAACATGAGCCAACCAGTCAAATTAAAACATCACTTACGAGAAACAATGATAGCTACAAAGTAGTATCACAAGAAGATATAGTTCATTTATAAGAATAACCATATTTATGTTATTCTTGTTCTCAATACTATTGTTTTAAAAGCAAAAACATGCGTGTATATATTTTTTGTAATCAAACTATTCTCCTTAAAAATCAGGTAACATGTATATAATTCATGAATCAAATAATTCTCATCATGAAATCAGAGACTAAGTTCTACAACAAAAATGCATTGTAGTTCTCTCTCAAAGACTTGTCACACTTGGTATTAAGTATGAAACTTTCAGCCAAAGTAATTCTCAGGATGCAGCTTCCATCACTTGTCAAAGCAGTGTCTCATGCTCTAATTCATTGTGGAATTAAATTAACCTTCATTCAAGATATTCGAATCAAAAGTATTGTAGATTAAAATTTCAGTCCACCTATCATTTCTAAAAAAATTGAAAATAACCTCAAGTCCTGTAATTCTTGTTCCTTCAGTATCCAAATTCTAATAGCAATAACCATAGATAATAATCTAATAACATAATATAATAACTAGACCCAATTCTTGGATTTAGATTTTTTTTTTTTTGAAATATTAGATTTATATATTCATTTACATATTCTCATTCAGATTGCTACTAACCTGAGTTTAGAAAACTCTATATCACCAATTCAGTTTAAACTAGTTGTATTTTTTATTCAATGTTTACAAAAATTGAAACTATTTTATGATTTTCGAAACACCTCCTAGTATCTTGGGCTATATAGTAAAAATGTTAAATCATATATGATTTAACATTTTTAATCTGAACACAGTTTTTTACCTAGATGTGGTGCATAGCGCCCCTTTTTTTTTTTTTTCCCCGCTAAAAAAGACTGATTGGTATTTCTATTCTAGATAATTTTTTTTTTAAATTTTAATCTTTAACATTATTGGCACTTTCACCAAAAACAGTTAGATTGTCATTTAAAAAAATACATAATAATAAATTTTCAAGTATTAATCCAGCTTATTCTTTTTGGAAAAAAAAAAAAACTATTTTTTTTCCCACAAATGTACCATTTTTTTTATATCACTAAACAGTTTTTTTCCCATTTCCATATTTCTCTCTTACATTAATAGTCAGGTACTAATTCAACTTCTTTTTAAAAAAATAAAATAAAATAAAACTGTCAAGAATAAAATGTGTACACCCAAAAAATAAAAAGCCTCATTGCTTGCGCGAAGCGTGAATAATGAGGTTAATGCATATATATGTGTGTGTATATATATATATATATATATATTTATATACTGATAACTGATTAAAGAAAAATTATTATTATAGGTTATTTTTTAAAAATAGATTAGTGGGTAATTGCTAATTGGGTAAGTTGGGTTTCACTTTTTTATAATTTTGTTGAATTAGATATGGGTATTAATTATTTGGTTAAATGAGCAATAAATAGGTCAATGGGTGTTTAGTACCCAGCCCATTTATGATCAGCCCAAAGGCCTCAAACCCACCCAATTCACACTCCTAACCCTGACTTGTTTAACTCCCCAGCAGCCTATGGAGCTCTCAAACTCATCAACAAGGCGTGGGCTGTTCTTGGTGATGAGACCATGGGAGAAATCTATGACGTGCATGTGGGTCTGCGTCCTTCAAAGCCTAAGCTAAGGCTCCGTTAGTCATTCTCTTTACTTTGGGGTTTTCTTGTTTTCTAGCCCTGTAGAAATATGAGATTTTTTTTTTTTTTATTGTTTGGATTAATTCTTCATAGAGTGAGGCTTAGGTCCAGTGTATATAGTGCACTGGACACGTTAAGATTGTGACATGTATTCAAAAGTAGACACATATTATAATCTCAATGAGTTCAGTGCAACTGAATACTGGACCTAAATCTCACCCTTCTTCTTAGGCCATATCATGCACTGGACCCGTTAAGATTGTGACATGTATTCAAAAGTTGACACATATTATAATCTCAACGAGTTCAGTGCAACTGAATACTGGACTTAAATCTCACCCTTCTTCTTAGGCCATATCCATACTAAAAGAGAGAGAAATATGGAAAACCATGTTTCTAGTATTCATTATATGTATCAAAGTTATGATTAATGGGAGTCAGAACCTATTTCCTCTCTCTTATATGTATGGGTTTGTTTATATATAAAAAAAAAAAAAATTCTGATTAACTTTTAAATATTAAGGTGCTAAAAAAAAACTATAAATCCAAATGTTACTAAAATGAAGATATAGATTTCATTATTCAGATTAAATTTTATAAATTTAAAGATAAGGTATATGCAATCAAGCCATTCAATACTTTAAATAAGATAAGGTGGTATCATATATTCATATTAGCTATTAGATTTAAAAAAAACAAAAAACAAAACCTCAATTACAATGAACTAAGATCCTAATCATTCGAATCTCTAAATTAATGTGCACAGACATGCCTATTATAAGAAAACATAAAATTAAAAGTAATTATGAAAATATTTGTTTCTTTTTTTCTTTTTCATTTTGGCCGAAGGGTTGTAAACTTGTAATTACTCCCATCTTATCACGCCAATGCATAATATAATATAATATAATATAATATAATACATAATTATAGCATTAGCATGATATATCTTTGAATGCTCTTAATATTTTTACTTAATATATTCTTTCTAATAAAAGCTCAACCCATTATTTTCTTAATTACTACTTTTATATATATATATATATATATATATAGAGAGAGAGAGAGAGTGTTGTGAGCTATATATATGAATACCCTACTATTCATATTTAGGTTGGTTGGTTTTGTTTAGGGGATGGATTTGGATAAATAAAATAATATATTCTCTTGTTATATTTCTTCTAAATTCAGTTTAAGTTTTTTTTTTTGGGTGGTAATAGGACGATTTTATACCAAAGAACTAATCAACACTAACAGCAGCAGTTTGAGTCCTCTCATAATGTACATGCCCTTATTGTCATAAAATAAAAGCATAGAAATGCCCACACGTGAACTATTAAAAATAACGAGGTCAAAGGTAATAATCGAGTCATTTCTAGTCAATGTATCAGCACATTAGTTTGCTTTAATATAGCAATGCTTCATCCTCACTTGGAAAATTTGGGCGATGAGGGTCTTGTAATTCATAATGAGAGAAACATGGTATAAGTTTCAAGCATGCTCATTAGAAATCCAATCATACACAACTTTAGCATCAATTTCAATCTCTACCGTTAGAACAATAAGTTTTTATTGTTATGACATTGCTTTTGATGCTCCTTTCCTACCAAGCTTTCAATTGAAGTTATAGTTTCCACAACATTGCCTTAGTTAATTATGACCTGGAAATGGATTATAAAATTTAGTGGGATGGGTTTGAATTAGATATTCGGTATTGATATTGTCTAGAGATAGAAAACATATATGTGCATGCACAATGCGGTAAAGGATGCCCATTTGGGTCAGGCATGTGAGGGTCCTATATATTTTGCCTCCACCCAAGTTGCTAGAGAAGTTTGACCTTGCTTTGTACACAACATGCACCGTGACGGAAACTATCGGTTCAACCTAGTGCATAGTATGCAAAACCATAAACAATGTTAACCATGGATAGACAGATGTTACTTATAGGACTTTGCTGGCACCTTATGAAAAATCAAAGTCTTTTTCCAGATGAGTATGGTCACGAGGTTGAAACTTAAAGGAATTGACGAAAGGCCACCACAAGAAATAGAGCTTGTGGCTTAATTTGACTTTTTGTTTTTGCTGAACGGCTTAATTTGACTCAACACAAGTAACCTTACCATGACGATAGCTATTAGTTCAGCTTTGTGCATAGTTTGCAGAACGCTACAGGTGCACACTATTCACAAACGTGAGAGCGAGTGTGAGACTGTTGGTGAGTCATAGTACTCCTACGTACCGCGAAACTCTATGATATTTTTGCTGTGAGAAAAGGAAATAATGCTGCCACATGCAAGGTTTAATGAACTCACGTGCTAGATACTTGAAAACTTGAACGGATTATTACTTATTAGCAACACCAAATAGAGATGTATGCAATTTCCTAAAACATAGCAAATTAAACTCACTCCTTAATGGTCCGTTTGGATTGAGGGAGAGAGAGAAGGAGAGGAAGTAGAGTAAATTTAGCACAAAATTAGTTTATTTTTAAACAACACTACTTTACTCTCCTCCACTCCCTCTCCTTCTCTTCTTCAACAAACAAGCCATTAAAGTCTAAAACATTCTCGTTGCTCTTACTCCGTAACTTCCAAAACCTAACTAACTAATATTTTAGGTTTTAGATAGGGCAATCTTAAATTCCAAAACTTACGGACCATGCTACCAACTTAAATTCAACGCAATCTTAAATTCAAAAACTAGTTTTAGATTTAGATATTTTTTTGGGTGAAATTTTAGATTTAGATTTTCATTTACATATTGTCATTGAGATTGCTACTAACTTGAGTTTAGAATAATATATGTCACCAACTCAATTTACACTAGTTGTATTTTTAATTTAATTTAATGAATTTATACAAAAATTGAAACAATTTTACGATTTGTGAAACACCCCCTAGTACCTTGGGGTATTTAGCTAGAGATGCTAATTTTGACAATTCTTAAATTTCAAAGATCAATATACAATACAAAATTGATAGTACAAACCCTATTTTTTTTTTTTAATTTTAATTTTAACTTTTTTAAACATAATAAACCTTTAAGGGTTTATGCTACCTTCATCTATAATTTTACTCCTTAGCCCACTCGCTGTTCTACTCTCTTTGTGAAGTCTTCTGATCATCCATCAATCGATCATTACCATGACGGAGGTGCTGTTGAAGTGGGCCGAACGTGAATGGATTGAAGGAAATGATAGGAAAAAACAAAATCTGCTCTTCCAGCCAGGATCAGAGTTACCAGTACGTACCTGTTATTGACACGTCTTCCCATTTCAATATCCAAGGTCACTTTTCAATAGCTATTAATTTTCGATCAGCAACTAATAACAAGGTTGCAAAGTCTGTAATACAAATTGACCTTTTAACACATGACAAATGGGTTCAAATTGTCAGAATATAACTTCTAAGTTCACGTACATACTTGGTAGGAGTTGCTGAAATGATCTGCAAATGGGTTCGAATGGCCAGAATAGCTTATGTTCAGACTTTACACTATTGGGAGTCTTCTACGAAAAGATGACATAAATTGCTAGCACGCAGTTACTTGTAAAGAAAATTTTCGCATGCATGCGGAAGCAAAGTTACGTACTGGAGCCATCGATTTTCAAGTGGATGCTTCCACCAATAGATTGGTTAAATATTGGATACAGATGGCTTTCTTTCCACTGAAAAAATGTTAATTATTGAATATAATTAATTATATATAGTGATTATTATCGATCGTTCTTTGAATTGATCAGTGAGATGTTAAGAGATAGAGATCAAGACACTCCAATGTTCCAATTATTACTGAAATAATTACATGAATTTGACAGCTCTCAAATAAGTATTTACTATGTGCGTTTGTCTCTCCAAAAAAAAAAAAAAGTTATGATTAGTTTTTAAAATTTATGTAGCTAAAAAAATTTGTAAATTCAAATGTTAAAATGTAGATACTAAATAGTCCTTTTCATTATTAAGATTAAATTCTATAAATTCAAAGATATAGTATGTGAAATCATGCCCTTCATTAATTACTTTAAATGAGGTTATCTAAAAAAAAAAAAATTGAATAAGGTGGTATTACATTATAAATGAACTAAGATCCTAATTATTCGAATATCTAAATTGATGTTCAGAGACATGCCTATTGTAGGATAACATTAAATTAAAGTAATTATGAAATACTTGTAAAATAAATAATTATGAAAATTTGTAATTAATCCCATTATTATTATTATTATTATTATTATTATTATTATTATTATTATTATTATTATTATTATTATTATTATTATTATTATTATTATTATTATTATTTTGAGAAGGGAATTACTCCCATCTAATCATGCCAATGGCCCAATGCATGATATAATATACTAATATATAATTATAGTGTAGCATGATATACCTTTGAATGCTCTTAATAATTTTCACGGCAACAAATATTTTTATATTCTAATAAAAGCAATGCGATTAATATTGTGTCCAACCCCTCCTTATTTTCTTGTTGCTACTTATATATAGTGTTCTACGCTAGCTATTAAAAACTATTAGATAATTTTATTCCAAATATTACCAAATTAACGAAATGAAGTTACATCTCAACATTATCTCCTTGAAGTGTGGCAAAGAATTTTATGATATCTTCAAGAAATTGACTGATCGATGAGGAGGGAATTGAAGTGGGGGTGGCTATATCTGACGGTAGTCGTGAGTTGCAACCAAAGCTCAAAATTGTCCACGAAATCAGACAGTAACAGCAATATTATAACGTGGAACTTCACAAAGGAGCTTGAATTTTCGGGGTTGGATAATAAGAGGCAGTGACAGAGCCACTCTTGGACCATGGGGGACAATAGCCCCCCCTAATTTTTATTTATTTAAATTATTAGTATATATGTAAGTATTATTTTTAGCAATCTTGTTTTATAAAATTACACTTTGCCTTTCTTAATAATATTATTAATTCTTTTGAGAGTAATGCTATAATAACAAACTTTTCTACAATATTTGTACAAACCGTTAAGGTAGCAAATTCTTAATAGTTCATATCTAGAATTACTACTTACATATATAACTTTTTAACATAATAATAACCACTAACCACATCAACCATTTATAAAAACGTTTGTAACTCTTGTATTTTCATCATATTAAAGGCTATAAAAATTTATAGATTTAAAATCTAAAACAAAATTTACAAGCTTAGAAAATTAGCTGAGCAATAAAAATTGCCAATAGTAAAAATAAAATTAAAAGAAAAAAGTTCAATCAACTAATTTTATTCAAAACAAACAACTTGACCCTTTAAAAATTTTGAAACAAACTAATTTTGTCTTTACCTAGCAGTACACATCAAAGACACTAAAAAAACCCTCGTAGCTAAACAACAGATCTAGAGGCCAGAAACGTAGCACGCAGTCAGTAGCAAAGCTACCTCCCTAAATCCAAGTCCTGACTCCGTCCCTGTGATAAGAGGTTGTGTTTTGAATTCCAACATTGTAAAAAAATAATTGCACAAATTTCTGAATCGATTTCTAACCTTCATGAAAATTCTGCTTCAACTTTCAGACCATGTGTGATGCAAAATGATAGAAGGGACTTTTTGTTCATGTGTAAGTTTTCTGACTACTGAAGAAAAAGCAAATAAGTATAATTTCTTTGGGAATTAATACCACAAAATAATGAAAAAGCTAATAAATTTCACTAATATTCATTGATTTAGATAAATAAAATAATATATATGTGGGGACAGGGGCCCAAGACTATGTATCAAGCCGTGAAGAGGTTAAAACCCCAAGATCATGTAGTGGGCCTTGTAGGGTTAAAGGCCCAAAACCGTGCATTGAGCCTCCAGCTATATCCGAGGACGAGGTAAAGTCCGAGGAGAGGGAAATGGACACGCAGAATCCCAGATTGCAATTCATTACGTTTGGGATAAGAAAGGGCAATCCGAGGAGTAACCCTAACTTTGGAGGAATGGAAATTCCCAAAAATATCTAAGGAAAGGCTGCCACCACCGCATTAAATGTGTTGCACCTACTCTCCTGACAGCATTTATGTGGAGAAGACCCCCTAAACAGTGTAACCTTGGCCACCGCAACTCACAGAGGGTCAAAGAAGATACATGATGAGACGCGCACTCAAGTAAAGACTTAGATAGTCGACAAGTGTAGGATGTGGATGATCTAGAAAGAACTATATAATGTGAAAGAATCTTTCTTAGAGAAGGGGACAGAGAAAGGAGAAAAGAAAAAAAAGAATTTAGTTTGTATCTAAACTAAGAACAGTGAATATTGAAGTTAACCTCCTCGGACTATTGTCGAGGATAGTTTATTGTACTTAGATCTTTTGTTTTATTCTTCTTGTGCTCTTAGCATATCCTGTTGATTGCCTAATCAAATCTAGCACAGTTTTCTTTTCTCACTCTCTACAAATTCATTGTTGTTGGACCTTTTGGGCTGGTCCATCCACTTTCGGGTTGGAGCGCAAAATCGTGTCCTTACAATTGGCGCTGTTTGTGAGAAAGCTGGTGGTTCAGAGTGTTAGATAGTCAATCATGGTAGGGTTCGGTCCACACCAGATAGAATCCATGGGATCTCAGGGGAAGACATCCTCGAGAGGGCCAGGAAGGAAGTGTACATACCATCCACTCTGGAGAAAGTCAGTCTAGGGGTGATAGCCATATTTCTCAGGAGGAGCGTGCCAAGGCCATGTAGAAGGAGATTGACTACTTGAAGAAGAAGTTGCGCCAAAAGCAAAGGAGGCGAAGTCCCTCAGTTGAATACAAACACAGATCAAGAACACCCCCAAGCGAAACCTTCTCATATGAGCAAGACGATCGCCGAGAGCGCAAGGGCGGAGGTACATCTTCGAGGGGTTTGGGAAATGATGCCATGAGTAGAGCGCTCAACCGAATATCTAAATTTCCTTTCACATGCAAGATTGACGATGGACGACTCCCCAAGCGATTCACCCAACCTACGTTCACTCTCTATAACGGGCGTACTGACCCAGTTTAGCATGTTAGTTACTTCAACCAAAGGATGGCGGTGTACTCTAATAATGAGACCTTGATGTACAAGGTGTTCCCATCTAGTTTGAGACCGGTGGCAATGAGATGGTTCGACGGCCTAAGAGCGGGTTCCATTAACTATTTCAAAGAGCTTACTCAGGCATTTAGATCCTGTTTCATCACATGCAGCAGAGTTCCTTGGCCTCTGGACTCCTTACTGTCCTTGTCCATAAGGGAGGGAGAAACTTTGAAAACGTACTTAGATCGATATTGGGAGATGTTCAACGAGATAGAGGGTGATTTTGACGATGTGGCCGTCAGAACCTTTAAGGTCGGCCTGCCCGCCGAGCACGGCTTGAGAAGGTCCTTGACGGGAAAACCTGCTACTAGCTTATGCCAACTCATGGACCGGATTGACAAATATAAAAGAGTTGAGGAGGACCAACAACAGGAAAGAGGCAAAAGCAAGGTTATCCCTTAGGAGAAGAGGGATTTCAGGTTGGATCGTTATAACTAGGGGTGTCAATTCGGGTTAGCGTGTCGGGTTCGTGTCGTGTCGAGGTAGGGGAATTCGACTAAATGGCTCAACCCTAACCCGACCCATTTAATAATCGTGTCAGGAACCTTCAACCCTAACCCGACCTGTTAATAAGGCGGGTTGACCTGACCCAACCCATTTGACACGGTTAATAAACGAGTCGTGTTGGGTTGACACGAATGTAACACAACCCATTTCAACCTACATAATATTAAATATAACATCCATCTAGAAATAATTTTTTTTTACATCCCAAAAAGTAGTGCATACACTTCATGTCTTCAACCCACATTCAAAATAATATAGTTCAACAAAAATATAACATTTATCTAGAAATAAGTTCTTTACACTCCAAAAAAAGTGTAATATTTTAACCCAAATTCAAAATAACATAGTTTAACAAAAATAACATAACATAGTTCAACAAAAATATAATATCCTTGGAACTCGCCAAATGCTAAATATCAATATTAAAAGAATTTGAGCAAATAGTATTCTAATCCTGACTATGACCACGATTATCATCCATAGATTCTTTGTTGATGTCCAAATTCATAACATCTTCCACAAGCTCATCCAATTTCATTTGTGCAAGTTTTATGCCAAAAAAATAAAAATAAATAAGTATTAGTAGTGTTACAAAATATGATCATGCCTCAACAGTTTTATAAGAACTAAATAATAATAATAATGTAAGAGTAATTATAACTAATGAAACAAATAAAAATCTATGGATGTTATGTTATGCGAGTTAAACGGATTGTGTTAAGTGGGTCATTTCGGGTTTGACACAAATAAATTGGCGTGTCAAACGTGTCTATTGCGGGTTACGCGGGTTGACCCGCTTATGACCTGTTTCTTATCGTGTCGCTTTCGGGTCGACCTGTTTATGACCCAAACCCATTAAGGCCCAACCCTAACCCGAAAAAACCCGTGTCGGGTTCGTGTCGTGTTCGCGGGTTGGGTCGAACATTGACACCCCTAGTTATAACAACAATCGCCCTCGGAGAGATTCTGGGGCTCCAGTTGCTCAGGCTATTAACATATTATTTCAGGAACCAGTACACCAAATCTTGGAAAAAATCAAAGATGAGCCATACTTTAGATGGTCGAGCACAATGATCGGAGACCCCGCGAAGCGCAATTAGAGTCTGCATTGCCAGTATCACAAGGAGCAGGGTTATACGACCGAAGATTGTAGGACCTTGTGGGGTCACCTTTAGCAGTTGATTCGAGAGGGCAAACTCATGTAGTTTTTGACCCAACCCGGTGGGCAGGGGACTCAGGCAACTTCAGGGGCTCAAGGCGACACATATTCTAGGCTCCCTCTAGGCACTATCCACGTTATTTTAGCCGCGCCAGGTAGAATAGGGTCTTGCCCCTCCAGAGTGATGTTCATTGCTGGTCCGCACGCCGAGGTCTCCGGACCTGAACCCAAAAGGGCCAAAACAGAAGCTCACCCAGCTTTGAGCTTCTCAGACGAGGATAAGACTCGAACCATACAGCCACATGATGACGCCCTAGTCATGATCCTTAGGATCGGTGGCTACAACGTTAGGAGAGTATTGGTGGACCAGGGCAGTGGGGCCGAGATCATGTATCCAGATCTCTACAAGGGGCTCAATCTCAAACAAGAAGATCTGACCAGTTATGATTTACCTCTAATCGGTTTTGATGGAAAGGTCGTCGTTCCGCGAGGACAGATCAGGCTGCCGGTTCAAGTCGCTCCAAGGTGGTGGAGGTAGACTTCATCGTGGTGGATGCCTACTCCCCATACACTGCTATCGTGGCACGGCTCTGGCTCCACGCCTTTGGGGTCGTCTCGTCCACCCTCCACCTCAAAGTGAAGTACCCGTCCGGGAATCGGATTGAGGAACTGGTTGGAAGCCAGTTTGTGGCCAGGCAGTGTCTGGTGGCAGCCATAGCGCGCCGACCTGAACCAGAATCCTTCGCCCTCGCCAGCGAAGAATTATAGCAATTAGAGTCCAAGGCCTCAATTTCTAGCAGCGAGGCCGAGGGGGTAGAATGCGAGGAATTGGAGAAAGTCGTCATTGATGATGACCCAGAAAGGTTTTTTCAAGTCGGCGCCCAGCTACCTCCCTAAGAGAGAGAAGAGTTAGTGCATTTCCTGAGGCAGAACATAGACGTATTTGCCTAGAGGGCCTATGAAGCTCCGGGAATAGATCCGAGCTTCATTTGCCATCACCTGAACGTTAATCCATCTGTTACCCCCAAAAAACAGCCCCTTCGGCGCTTCTCTAAAGATCACTCTGATGCCGTCAAAGAGGAGGTTGCAAGACTTAAGAAGGCATGGGCTATTAAAGAAGTGTTATACCCGGACTGGCTAACTAACACCATGGTGGTGAAGAAGAAGAACGGAAAATGGCGGGTATGCGTAGATTACACAGACTTGAACAAGGCCTGCCCAAAGGACCCTTTCCCCATGCCTCGGATCGACCAATTGGTGGATGCAACTGTGGGACACCTTCGGATGAGTTTCCTAGACGCTTTCTAGGGCTATCATCAAATACCGTTGGCCTCGGAAGACTAGGAGAAGACGACTTTTGTCACCTCCATTGGAAACTACCATTACAAAGTAATGTCGTTTGGACTTAAGAATGCAGGGTCCACTTATCAACGGATGATGACGCGGATGTTCGAGACGTATCTAGTCAAGAATATCAAAATCTATATCGATGATATGGTGGTGAAGAGCAAGAAAGAGGCCGAGCATGTTGGGGACCTCAAGAACATCTTCGAAGTCTTGAGGAGCCATAGGCTGCAACTTAATGCTTCCAAGTGTTCTTTCGGAGTGGGGTCTAGAAAATTTCTGGGCTATATGGTCACTCACCGTGGAATCGAGGTAAACCCAAAACAGGTCAAGGAAATTAACAGTCTGCAACCACCTCGGAATCCTAAGGAAGTACAGAGATTGACCGGGATGACCGCTGCCTTGAATCGATTCATATCCCGGTCGGCAAACAGATGCAGGCCTTTTTACCAACTATTGAACAAATGGAAGGACTATGAGTGGACCGAGGAGTGTGCCTTGGCCTTCCAGCGGTTGAAGGAATATCTTTCTCGGCCACCTATCATGTCCAGACCCGAGGCAGACGAAGTCTTGTTCGCATACATTGCAGTGGCTGCCCATGCGGTAAGCTTGGTGCTGGTAAGAGTTGATAACGGCATACAGAGGCCTGTGTATTATGTCAACAAATCCTTGCATGAAGCCGAGGTCAGGTATTTGCCACTGGAGAAGGCCATCCTAGCCGTGGTCCATGCCACACGCAAGCTGCCTCATTATTTCCAATCCCACACTGTTGTTGTCCTGACCCAGTTGCCACTCAGGGCCTTTCTTGGAAGCGCCGATTATACGGGGAGGTTCGCGAAATGGGGAACAAAGCTGGAAGCCTATGACATCAAGTACATGCCCCGCACCTCTGTGAAGGGGCAAATCCTGGCCGATTTTGTTGCCGAGTTCACCGAGACCCCGGTAGAAGAGGACGCGGAGAAACTGCACATGGATAAAAATTTAGTTGGAGTAGCCTCTATACAAGGAGCATCATCATGGAAAGTCTACATTGACGGCGCTTCAAACCTTAAAGGATTTGGAGTGGAGCTAGTCCTAATCTCCCTCGAAAGCATCACGATCGAAAAATCGTTGAGGCTCGGGTTCTCGGCCACCGATAATGAAACAGAATATGAAGTCCTCTTGGTAGGGATGATTATGACTCAGAAGATGAGTGGAAAGACCGTGGACATATTCTCAGACTCTAGATTGGTTGTAGGTCAGGTTCGAGGGTATATAGAGGCTCGTGACCCTAGAATGCATGAATATCTAAACCAGGTCAAACATTTGCAATCCGGTTTCGATTCTTTCAATCTAATACACGTTCCTAGAAGCAGAAATAGACATACAGACTCGCTTGCAACATTAGCAACCTCCTCGGCACAGAATTTACCAAGAGTAATTCTTGTGGAAAACCTCATGAAACCTTGAGAGTCAGGAGGGGAAGTGTTATCCATTCATTAGATAAGTGCAGGCCCTATACATCCTGAAGCGATTGAGGTTCTCCTGGAAGAGCTACATGAAGGAATTTGTGGCAACCACACTGGGGGAAGATCTTTATCTCATCGAGCCCTCACCCAAGGGTACTGGTGGCCCAATATGCACAGAGAAGCCCAAGAATATGTAAAGAAGTGTGATCAATGCCAAAGATTCGCCCTGAACATCCATCAACCTCGAGGAGAGCTCAATCCTCTATCTAGCCCATGGCCCTTTGCCCAGTGGGACATTGTGGGCCATTTTCCCAAGGCTGTAGGAAACAAGAGATATCTGGTAGTCGGTACAAATTACTTTACTAAGTGGGTTGAAGCAGAGCCATTGGCCAACATCCGGGAAGCAGATGTAAAGAGGTTCATTTGGAAAAAAATTGTCACCCGGTTTGGAGTCCCCCATACCTTCATCTCGGATAATGGTCTTCAATTCGACAGCAAATCCTTTCGGAGATACTACTGCGGGCTAGGGATAACTAATCAGTATTCCACCCTGGCCTATCCTCAAGGGAACGGATAAGTCGAGGCCGTAAACAAGGTCATCGTGAGTGGACTCAAGAATAGGCTAGATGATGCCAAAGGAAGATGGGTCGAAGAACTACCGCATGTGCTGTGGACGTATCGGACCACACCTCGGAGGTCCACTGGTGAAACCCCTTTTTCATTAACTTATGGGGTTAAAGCTGTCATCTCGTTGGAAGCTGGGTTCCCTACACTAAGAACGAGCTCTTTCACCCCAAACAATAACAACAACTTGTTGGAGAGAAGTCTGGATCTGATTGATGAGTGAAGGGAAAATGCCACGGTCCAATTGGCCTACTATCAGCATAAACTCAAGCGAAGGTACGATGCCAACGTGAAGTTAAGGCCTCTAGTGCTTAGAGATCTGGTGTTGAGGAAAGTGGTCGGCTCGACGAAGAACCCGGCCTGGGGCAAACTGGGACCCAATTGGGAAGGGCCATACCGAATCACATCTGTAGCCGGAATAGGTGCATACTACTTGGAAGATTTAGAGAATCAGGCAGTACTGCACCTTTAGAATGTAAACAACCTGAAAATGTACTATTATTAATAAAATTGCACTTTATCATGTCTGTGTCCACTACATACTGTATGACGATTAATCACTTTAACATTGCAAGTGTTAAACAGATCCTAAGCTACGCCTGGCCACTTGGACCACCTGCTTTGGAAAAATTAACACTGTCTATAATTTTTCTAAGTGTTAAGCAGATCCTAAGTTACGCTTGGTCCCTCGGACCACTTGCTTTGGAAAAATTAACACTGCCTATAATTTTTCTAAGTGTTAAGCAGATCCTAAGCTATACCTGGTCCCTCAGACCGCCTGTTTTGGAAAAATTAACACTGCCTATAATTTTCTAAGTGTTAGACATATCCTAAGCTACGCTTGGCCCCTCGGACCACCTGCTTTGGAAAAATTAACACTGCCTATAATTTTTTTAAGTGTTAAGCAGATCCTAAGCTACGCCTGACCCCTCGGACCACCTGCTTTGGGAAAATTAACACAACCTATAATTTTTTTAAGTGTTAAATAGATCCTAAGCTACGCTTGGCCTTTCGGACCACCTGCTATGGAGAAATTAACACTCCACAAATTTTCCCTAAGTCCTGATTACGCTTGACATCTTATTACACGTAATGTCACTTCGCCTAACAATTTCCCCATCAAACTTAACTTCTCGGGCAAGTATACTAGGACATATAGTAAATCGAACCAACAGTTACTTGGAACTTGGTAAATGTGCGATAAATTACATTTTTAGTCATAGAACTCAACATGTCATGGTAACAAATATTTGCTCGGAATAAATGGAGATGGTAAAACATAAAACATAGCAAAGAAGCATGCGAAAGGAAAAAAGAGAAGTTTCTTCATTTATAGAATCAGAAATTACATTGGAGGTTTGCAACGACATGCATACGCTACAAAGTGACACTACAAAAACAAAAACGAGAAAAGAAAAGTCCTAAGTATTAAGCCTTGGAAGTAGGAGGATCCTCTTTCTGGCTCGGCTGAGTGATAGAAGCATCCTTGGCTATTGATTCATCATCTTTAACCTCGGCCTCCGTTTCTTTCACTTCCACAGCTACACTCGGAACCTTAGAGTCCACGTCCTTGGCTTCGGCTTCCTTAGCCACGGCAGCATCCAGGGCTTCCGAGAGGGGGTCATCTATGACCTTGCGGATATGCGGATGATAATACACCCTCTTGGAGCTCCTTAAGGTCGAGTCTACAGGAACTCCGGCGGCGTTAAGAGCTTCAGCCCACGTTGCATCGCAGAACTCCTTGCAGGCCTCGGCCAACTCATCAGTTAGCCTGGCTTGTGTCTCCTCTACGCTGAGCTGATAAGACGCCTGCTTCTCAGCTTTGGATGCCTCTTTAGCCAACTACGCAGACTCCTTAGCCAACTGCGCAGCCTCCTTGGCCCCTTGTAACTGCGCCTTCAGATATAGCACAAGTTGCCTAGACGTTTCCAGATCCAACTCCGTCTTGTACAGCAACTTGTGCTGATCCTCGGCCTGGGCTTTAGCGTTCTTCAGCCCCGCTTCAACGCTTTTCCTCTCCCTCTCCTCAGTCATCAACTTTGTTAGGAGCTCCTTGTTCTCGGCCTTTGCAGCTCCTAAGGCCTTCTTTGCGTCATGGCGGAGGAGCATTTCGTTTTTCGCTTCACCCCAAGCCTCCTTGACCCATTCCCCTGCCATGAAGACCTCCTGGGTGATCTGCACAAAAATTGTATTACCGCGTGAGTAAAAAATAGACAGAGAAAATCACACAAAGACAAAGGACATGTAACCTGAGGCTCACCATCGCAAGGTCCCTTTTCAAACACAAGAAGAGGTCCTGCTACTTCAAGTTCCTCACAGCCTCCATGTCTTTAGGTAGGAGGAGCGGCTGTTCCAAAGCCTCGGCCACATAAGCAGCCTAACCTCTTCGGTATTTTTGGACTGAGGTGTCCCAGGCTATGGCCGCCCCATCAACCTCAAGCCGAGGAGACCAAACACGCGGCGGTATGCGCAAGTCAGCCCTGTTTTGGTCCTCTCGGCTATCCACAGAGGTGGACCTTTTGTCCCGGGGCTCTTTGGTCATTTTTTGCTGCTTCGCCCCCTTTTGCTGGCCGATCTCTCCCTCTTCAAGGTTTACAATCGGCCTCTTCTTTTTCAGGTCTGGAATAGGCTTTAGACCGAGATTAGCTGGAGGTGGAGGGAGGGGAGGGAGTGACGAAGGAACTTTGGATTTGGGAGCTTCCTTTGAGGTCCCACCCTTACTCCTTCCGGCTAATAGCTCTTTTAGACCTTTGCCTTTCTGGTTGGATGACATTTCCTCCTCGGAAGTATTGTCGAGGCAGGTAATCACCACGGCGGGGACGTGGACGCCTGATTGCCTGTCGGTCTCGCCTTTAACGTCACGGACTTGAACTGCCACCAGCCCAAGGCTACCCTTTTACTCGAAGTGAAATTTGTCTATCTCCTCATCCAAAGATAAACGCGAAGATGTGATTTCCTCCTCGGCAACCGCTACTCTTGCTAGAGGAACCTGTTGCAGCGGTACTATGAGTGGCGGATTGTTCTAGGCAACTGGAAAGACCACCGGAGGAAGAGCGTCCGTGCAAGGAAGTCTGGCGGCGACACGTCAATCCGACGTATCCGAGAGTTGCCCGCTCTAATGCTATAGCCGATCTCTTGAAACACCCTTGAGATAGGCTCGAATCCAAGGATGTGATGGACTGCGCGTAGCTGCTCGTCCTCGTTGACATATATTTCTGATCTGAGGAGATAGTTGAGTGCCGCAATGTTTGTCAGGCTGAGCCGAGGAGCTACGTGATTCTTATCTGCAAACATATCCAAGAAACAAGGCATAGTTAGAAAAAAAAAATCCATTATCGAGAGAGAAGTAGAAGTAAAAGGAAAAACAATATAGTAAGGGTTCAAAAAAAAAAAAAAAAACAAACAAACAAACTATCTAAAACTCATTCTAAGACGCCTAACTCTACGGCACCCCACCTGGCTCTCCCTCTCGTACGGGGCAGTGAACGCTGTCGTGCTACGCTCCTAAGGCTATCAGGTAGTCGTCCTTCATGCCTTTGTTCGATTTAGGAAGGCATAAGATGAGCCTGACCATGGGCGAGCGGGACTTAAGGTAATACCCCCCTTCGGCTTGCGAGTGGCACTCGTACATGTGCACCACATCATGCCAGGTGAGCCCCAGACCCAGATGCTTGTTTAAAGCATCGGCGCATCCTAGAACCCTAAAAATGTTGGGTGCGTACTATTGGGGACATAGTCTGTGGTTGAAGAGATATCTTGGGTTATTCAACCCATTGGGAGTGTCATTTCTTCTTCTATGAAAGCTATCATAGGAATGACCACCACCCCTTCCCCCCTATCAAGATCTATCCTATCTGGATCACAATACCGCAGGGCTACTTCTTGCGGAATCAGATATTTGTCTCAGAAAAGCTCTATTTTTGCCAGAGAATCCACCAAGTACTTAAACCTACCCATAAGGGACAAACTGGAATAGTAAAAGAAAAAAAAAAAAGAAGAAGAGAGAAAGTTCTTTCTTCCTTTGAACGGCCGAGAAGGATGGCCGAGGAGAAAAATGAAAAATCTAGAGACTCGAAAACTTACTAAGACTATTGTATGTGAATAGCTCTGAAATCCTTAAAGCTACAGTCGAGGAATCAAAAAGGAAGTAATGGACGTTCGTGATTTTCATGCTTTTAAACTCTTTGAAACTCTGAAGAACTTGAAAGCTGAAGAAATGAAGGGAATAATTTCCCCGGGGGCTTTATATAGAGGGCGGGAATGAGTGGGAATTACCCCGCTCAAAATTCTAGGAATAATGTGCACTGTTAGATCAACGTTCTACTGTCAGATGTGGGGACATATCGCCGCCTGAAGCAATCAATAACGCTTTGCGAATTCCAAAGCATCATTAACCCTCGCGAGGCGCGCAAAACAATAATTTGGCACGTGCTAGCAACGAGGTCAACTGACGCGTCCTTCGAAAGTCAAAACTCCACCTTTTCTCCTCGTATAAGAGAGAAAAACCAAAGTTTTGAGGAGCTATTATGGAGATAGGGGCCCAAGACTATGTATCAGGCCGTGAAGAGGTTAAAACCCCAAGATCATGTAGTGGGCCTTATAAGGTTAAAGGTCCAAAACTGTGCATTGAGCCTCCAGCTATATCCGAAGACGAGGTAAAGTCCGAGGAGAGGGAATGGACACGCAAAATCCTAGATTGCAATTCATTACGTTTGGGATAAGAAAGGGCAATCCGAGGAGTGACCTTAGCTTTGGAGGAATGGAAATTCCCAAAAATATCTAAGGAAAGGCTACCACCACCGCATTAAATGTGCTGCACCTACTCTCCTGACAGCATTTATGTGGAGAAGACCCCTGAACAGCGTAACCTTGGCCACCGCAACTCACAGAGAGCCAAAGAAGATACATGATAGGACGCGCACTTAAGTAGAGACTTAGATAATCGACAAGTGTAGGGTGTGGATGATCTGAAAAGAACTATATAATGTGAAGGAATCCTTCTTAGAGAAGGGGACAGAGAAAGGAGAAAAGAAAAAGAAAGAATTAATTTGTATCTAAACTAAGAATAGTGAATATTGAAGTTAACCTCCTCGGACTATTATCGAGGACAGTTTATTGCACTTAGATCTTTTTCTTGTGCTCTTAGCATATCTTGTTGATTGTCTAATCCAATCTAGCGCAGCTTTCTTTTCCCACTCTCTACAAATTCATTGTTGTTGGGCCTTTTGGGCTGGTCCATCCACTTTCGAGCTGGAGCGCAAAATCGTGTCCTTACAATATATTTTCTAGTTTTTTCTCTTATATTCAGTTTAAGTCTGTTTTGTTTGTTATAATTTATATATGACTTTGGCACTTTGCTTTTGTTTCTCCTTTCCTACCAAGTTTTTAATTTAAGTGATAGTTTCTACTTCTACAATATTTGCTCAGTTAATTATGACTTGGGAATGGATTATAATAGATAGTGAAATTTTAAATTCCAAAGCTTACAGGACACGCTATTACCTTGAAGTTGAATATTTGAATTATCTCTTTATAATCAGTGACACATCAGTATGCAACAAAAATGTAATAAGACTTGAAGCACCCATATCCCTATTTTTTTTTTCCATCTTTCTAAATCCTTTTGGAATTGCAGACAATGTAAATAAATGGTTTTATGTGCATAGATTCCCCCTAAAAAAAAAAAAAGTGCATAGACCATTCTTCTCAGATAAAAAAAGTGCTTAGACCATATTTTATAAAAATATTAACATTGTTGGCACTTTCACCAAAAATGATTACATTGTCATTTTTTTAAAAATAAAATACATAGTAATAAATTATCACACATCCATTTTCAGGTAAATTCGTAAATCTCCAACAAAAGTAGCCTTTTAGATTTTATAATTGGAAATGAGCAGCTATAGTTAATTGTCTCACAAAATCTTCATTGCCCTATTTAGTAACTGTCTTCTTCTTCTTTTTTTTTTTTTTTTTTTTTTTTTTTTTTTTTTTTTTTTGAGAATGATCCTGTGTAATTTTATTAATGTAAATCAACTAAATATAGCATATTTAGCCAAGCTATAAGCTATAGAATTGCCTTTTCTCTTAGTGTGTGAATACAAAAACCTCACAAATTTTTTTGCAAGCACCTTCACATCCTTAATCAACAGACCAAGGGCAATGCTACGTGTAGCTCAGGGTGTTCCCAGGAACACCCTGACCTGAAAAAACCTGGAAAAAAAAATTTATATAATAATTAAAACTTTTTTTATATTTGCTTTGTATTAGGAACACCCTCATTTAGGGCTGTCCACGGGTCGGTCTGGGTCGGGTTTGTGCCCAACCCGGAACCGACCCGACCAGATCGGGTTGCCAGAAAATGAACCCGCCGCCGACCGGAGTGGCTCACCAGATCGGGCTGATCCGACCTTCAACGGATGGCGGTCGGTTCGGTCGGAGTTGAGGAGCTCAAAATCGTCCAAAAACCAGCGAGTGAACGGCGAAATTTGCAAAATTTCCGTGATATTTTCGCCGGATTGTCACCGGATTATCGCCGGTTTTGATGCAATCTCACCAGATTCGGCGAGATCTCGCTAGATCTAGTGAGATCTCACCAAATCCGGTGGAGATTTCATGGATCTAGCTGAGATCTCGCCGGATCTAAAAAATTTTCGCCGGAAATTTCTCTTTTGATCGGTCGGTCGGGTTTCTTCAAGTTTTGGGGAGAACACCCGCCGGCCGACCCGCGGTTTTCGGATTCTGGAGGTGGAGACCCGTCGGCCGACCGTCACCGGCGTCGGGTCGGCCGGTTCTCGGTTCGGGTCAGGCGGGTTGGTCGGGTGGGTCGGGTTTTGGTTGTTGTTGGACAGGCCTACCCTCAATCACAAAATTAGGAACACCCTCGAATTACAAAAAAAAATTATTTGCTCAATTGATCTACTCTCAAGCCAAAAAAAAAAAAAAGCCTAAAAAAAATTTGAACTAAAATTTGAAAAAAAAAATTGTAACAGAGCCAAGCCCAATAGATTACAGAGGTAGCAAACCTTACCCACGGATTCTCAAAAAAAAAAAAAAAAAAAACCAAACCCCAATACAGGTAACAGAGCAAATCACTTCTATATGACTAAATCATAAAGGTTTATCAAAGAAAAAGAAATCACTAAACTTCTAAAGGCCTAAAGCAAACCTAAATGCCGTTACGCCTAAGAGGAATCAGAGCAAGAGCAATGCGACGCTGCCGGAGATCGGATCTAGTCCAGATTGTTGTCGGAGATTGGTAGTCCAGATTGTCGTCGCTCGCCCTCACCGCCGTCGGAGATCCCTCCATCAAGATATTTCACTTTTCTCTCTTTTTTTCTCTCTGACTCTCTCTCAGTTTCTCACTTTCTCTCTCTCTCTCTCTCTATCGAATGAAATGAATGAAACTTTTAACTCTCTCTCTCTTTTTACTCTTTAATAAGCCTAATAACTCTTTTGAAATTTGAACTGTCTTAGTGTCTCTCATTGGCCGAACCAACTTCACGCCTTTATTATTATTATTTTTTTTGTTTTTGACTTTTGTCTTTTTGAATGTGTAGCTTTTTTTTTTTTTTTTTTTTTTGATGAAAATGTGTTGGCTTTCATGTGTAGCTTTTGAACTGTGTCTCACCTCAGTGTCTCTCATTGGCTGAACCAACTTCACCATTATTAATTTTTTGTCTGCTTTTGACTTTTGTCTTTTTGAATGTGTTGCTTTTCATATGCAGTGTGTTTGCCAGTTTATCTTAATATCTTATCCGTTGGGTTGGTGTGTGTAGTGTGTTGGTGTTGGTGTTGGCGTGTGTAGTGTGTTGGTATTGATATTAATTATCTTTTAGACTGTGTAGTGTGATTGTGAAATTTTCTGATTGGCAAGGGGCATCAAGCATCATTAGGCGGTGCTTGTCTGTTGAATGGGGTGGGGTGGGGTGGGATGGGATGGGCATATGGGGCCGGGTTGCACACTGTTTTAATTATTGTGCTACACATGGGATGTGTAAATAATGTGCACATTAGTGGCTCTTTTAGTGTAATGTGCACATCAGCACATGAGGCTAAATAATATAACAAATTAAAGTAGTATAATTAATGACAAACAAATTGAAGCAATATAGTTTATTGTTAGGCTAAACAACAATAATTAAAGCAGTATAATAAACTAATACATTATAAAAGATAAACAAATTAAATTATATTAGGCTAAACAACAATTAATAATTTTCTAATTAATGAGACAACAAAATAATAAATTATAGTTTATAAAAGACAAACAAATTAATGATTGTTTGGTTGTGTATATTGAAAAAGATGTAGCTTGTAGCATTGATAATGAGACTATCATGCAACGATTTCAAAATATGAAAACTCATAGAAGGCAATTGTAAACTTTATGCATTTCCGTATTTTTTGATTGTTGTTGTTGTCAATATATAAAATTTTCTTTTTATTAGATTGTGTAATTTATGCTTGTTGAGGAACATCCTGAAAAAAATTCTTGAAGTCGGCGCCACTACAACAGACCCAGCGGGGCCAAGGAGTGCACCTCTAACTTCAAAGCCTAAATCAGCCCAAGTGAGTCACCTTCCAATATAGCACATTTGAACCGCAGTTCATGCGCAAATGAGAGGGCTTTCTTTGCAGCCAATGTTTCAATCTCGTTGGGCTTGTAAGCCTGGGGAATTTTTTCCGAGCAAGAGGCCAAAATAAAGCCATTATTATCCTTGATCACCACTCCAACACCAGATTTATGAGCATCTTCGAATATGGCAACATCGAAGTTTATCTTAACTAATCCCAGTGGTGGAGTCCGCCATCTATTCCCATTAAGTTATAATAAAGATTGAAACATCTAAATGCTAGCAACAAGCAAAAGCATTCATAAAAATTATCCAAGATTTAATCAATGTAATGATGTTTTTGTTTTATATTCAACTAGCCTAGTCCCTAACATGAATAACCCTCGTTTACTCCTTCACATATGCTCAATCAAATTCATCAATGTAACTTTTCATAGGAGCAAAATTTTGAGGGAAGACGAATCATATATTCTTGTGATAACTAGGAAACCTTTCTAAAGAAGAGCCCTTTGGACTCGTTTCCATTAAGTAAAACCTACAGGCAACTGGCCCCCACCCGCCAGAACCAGCTGCCGGGTTATTTCCAAGGGCATCCGCCCCTAACACACAACCTCTCACCTTTCATGTTGCTATTACAAGAGAAGTAGCTTAGGGAAGAGAAATATTTGAACATTATATATAAGTCTCGTACTTTTTTAACTCATCTAAGATTAACCCACATACAATTAAGCTTAGTAAACCATATTACACTCTCATTCAAGCCTCAAAAGTAGCAAAAATATCAAAACTTATTAAAAAAACAACAACCCATATTGAGCAACCAAACACAAAGAAGTCAAATTTTATCAAACTAATACTCCATCCCATCCTAACACAATTCTTGACCTAATTGAGAGGACTACAGTTTTCAAACAATGTACATTAATCTCACAATTCAACACAAAATTATAGATACATACAGATGCATATAAATACATACAAACATACACAAATACATACATAGAAAGAGAGAGAGAAAGAGAGAGTACTTTGGGGCGGTCGAGAGTGATGGGTCGGAACTTGGTGGTGAAGCTATCTGCCAATAGGATGGCTTGCAAGGGGACACGTGCCAGTTCCTCAAGTTCCTCTGAAAACCTAGTTGCACCCTTTTTCTGTGCACCCATTCTTCCTTCTTTCTTCTTTCCTCTTCCTCTTCTTCTTCTTCTTCTTCTTCTTCTCTTAGTTCTCACTCACTCACTCGATCCCTCCTTTACAAGCTCTGAAAATTTATTGATTTCACCAACTGTGATCTCAGAATTGGGATTTTGTAGAAGCCCAAAAAAAAAAAAATTTTATTTTCTGAAATCGAATTTAACTGAGATTTTTTTTGTGGGGGGGGGGGGGTGGGGATCAGAAAAGAAAAACCCTAATTATCAAAATTAAAAACCCTTTCTTTTTGTTTGAGAGTTGAGACGTGAAGCAGACTTGAGTTTTTATCGGGGCTTTCCTCCTCTGCGGTCGGTTTTCATTAGCAAATAAGGGCGCTCCTACTTTTGCATAAAATATTATTTAGAATCTTATCTCTATTTTTTTTTGGAATACTAAGGGTCTGTTTTTATACTATTTATTGCTGAAAATTGAAAACACGGCAGTAAAATAATTTTTAAATGTGTAAATAATGCTTTGTGACCCAATTTTAAAGAAAAAATTGCTAAAATTCGTACTTGTAAGTCTTGTGAACAGTACACGGGACTCGCACAGAAAATTACAGATGCGCACATCTGCTGTTTTCAATGCAATCCAAACATACACTAAGTATTTGACACGTAGTACTTGGAGAGAGGATAAGAGCTTAAAGAAACTGATTATCTCTAATCTCTAAATAAATAGAATGTGCTGAGGCAGTGGTTAAAATTCATTTAGTACTTTATTAAATAATTTTGGAGGTAATTATTATTATAGTTTTATTGATTTTCCAAGATTTTGGAAAATGACAATCCACTTCAAACCTGAAAGGATTATAAAGGTTTAGGGAAAATAATACTCCTTTTTTCAGTTTATATTAGTAACAAAATTAGTTATGAAAATATAATTGATAAGTCTAAAGTAATAATGCAAAATTTATCCAACACGAAAAAAGTTATACTAAATATTTAAAAATACATAACTGATAATATCAACTTTTTTTTTTCGTAATTTTAACATTTTTAATCTGAACATAGTTTTTTACCTAGATGTGGTGTGTAATGCTTTTTTTTTTTTTTTTTTTTGCTAATAAAGACTGATTGGTATTTCTATTCTAGATAATTTGAAAAAAAAAATTGTAATCTTTAACATTGTTGGCACTTTCACCAAAAACAGTTAGATTGTCATTTAAAAAAGTACATAATAATAAATTGTCAAGTATTAATACAGCTTCTTTATTTGAAAAAATATAAAAATAAAATAAAATTGTTTTTTTTCCCCCACAAATGTACTATTTTTTTTATCATTAAACATTTTTTTCCCACTTCCACATTTCTCTCTCATACTAGTAGTCAAGTACTAATACAACTTCTTCTTAAAAATAAAATATAATAAAACTGTCATAAATAAAATGTGTATACCCAAAAAATAAAAAGTCTCACTGCATGCACGAAGCGCGTATGATAAGATTAATGCGTATGTGTGTGTGTGTGTGTGTGTGTGTATTTATTTATATACTGATAACTGATTAAAGAAAAAGTATTATAGGTTATTTTTTTTAAAAAATAGATTAATGGGTAATTGCTAATTGGGTAAGTTGGGTTTCACTTTTTTATAATTTGGTTGAATTGGGTATGGGTATTAATTTTATGGTCAAATGTGCAATAAATAGATCAATGGGTGTTTAGTACCCAGCCCATTTATGATTAGCCCAAAGGCCTCAAACCCACCCAATTCACACTCTTAACCCTGACTTGTTCAACTCCCCAGCAGCCCATGGAGCTCTCAAACTCATCAACAAGGCGTGGGCTGTGCTTGGTGATGAGGGGTGTGCATGGGTTAAGTTAGGTCAGGTTAAGGGGATTTTTTGATCCAACCCACCATGATGGGTTAAAAAAAATTCAACCCAACTCACATGGGTCTGGTTGGGTCGGGTTGAACCCATGAGTTGGACAATTTTTTTTATTACTATTATTATCAAATTGAGCAGAAAAAAATAAAAATAAAAATATATTAAAAAAACCCCAAAATTAGTATCAATGTAACTCCTTAAAGGCAAATAACACTAATGACTAAACAACAATAATAATTTAATAGGGTTTGTGTGAACTAATTGGCTTTTATATAGAATAAGAAGAGCTGGTTATTTAAAAAAAATTATTAATTATATAATATATTTTAAATATATATTAAATATATGGGTGGGTCGGGTCGGATTTGGCGGGTTTGAAATTTTATGACTCAACCCAACCCACTATCAAAAATTTTTTTGTAACCCAACCTAACCCACCAAGCCCTTAAAACCAACACAACTCAGTGGGTTAGGTTGGGTCGGGTCGGTTTGGTTTTAGCAGGTTGGTTGGTTTGTTGCACACCCCTAGATGAGACCATGAGAGAAATCTATGACGTGCATGCGGGTTTGCGTCCTTCAGAGCCTAAGCTAAGGCTCCGTGAGTCATTCTTTTTACTTTGGGGTATTCTTGTTTTCAAGCCCTGTAGAAATATGAGATTTTTTTTGTCATTGTTTGGATTAATTCTTCTTAGGGCATATCCATACCAAAAGAGAGAGAAATATGGAAAACCATGTTTCTAGTATTCATTATATGTGTCTCAAAGTTATGATTAATGGGAGTCAACCTATTTCTCTCTCTCTTGTATGTATGGGTTTGTTTCTATAAAATAAAAAAGAAATTGTGATTAACTTTTAAATATTAAGGTGCAAAAAAAAAAAAATTTATAAATCCAAATGTTACTAAAATGAAGATAGTCCATTTCATTATTCAGATTAAATTTTATAAATTTAAAGATAAGGTATATGCAATCAAGCCATTCAATACTTAAGTAAGATAAGGTGGTATCATATTAGCTATTAGGTTTAAAAAAACAAAAAACAAAATCTCAATTACAGTGAACTAAGATCCTAATCATTTGAATCTCTAAATTGATGTTCACAGACATGCTTATTATAGGAAAACATAAAATTAAAAGAAATTATATATGAAATATTTGTTTCTTTTTATCTTTTTTTTTTTTTTTTTGGCCAAAGGGTAGTAAACTTGTAATTACTCCCATATTATCACGCCAATGCATAATATAATATATATATAATACATAATTATTATAGCATTAGCATGATATACCTTTTTTGAGATAAGCATGATATACCTTTGAATGCTCTTAATTAATATTTTTACTTAATATATTCTTTCTAATAAAAGTTCAACCCATGATTTTCTTAATTACTACTTATATAGTGTTGTGAGCTACCTGTAAAAGCAGTCAAATATTTATTCCAAATATTAGCAAATTAGAGAAATGAAGTTAAATCTCAATATTGTGTCCTTGGAGTGTGGCCAAAATTATTTTGATCAATTTAAGGGATTGATTGATGAGGAGGGAATTAGAGTGGGGGTGGCGATATCCCCCAGTTGGGAGGAGTTGCAACAAAAAGACTTAAAATTCACGGATTTGTCCCGGAGATCAGACAAAGACAGCAATTTTATAACGTGGAATTTCCCAATGGAGCTTGAATTTTCTGGATTGGATAAGAGGCTATATTTTCAGTTCAAACATCGTGGAACATCACTTTCACGAGTCTCCTACTTGCTATCTGAGCTTCATAAAAATTCTGCTTCAACTCTCAGACCATGTGTGATGGAAAATGATAAAGGGAAGTTTTTGTTCATGTATAAGTTTTCTGACTCCTGAAGAAAAAGCAAATAAGTATAATTTCTTTGTGAACTAATACCACAAAATAATGAAAAAGCTAATAAATTTCACTAATATTCATTGATTTGGATAAATAAAATAATATATATTTTCTAGTTTTTTCTCTTATATTCAGTTTAAGTCTGTTTTGTTTGTTATAATTTATACATGACTTTGGCACTTTGCTTTTGTTTCTCCTTATTTCCTACCAAGTTTTTAATTGAAGTGATAGTTTTTGCTTTCTACAATATTTGCTCAGTTAATTATGACCTGGGAATCTATATATATAATAATAGATAAAGTAGATAGAAAATCTAATTAAATTTCAAATTGGAATTCAATTAGTGTCTAATTTTATGCCACGTATCTCATCTAATCTAAATTTTAGAATTTTGTGCTAAGTGAGTTAATTTAGGTAAAAATTGAATCTCAATTAGAGTTTAATTTTACACCACATTTCCTATCTAATCTAAATTTTTAAATTTTTGTGTCAAATTAGTTAATTTAATGTAGAAAATGAGTAGTTCAATATAATAAATCATAAAAAACATAATCATATAACTAACATAATTCAAATTTATAAGTCATCTATATATATATAATAATAGCTAAAGCAGAGAGAAAATGTAATTAGATTTCAAATTGAAATTCAATTAGTGTCTAATTTTATGCCACGTGTCTCATTTAATCTAAATTTTAAAATTTTGTGCCAAGTAAGTTAATTTAGGTAGAAATTAAATTTCAATTAGAGTTTAATTTTGCGGCACGTTTTCCATCTAATCTAAATTTTTGTGCCAAATTAGTTAATTTAATGTAGAAAACGAGGAGTTCAATATAATAAACCATAAAAAACATAATCATATAATTCAAATAATTCAAATTTATAAGTCATATATATATTAATAGCTAAAGCGGAGAGAAAATTTAATTAAATTCTAAATTAGAGTCTAATTTTGTGTCACGTGTTATTTAATTTTTAAATTTTTGTATCAAGTGAATTATTAGGTGCAAAAATTAAAAGGTCTAAATTCAATTAGATTTTAGATTGAATTTTAATTGGTGTTCAATTTTGCGTCATATATCTCATCTAATTTGTTAATTCTTGTGGCAAGTGAATTATTGGGGGCAAAAACCAAAGAGTCTAGATCTAATTAAATTTCAAATCATATATATATATATATATATATTATATGTAATTGTGATTGTTTTTAAATGGACCCGTACATATGCACGGGATTACACACTAGTATATATATTAATAGCTAAAGGGGAGAGAAAATTTAATTAAATTCTAAATTGGAGTCTAATTTTGTGTTACGTGTCATTTAATTTTTAAATTTTTGTGTCAAGTGAATTATTAGGTACAAAAATCAAAATGTCTAAATTCAATTAGATTTTAGATTGAATCTTAATTGGAGTTCGATTTTGCATCATGTATCTCATCTAATTTGTTAATTTTTGTGGCAAGTGAATTATTGGGGACAAAAACCAAAGAGTTTAGATCCAATTAAATTTCAAATCATATATATATATATATTATATGTAATTGTGATTGTTTTTAAATGGACCCGTGCATATGCACAGGATTACACACTAGTAGATTATTAGTGGATTATAATAGATAGGGCAATTTTAAATTCCAAAGCTTACAGGCCTCAAAGTTGAATATTTAAATTATCTCTTTTTAATCAGTAACATATCAGTATGCAACAAAAATGTAATAAGACTTGAAGCGCCAATATCCCTATTCTTTTTCCCTCCTTCTAAATCCTTTTGGAATTGCAGACAATGTAAATAAATGGTTTTATGTGCATAGATTTCCCCTCAAAAAAAAAAAAAAAAAGGTGCATATATAGACCATTCTTCTCGGGAAAAAAAAAAAAAAAAGTGCTTAGACCATATATTATAAAAATATTAACATTGTTGGCACTTTCCCCAAAAACGGTGACATTGTCATTTTTAAAAAATAAAATACATAATAATAAATTATCATACATCCATTTTCAGGTAAATTCGTAAATCTCCGACAAAAGTAGCTTTTTAGATTTTATAATTAGAAATGAGCAGCTATAGTTATTTGTCTCACAAAATCTTCGTTGCCTTATTCAGTAACTGTTCTTTTTTTTTTTTTTTTTTTTTGAGAATGAACCTTTGTAATTTTATTAACGTAAATCAACTAAATCTAATTGTAAAACAGAAAAAAACTATGGTAAGACATTTTCTATCTACCCTAAAAAATTTGGTACGCGTATAACATATTTAGCCAGACTTTAAGCTATAGAATTGCCGTGTGAGAATACAAAAACCTCACAAAATGTTCTTGCAAGGACCTTCACATCCTCTATCAACAGACCCAGCGGGGCCAAGGAGTGCACCTCTAACTTCAAAGCCTAAATCAGCCCAAGTATTGAGTCACCTTCCAATATAGCACATCTGAACCCCAGTTCATGCGCAAATGAGAGAGCTTTCATTGCTGCCAATGTTTCAATCTCGTCGAGCTTGTAAGCCTGGTGAAATTTTTTCCGAGCAAGAGGCCAAAACAGAGCCATTATTATCCCTGATCGCCACTCCAACACCACACCAGACATATTAGCATCTTCGAATACGGCACCATCGAAGTTTATCTTGACTAATCCCAGTGGCGGAGTCCGCCATCTATTTCCACCTCTTCCGCTTCTCGGCTGGACTTCAGTTACCTGCAAATTGGCTTGGTAGTCAGTCATCACTGTTTTTGATTGTTCAGCTACCTAATGAAGCGCTTTGGCTTGTAGCTGCAACCTGACTTGATTCCGTTGGTTCCATATAGTCCAAGCCGTAAATGCAAAGAGCTCCAATGACTTCCCTTCAACAATTATCTCGGACAGCAGCTCCTTAAAGTCCATAAACTCGACACCATTCCTGAAATTCCAGACCTCCTGATCAACCCACACTACATCCAATTCTGAACATGACCACAAAGCGTGCACCAAGTCTTCAACAACGACTTCACACCTTTCACAGATCGGGTCAGATATGATTGTTCGTCGCACCAGCGCTTGCTTTGTTGGCAAGGCAATAATTACGACACGCTCGCCAAATAAATTTCTTTTACTTTCGGTGGTGCTCTCATATTCCATATTCCTTTCCATACATGCTTGTCTCGGATTGGAGGAACCTACGCATTTGCCTGTATCTCCGATTCTTCTTTAAGAAATCTGTAACCGGACCTGTAAGTGTACTCTCCAGTAATTGTTGATTACAAATTCTCACAAGTAAATAGATGCTAACAACTTTGTATCCAATTTATCATCCAAAAATTCTACTTACACATTTTCTATACAATGCACCTCCCTCGTAGGATTCTGGATTCCCAATATATCATTCACTCCTTCGTAGATTTTTTTGTTTTGTTTTTGTTTTTTTTTTTTTTTTTTTTGTTTTGAAGAAGACATGAAAATTCATCAATAAAACTCAGCCAGAGTCAGCTAAAATTACATCATTGAGGTGTGAAGGAACATCCTTTATACACAGATAAATTGTTAATATGTTTTGCATGTCTAATAAGGTTAGGAGTTATAGAGTTATCGACAAGTGTGAGAAAAACTAATACTACTAAAGGTATCTGCATAGGATTTGGCATATACAATCAAATGACCAAAAGAGGCCAAGGTTCATCGTCACTTCTTAGAGCTTCAATAACCACTTCAGAATCACCCTCAAGAATAATGGGAGACAGACCAATTTCATGAGCAAAAACCACAACTCTTATAGCTGCCATTGTTTACACATCAGCAACCAAAGGGTGAGAAATTTTTTTTTTAGACATGGAAGCTAAAAACAACCCATGGTTAGTCCGAATTTTACAACCCCCTAGCTTGATTCTTCAAACATTGCACCATAAAAAATTTACAAAGGATTGGCCAAAACCGGTTTAGCTGGGCTTTCAATAAGACTTGAATAATAGGGACTGCATTGTACCGGTTCTAATTTGATTTCTTTGATACCAAAGAGATCAGACAACCATGCATAGTAAAGACCTCAAGATTTTTTCCATCATCAATAATCAACTTCACCACCTCGACAAACTTGGAAAAATGCTGAGTTAGACGAAAATTCCACAAATGAAAAAATTCATATATTATATGTTACTCATTCAATGAATTTCAGATTTATCTATAATGTTAATTCTTAATATGAGTGGGATTTACCAAACAATTTAGAATTAATCAATTTACTTTTGCATTCTTAATTTTTGGTTTTTATTTATTTATTAAAGATTAATTGAAATTAAATAATATCCAAGAAATGAAATCTTAAAAAATTATGTGTCAAACCTTAATGATCTAAGAATACTTAAGAATTACTCGTTAAATGAAGAAAAGACATAGAACATTTACTTGAAATTATTTATAATTCTTAAGGTAGCTTTTTTTTTTTTTTGAGTCTAAAAATCCTTCATACGTATTTTGTCACATTATTAGCATTTAAATAAGATGGAGTGGTGACTGGTGAGTGATTAAATAAGAGATTTGGAGTTCAATTCTCGCTTATACTAAAAACCAATTAGTGTCTTAGTCTGATAATAAAAAGTTACCATTGTGAGTCGACATCATAAGTTGAAACTCTTTATTAAAAACAGTACGCAGTGATTAGAATACTCCTTGTAAAAGCTAAACATATTTTGAAACCCCACATTCATGGATAACCCATGAAACAACCAACACCACATCCATGGCCAACCTATATAAGAATTAACCAGCCACTGCCAAGTTAAAAATCGGGCTCATCTCATGTTCCATTTTCTCAACCAATCACAACAATAAGAAAAATCACATGTAAACAAATTTTGAAAAAAATAATGTAACATTTACTCAATCACCAAGCCCTATTAATCATCTCAGAGATTCATCAAAAAATACTAATCATCTCAAAATATATAATAAAACTTATCACAAGTCATAAAAATAAAATTGATTAATTCATTAGTTCTTTGTTAACTGTAAATTTCAAGTATAATACAGTTTGCAATGGCACATTAAAAGTTTTATTATTTATTTATAGAATAGAGTTTTAATTTATATGGTTCACTTTATGATAATTATTCATCCAGTTTTGCATACAGTTATATTTTACTTAATTTGCAAATTAATGTACTTTCAAATAAAATAATTTTATTTAACTTTATTTATTATTTCCGTGTATAGCATAGGTTAGCGACTAATTATTCTTATTATCATACTAAAACACTAATCAATTTTTTGTAAAATATTTAAAAACTTTGTTTATAGAGAGTAATTGCTTGGAAAATAATGGTATACTTTTTGCAAAATATTTACTATTTTCTTTGTGGTATTTCTTCTGGAGTTGTATGTCACAGTTATAAGAACTACTAAGAATTTAAAATCTGACTCAAAAAAAAAAAATTTAAATCTACTCTTAAAATAACTCAAAATCTTACCTAAAACCAAAACCCTTCTTAAAAGCTAAAACATAGTTTCACAAAGTCCTAAAATCAATGAAAAACTAAACATTAATAATAATAAAGTCCTTCTAATTAAACCACTTAAAAATTACAAAATTAAACCCAAATGAATTACGAAAAGAAATATAAATATCAATATATATCAACAATATAATATTATATTATATTATATTATATGGCGGCAAAGATTACATCTTCTTAAATAGTCTGCTTGAGCTTCACGGACACACTCTCTCTCTCTCTCTCTCTCTCTCAATGGCCAAGCCTTTGAGAACGTGAATTCTTGTCCGCACCAAATCGACGCCGCTTTTGTAGCTCCTGATTCAGACATCAAAACTTCAGGTACTTGTTATAACCGAGTTACCTTAATTTTTCAGAAAATCAAAATTCTTAGATTTTGTTTCAAAGTTTTATTTAATTTGTTAGACCCAATTGATTTTTCCTTATGGGTTTTTCATGGTTTTCATTAAAAATTGTTTTTTTTTTTAGGTTTTTTATTTCGTTGACTAATTATGTATGTATGCATGTTTTGTACATTTCATTGATGTAAAATGATTTTCAGGTTGTGGCTGTGTAAAATTCTGGCAATTATCTATAAACCCTTTTGATATTTCTATGGTATAATTATGATTAATGTATTGATATGTGATATGTAGTATCAGCATAGTATTCGTATTTCAGGTTGAAATGATATGGTTTGACCATGTTTTGGTAATTTGTATTAAATTATTGAGTGATATCTGTGCAGGTTACGATTAGAAATTTCATTATAAAATAATTAAGATCGGCTTGGAAGCCGAAGATAATTAGAATGAAAGCTAATGTTCATGGCTGTCCTTTGATCTGAATTGGGTTTAGTTGCTAATGGATTTCCTTAAACAGAATGGTTATTGTCCTATTAAGTCCCCAAATCTGTCAGGGGCCATATTTGAGTCGATCACCTTTCGGAAATTCTAGTAATTAGAGAGAAACCATTTGGGCTGAGAATCTTGTGGTAATTAGCATAGGTATAGTTTCTGGTAAGTATACTTCACATAAATATGGTAGTCCATTGACTCAATTCTTATAAAATTCAAGATTTTTGGCTTTCTAGGTGAGTCAAATGAATTTCTCAAATGACCGGACCTGTGGCCAGTTAGCATAAGAGCAGCTTCAGAATACTGAAATGTTTTGAATTGGGTTGGTTGGATTGAATTGTAATTTTATGCGAGTATTGTTTGGCATGTACTTTACTAGGTTGAAGTTATTGTGGCTTGATTTTTTTTGTTTAGTACCTAAAAGAAAAAACCCCTTTTCTTAATTAATAGTATTTAATTAAAAAGCGCAAAAAAGGTGGTGAAACCCCTAAAGGAAAAAAAAAGAAGTAAAATACCAGAAAAACTATCGAAAGTTCAATAAATCCAAGAAGTCTAAGCAGTTCCCAGAAGAGAAAATATTGGAAGTAGAAGGCAACACAGACATAAGCCTTGTTGGCCTTGTTTCAATAATAATTTGATTTTTGTGAATCCGACAATTTATGTTGTGTTAGTGAATGCACCTTCTTAGGGATTTTATATTTAAGTTATTTGGAACCTCTTTTTTTTCTTTTTTTTTTCACTGATAAGTTCTTTGGAACCTCTTTGAGGTGGGATTGATAGTTTCTTGAGTTACATGAGTGTTAGGTTATCCTTGGTTATGGGACAAAAGTAAAACGTTTTGGTTCTTAGAATAGGCGTTCGGAGCACCCAAGTTTGAGGTTTTCTGGGTTTAGGCTTTTGTTTTATGGTATGCTTTGAACTCAGCCAATAGGATTGGCATTAATATGCCAGTCATGTTTGTATTAATATTGGGTCAAGTTTAGTTAGTGCGTTTTAATGTCAGGTTTAGGATTGGTATGAAATTTCCTTTCACTAATCCAGTTTGGGTGGCGGCATGTATTTTCAAATTTTGTCTCTCAAAGAATTTCAAAGTCTCAGCGATGTGTAGGAGGTGTAAAATTTACTTATAAAAAAAAAATTAAAATAATGAGGTCTGAAGCTTTCATTATTCTGTGACAGAACAGAAGAAATCTTGTACATAAATTTTCTTTTAGTTTTTTTCCCCCTTTAATTGTGCTTCTGTAATCAAGCTTGGTATGAATATTTGTCAAAATTCCAAAAAATGTGTGTAACTTTTTGTAGGTCTCATTCTAGTCTATTAGATTTAGATATTTCTTGAATAGGCTCTATTTTAGTCATACTAATTAATTTTGTTTATGGATTGCTTTTGTATGCTGATAAAATCTTGTGGTGTTAAAAATGAGTTCACCATATCCAAAAGGGGAAAAAATTATAATTTTTTCCCTTATGGATAAATGGACAAAATAATAGTTGATTTACATTAAAATGTATAGTATTTTTTGGCCATGGCTACTTAGTCTCTTTTTACTTCTGCTTCTTGAATTTTTTTTTTTTTTTTGTTTCACTATTTTATTTTTATTATCTCTCTTCCCATTGCACCATCAAACTTTCTTACAACCTTAATTCTACTTTTGAACCCTTGGTCTAAAAGTCCCCAAGTACCCTTAGTCTAATCTAACGCAAACCTCTCTCTCTTTTCAAGACAACCCATAATGTTATTTGTTCAAAAAAGATGTTTTTTCTGTTCCCCCCCCCCCCCCCCCCCCTCTCCCCCTTGGTATTCATTGGGTTACCATCCATCATTAGGATTGCTACTCTTTGTTTCAAACTGTTTTAAGTGTTTCTGTACTAATTTGGTATTTGATGTGCGCTAATCCAATTGGAAACAAGTGGCTTGTTGCCAATCCTCATTTGCCAGCATTTTTATTTCATATTTTTCCTCTTAAGGCATGGCCACATTTTAAAAGTTTTTTACAGATCATGTTGACATGTGACACATGATCTGCCATTGTGAATTTGTGAAATCCTAAAGGTGAAAATTGTTCCTTTACATGTATTCTATTTGAGAGAGGCATATATTGAGTTGTGTTGCTTGTGAATGTTGCTTCTTATGATGCATGTAACATGTCTATTGTTATTTGCAGATTCATAATCATGAATGACAAAGAGGTTCTGACATATGAAGATATTGTTTTGAGAGTGTCAGATTTGGATATTCTGGAAGGACCCTGTTATCTCAATGATCAAATAATTGCATTCTACTTTGGTTATCTGTCTTCCTCATGTGACTCGAATGATATCCTTCTTGTTCCACCTTCGGTGTCTTTCTGGCTTGCTAATTGCAAAGAGGAGGCTCTCAAAGATATCATAGAACCCCTCAAATTACCAAGCAAGAAATTGGTTCTATTCACTGTGAACGACAATGATGATCTGAGTGGCGGTGATAGTGGTACACATTGGAGTTTGCTTGTTTATGATAGGAGTAGCAATACATTTTCACATCATGACAGCATGGAGGGAGTAAATAATTCTCATGCTATGAAGCTTTACAAGGCTGTCAAGGGATTTATGGGACCAACTGCCAAACCAAACACAGCATCATCATCTACACCCAAAGGTAGAATGAAGAAAAAGAAAGATGTGGTTGCAACTGCCAAAGCTGTGGCAGTTGCTGATGCTGAACCTTCCTTTATAGAATGTGATACACCACAACAAACGAATGGATATGACTGTGGACTTTATGTCATTGCCATTGCTAAAGTAATCTGTCAATGGCATTCAAGTAAAAAGAAGGGCAAGGAAAGCAACTGGATTTCTGCTATAGAGAGGCAAGTTAATGCATCTTTGGAGATGACAATGAGAGATGAGCTACTGAAGCTCATTGAAGATTTAAGGAAGGAGGATTGAGGCAAGCATATGAAAGATACTTGTTAAGGGGAAAGATTTCTGAACAAACAAGTACAGAGCTTTGGACTTAACCACATGCATGTATAGATATTGCATTGAAAGCAAATTCTGTTACCATCATGAAAATTTGTCCATATATATTTTTCTCTCCTTTCATACCTGTAACAGCATTGCAGTGTACAGTTAGAAGCACTCTACCATGTTACAATTTTAACAAAAAGTGATAAATGTGATTTACAGACAATAGTTTTTACTGATTACTTAGGCTGCGTTTGGTTCGATGTAAATCGAATTCTGAGTATAAAATGAATGCAGGGGAAAATGAATTCCCGTAAGGAAATTAAAATCTAGGCGTTTGGGTGTGCAATGGAAAATAGTCTGAAAAAAGATTTCCAGTGTTTGGTAATATTCTGAAAAATGTTATTTTCCTACAAATTTTTCACATTTTCTTAGCTATTTTCTTGGCATCCAAACAAATTTTATATAAGAAAATTCACCAGCACCGACAGAAAATCCATCACTATCCACACAATACAAAAACCACCAAAACACCACCACCCACGGCACCACCAAAAAAAAAAAAAAAAAATCAGAGATCAAAGAGAGAAAGCAGATCGGCAAGTGGTGGACGACGAGATCGGCGGGACGGTCTGACCCAGAGGGCGGTGGCGACGAGATTGAGAGGCGATCTAGAGGGCAGCGGCAGCAACAATCAGACCCAATTCAAAAATCAAAACTGAGAGAGGGAGGAGGAAGAGAGAGTGATCGCAAATTGAGGGAAAGGGAGAGGGACACAATCTTGACGGCGTGAACTCGACGGGATGATCTTGGCAGCGTGAACTCGACGGGATGATTGGCGGGACGATCTTGGCGGCGAGAACTCGATAGTGCGACGTTGATGGCACGATCTGGGGTTGGGGCGCAATCTCACTCTCTCTACTCTCTCTCTCTCTCTCTCTCTCTCTCTCTCTCTCTCTCTCTCTCTCTCTCTCTCTCTGCGTCTGTGAGTCCAGAAATGATTTGGAGGTAAAACAGATGCGTAATTCATTTTCCGGGTCAAAGGGCTTATTTTACAATCAAAGTTTATGATTTTCAAGAAAACTCTGTTTTTCATGTGCACCCAAACATGTTGCTAGGTGTAAAATATTTTCCGGAAATCATTTACACCAAAAACAAACACAACCTTAAATTCATTTAGTTACGCATGTTTGGAATTTTTAATTTTTCGCAAACATTTAATTGTGGAAATTAATAAATGTTATGTCCGTGACATAGTTTGAATTTGATACTCGGTCCTAAAACTTCTTAAACAAGAACTAGCAAGGTCTTCTTCAAAATGGGTAGCCATTGGAAGAGTAATTTAGTCTTAGCTGTTATTGTACAATAATGCATGTATTTAATAGCTGGTGTGGAGCATGCCACATTAACAGTTTGTAAAATATTTCCAAAATAGTTTTGACTCTAGCATTACTCATATTTAAGTAATGGAACACGTAAAGAACTTTGATCAATCAATGGTAGCTATTTATTGATAATTATAACGGATTTTTGTTGGCTAGTGCGCGAGAGTTGAGGCATTGAAAGGATTCCATTTACAAGAATTGAAGAAGGACGATATAGATGTTGAGTTAGTGTTGTAAGGAGGACTTGCGTGCTTTCATTGGAGGAGTTGATGAGAGTGAGAGTGAAACTAGCCCTTGAGTAGAAGGAAAATATAAAGAGAGATGGTGAATTCTTTACGGCTTTTGGGTTTTTGAACTTGAAATCTTGATGAAAGGATTGTTTTAGAGCGTTTTTTGGTGCTTGTTATTGATAATTATATATTTGGTATTCTAGTAGTGTGATTGCAAATACCTTTCACAGTTTCACCCAAGAAACGGACATAAGTAATCCGAAAAAAGATGTAAGCTCAATAAAAAACTATATGACATTAAGATATCATGAATGAACAACATTCTAATCTGTCAAAAGCTAACTCTAGATAGTCTAGACCAAAATTTGCAACTGATGCATCTAATTTGCCTTTTTAGTGTAAGATTTCTTGAACTGTAACTATCATCAGAGGCCCTTTGTCCAGGGACAAAATCAGCTTGACACTGGTGGATAAGATGCTGAAGGAAAAGACATATTCAATTAGCAAAACTTATCCTTATTCCTAAGATCTCTTCTCCATAAAGCATTCAACATCTTTGGATCCTAGTTAAAACAATCATTATATTCCCTTTCTGCAACACTATTCCCATCCTGT
The DNA here is from genome assembly GCA_033629205.1 of Lithocarpus polystachyus. Classification (NCBI taxonomy): domain Eukaryota; kingdom Viridiplantae; phylum Streptophyta; class Magnoliopsida; order Fagales; family Fagaceae; genus Lithocarpus; species Lithocarpus polystachyus. The sequence goes on along the minus strand of CM066164.1, from coordinate 25,342,669 downwards.
CCCTTTTCCTATATGTAGCAATAGCATCTTCATTTACCATGTTGTCTTCATGCAACTTTTCATGCCATATTCTTGCAAAGTTTTCCTTAGATCAAACTAGTAAACCAGACATTACTCAGAAATGTAACACAGGACAGAAAACATAAAAGACTAGAAAGTGTTTTAATGTTTCATCAATCTTATGATCTCTCTTTTAGAGAAATTGTGAAGGAATCTATGAGATGTCTATCAAAGCATACTTTGATTTCATCACTTCTATTACAGGAATTGAAAGTAAACTTAACATGCCAAATAGAAAAAAAGCAGCAGACGAAAATGAAAATTAATGAATGTTCAATTAATTCATACCCAATACCACAATAAAAAAGGGGAAAATGTTTTAAGACTGTCATAGTCTCATAGCTAATTTTTCGGCATACATGTCTCTTGGTAACATGCTATGGACAGAAGCTCCTCAATTCACAATCACATGCTAGATTTGTCAACATCACCTTGTATTATTGAAATACATGTTGCCGTACAATAATGCTAGGGAAGACTGCAGAGAAAAAGCTTATCAAATTTTATCTGCACTAATATTAAAGTAATGGAAAATGTACAGAACTTTGGTGATCATGTTAATAAATGTAAATCAACGCTGATAATTGATAAGACTCCAACATCAAACCCATATCATCATTGCTGTTAAATGCTTTAAGTATATAATTTAAAATTACAAAATGTATATTATGAATTCTCGAAAGATCAATATGTTATAGTATTTGTACTTTTCAACTACTTGTACCATTTGTTTTTCTAAGTTATATTTGTGTCAAACATGGCCAGCTTGTATTTCCTAATTTGACCAAATTTTCTATGCTAGACAAGATTCCAACCCACATGTATACGTGGAAAGACAAGGATGTTTAACACATTTGGCCCTATAGTTTCATAAAATCCATTAGCAAGAACAGAAACAAAATGAAATTCAACACATGTTCCCAAGTTTTCTGTGATTGTTTGATATAACTATTTAATTATTATAGTTGTGGCTGTGGACAACAATGACTAAGATGTGTGGAGAGGGATTGATATGCATAGCCTTGGGTGGGGGCGCCAGTGGATTTGGACCACAAAAAAACAATGATTTGGTTATAAATTTGTAATTTGACAAAAGAAAAGGTAAGAGAACTTTGATTGTAATACCGTGATCCTTATCATTCATCAACATCACGGGTTATTTACCTAATTATTCACGTTACTTGCCTCATCATAGATGCAGGTGAAACTTTATTATTGACATGATTTAATTAGTACTATGGGATAATATCACTCTTATGGGTTTATGATTTATCATTGGAAAAATGACTATTTGACATTTTTTTTTTAAAAAAAACCTTAATTTTTGAACTATGTAGTCAAATTACCCATTTTTTAAACTACGTGGTAAAATACTCATGTTTTGAAATTTGACAATGTTGAGGTTGAGTTTTGCCTAGAATTTGAAATTAAAAATATTGAGTTTTATGCGTATTTTTTTACTTATTTTTTTTTAAAAATTTTGTACAGAACTTGACATTAGGAACGTCGAGTTCTACCTAATAATGAGTTCCAAAACAAGAGTATCTTGGTACATAATTTGAAAATATGGCTGTTTGGCAATATTGTTCAAAAATTTAGGTTAAACAACCATTTTTCCTGGTTTATCATTGACATTTTTTTTTATTATGCACTAATCATAAGTTCACAAACTATGTCAAACTATTATAAATTTGATTAAAAAAAGTAACAAAAATTATTGTATAATCTAGACCAATTACCAAATAAATAATTACGTATTGGATTAAGTGATAGTCTAACGATAATAGCATATTTTATAATATTACGTGACCCATCTTTTCATCACACGCTATCTATTTTTAAAAGGGAAAAAAAAAAAAAAAATCATGCATGGAATGGAACACCATGTCGTCATCTAAGCATGTGAAATTCTTCTTCTTCATCATCTTCTTTCTTGACTCTCCCTAGATTAATATTAAAAGGATAAAAATATTTGTAACCTGCCAATAGCCTATAATAAGAATAGTGGCATTTCAGTCCGGAAGAGCCCTTGATTTATTATAAATGTAAAACCACATGTGTGACTTTGCTTTTTTTTTTTTTTTTTGATGGGGAAGAAGAAGCATTCAAATATCAGAAACAGAATTACAACAGAGAGTGGATCTGCAATAGCAAATTACAATCCACGATTATGTGTGACTTTGCTATTATCAAAAGTGGAGCTTTACATCATTAAATTAAGTTTAAGGGTATGCTTCTTTAGTTTAAAATGTCAATTTATTTTCTTTGATAGGTTTTACAGAATTTAACGTCTCTCTCACTTTTTATTTTTTTTTAAAAATTTTTATGATAGAAAAAAAATAATAAACTGTGTAATTTGAGCATATATGTAGAGCTCAATCAATTTTTTTTTTAGTGGAATATGAGGATTTGTTACTTCCAAAGGCAGTATAGTTTCTGATGGTTGAAATGTTAAATACGAGATCTGGAACTTAATTCCTGCTTACACCAAAAATCAATTATAATCTGAGTCTAATGATAAAAAGCTATCATCAAGAGGAGAAAGTATATTATGTTTCGGTGATACCAACTCAGCATCTGTTTTGGTATTTTCTACCTAATAAATGAGTGACATCTGTTTCAAAAAACCATATAAGACTATTCTAATAAATGATAATGACTATCGGAAAAATAAATTAATAATTTATTAGAGTAGTCTGATGTGGTTTTTTGAAACAGGTGTCACTCATTTATTGGGCAGGAAATACTAAAACAGATGTTGAGTTGGTATTACCGAAACATAGTATACTTTCTCCATCAAGAGCAAACGTCATAAGTTAAAACTTTCTAAAAATAAAAAAGGCAGTAAGTACCATTAATCTGCAAAGCTCTTGACCTCCACATTGACGGTTAATTATTGAGTACTCCCAGAGTACCATAAATGCACACTCCCTCCTCTCACATAACTATGGGTCCCACTAATTAAATTTATGATGGAACTCATAGTTCATGTGAGAGAAAGGAGTACACATTTATGATATTCCCGGAGTTTTCAATAATTTTCCCACGTTAACAATAGCTGTTAGCATTGTTATTCATTTATTCACAATCAGATACAGCTTGCTTTAAAGCCAATTATGCCATGATTCATGCATGGATCCCATTGCCTTTTTGTTTTTCTTGTTTTTAGAAAGTAAACAGGAGTGTTTGGTTTACAAAACAGGAGGAGATAGAGATTAAAAAAAAAAAAGGATAAGAAAACAAAGAAATAGAACACAACCAGTGCAAGAATCTAGCAACATTAATCTCTCCACTTGGTTGGTAATAGCAATACATACTTCCATTAGAATCTCACTTTAGCGGTCTTCTTTTCCTATATTTTAGGTGAAAGAATAAAACTAACGAAAAGAATATTTGAAGAAGGTATGCTTTCTTAAATTTACTTAATACCAAAAAATTTAAGCTTTATCTTTATGTAATCCATATATAAATAATTTTAACTAAAAATTCTCGTACATATTTAGTAAACAAGTATCACGTGTTGAAAATTTAGGAGTTCTATCGTTTCAGTAAAAAAAAGATTTTTTTAAAAAAAAAATTAGGAGTTTTGTTTTATGTACTAACCTCTTTCAGTCAAAGTGTGGAAAGACTTGGATAATTTTAGAGAAATGCTAGATACAAAATATTTTTCACAATTTTTGAAACACTACTTATTATGATTTTTTTTTTTTTTGAGAAAGTACTTATTATGATTGGAGTAACATGATTTTCAACTGAATTTAATACTAACATAATTTTAATTATGCATCAATATTACAATAAATAATCTCAGCAATTATATATATATATATATATATTGTCATTATACTTATTAATAATCTTAAATTCTTAACTTCCATATATAAAGGTCTAAATATATAAGTTTAAAGTAATTCAACTGGAAAAATATTTTGTTGTCGAACAAAAGATTTGAGATTTAAATTCTGCCAACATAAAAAATAGATGAGAAATGTAATGTCCACAACATTTTCATAACAACAAATTATAAGTGGCAGGTTATTATAGATTATTACTAGAGAGCAAAAAAATAATTTTAATGGTAGGTTTGAATTAGAATTAATAATAACTTACCATTTTTAATTTGTTGTGAAAGTTTTGTAGATGTAATATTTCTCAAAATAGATTGTCTTAATTTGATGATAAGAGCAAGAATCATAGAGAGTATGTCAAATTGAAATTTTATCCTATCTATAAAAACAAAAATTATTGATAATGTTTTTTTTTTATGGATAAAGTTTCAAATCTATGGTGTCTGCTCTTGACAATTTTACTGTTTATCATCTAATTAAGACATTAATCAGTTTTTTATATAAGTAAGAATTGAACCCTAAGTCTCTTATTTAACTATTAAAGACTACATTAATAATTTGACACTATAATGTAGCTTGACGATAAAAGTAATAATAATGACCTAGATGCTATAAATAGAAATTTTATCCTATCTAAAAATATTTTTTTTTAAAAGTATTATATATTGATAATTTGATGCTATAATAATATGAATAACATTGGGTCAAAATTACTTCAACATTAAAATTCTACCATATCTATCGTTATTAAATTTATTTTTTGTGGTGACTATAATTATTAATTAGTTTCCAAAAAAAATAAATCATTTAATGACGTAAATATTATAATAATGTAATAATATATATATATTTTTTTTCTACGTTTCTACGTACCATACGGTCAGGAAGAAATACCCAGCGTAGGCTCCGATTACGATCGCCGTATCATAGTCTATTCAATTATTACCACCATTTCATGCCACTGCCTCTCTCTTCATCTCTGTCCCCTCGTTCGCTGTCTCATCTTTGTCAGTCCCGTGAATCTCTCTCTCTCTCTCTCTAACCACTTTCTTCAATTATCTCTCTCTTTCCAGAGATTTCCTCTCTCTCTCTCTCTCTCTCTCTCTCTCTAAGAAACCTTGCTTATCATCTAACCTCGCAGTTGCAATAGATTCGTGAATCTCCGTCTCTCTCTCTATATATATAAACACAGAGAGAGAGAGAGACAGACGTATAAATTTGGCGAGCTAATACTGAAAATTTTGTGGCATTTTCTTACATTTGTGGAAACGAAAATAGTAGAGCCGTAGATCTTTTGCTAGCATTCAGCGAGGATTTCGAACCAGAGATTGATTGATTGATTGATTGCGAGCTCTCTCTCTTTCCTTCTCTGTTATTCGAATCCTGTGTGTTCGTTTCGCTGCTCTTTTTGCTTGCGATCGATTTCCAAAGCTTCGTTGCCTTCTCTTCTCTCTGCATGTACTTCCCGAGCGCTTTCTGCGGTAAGCGTTTTACCTCTCTCAGCTACGTTATCGAAGCGATGCGATTCTTCGCGGTTGTTTGGTTCCTGAGAAAAGCAAAAGAAAATAAATTTTGGAGTTTTCCTCTTTTTGAATTTTTTTTCTGTTGTTTTTGTTTATTCGGACAGTAGAAAGGTTTCGCCTAAACTTAGACAGAAACGATCCTTTGCGGTTGTTTGGTTCCTGAGAAGCAAAGAAAACGAATTTTCAGTTTTGGAAGTTTTTTTTTTTTTTTTTGAATTATTTCTGTTGTTTTTTTGGACAGTACAAAGGTTTCACCTAAACTTAGGCAGAGATCGTTATGTTTCCTACATTTTCTCAGCAACCAAACAATTCACTGGTGTAATCTTCATTTCTTTTCTTATTTTTGCTCAATTTTTTTTTTTTTTTACCGCGTTCAAGCAATTCGTATTTTCCAATTCTGAGATTGAATATGCAAAGAAGTTCGCTTAATTTGTTTGGTTTATTTGAATGCAGAGCTTGTTTGATTACTGAGATCCGATATTTTGATGATATGGCCAGCTCGGAGACATAGATACTATTAATTATTGGCTATTAAAGGAAATCGAAGTCTTCTATAATTGAAATTAAGTATATATAATATAACTTAGATTGATTGTGTACTAAATTGGGGGAACAAACAATGGGGATCGAATTGAGCTATGCTGTGTCAAAGTTGCAATCGCTATCCACGTCTGATCACGCCTCTGTGGTCTCCATGAACCTCTTTGTGGCACTCCTCTGCGCGTGTATTGTGATCGGCCATCTTCTAGAGGAGAATCGTTGGGTTAATGAGTCGATCACTGCTCTTGTGATTGTGAGTTTTATAGAGATATTGGCTTTTGAGTTAGTTATTATGTTAGTTTAGGCATTGGTAGAGTTAGTTATGCAAGTGTTTAATCTGAATTTTTTTGTTTTATGTTGTATTGGTTGCAGGGTGTGTGTACTGGAATTGTTATTTTGCTCGTGAGTGGGGGGAAAAGCTCGCATCTTTTAGTGTTTAGTGAAGATCTTTTCTTCATATACCTTCTGCCGCCTATCATATTCAATGCTGGGTAAAATTTATAGTCTCTTAATTTATATTCAATGCTTGCATCTTAATTTGTTGTTTAATATGAGTGATATGCCTTTTCTTATGCATCAATTTTTGCTTACGAGTGATTTGAGGGGGGGGGGGGGGGGAAGTTGTAGAGTACAAGTGTGTTTGTGGTGGGTAGCTTATATTGCTAACTATTTCATTTACAGTTGCCATTATTTTTCTCTGAAAGAACTCAAGTGACCTTCAGGCTTGCTTATCTTTGGGTGCTATGGTATTCGGGAACCCAAAAAACATGTTTCAGCATTTTCACTGCCTTAGTTTGAGACTGTGAGTCAGGTTCTCTTAATTTGACTCATCAAGTTTGATTTTCCAAAATACATTGAAGTGAAAGAATTATTATAAGTAGAAGATAAGATCATGGATGATGTCAATTAAATTTCACTGTGGGAAATGATCTAATTGAGGAATATGCTTTGTAGAAAGTAGAAAGGAATGTCAGAATTTTTATTTTTATTTTTATAAAAGGTTAGAAACAAGAATCAGAATATTGGATATGTTTGATAATTAGAAGTTATTTTAGACACAAATGTTTAACTGATTATTAAGAAGGATATAATGTCTAACAGGTTCCAGCTTCGATATGTCCGTTATCTGAAACTAGTTCTCAGTACATATTGATTCTTAAATGAGCTATGTTTCATTTAAATGGGTAAGAGTCGACAAAACTGGCTATTTGTGGTATTGAATTAGGCAACTTCATCAAATTAAGATTTATAGATGAGGAAATATGTTGGCTGAGCAATGATAGAAACTCAAGAAGTCTAGGATTTTAGGATCTTGCAGACAGTTTCTGTTTACCAATCATTCGGAACTGTATGAGTTCCAGTTAACTTTACCAACCTCATTGTTTCTGACCTGCTCACACAAATTCCCCCTTTTTCTCCATTCTGTTCTTATCTGATGAATAAAGATGCTAAAACAATTGATTTGTTGACCCAACACGATAAGAAAATAACGCATAGTTGCAACATGTTATCATAAAGCTAAGTGCCATATATGCGTGTGTGTTTTACGGTTGAAATTTATGTCTTCACATGACTTCCATTAATCTCATATTAATGATGGATTCTTTTAATATATTTTTTTTAGCCTTTCTGATATATGATCTTGATCTCTGTTATTTTTGCCAGGTTTCAGGTGAAAAAGAAGCGATTTTTTGAAAACTTTATGACTATCATACTCTTTGGTGCTGTTGGTACATTAATATCCTGTGGCATCATATCATTAGGTACATCTAGCAACATTATATTTTTGTTTTTTAATTACATTTTTTTTTTCCTTCTAGTAGTACAGAGGCAAGAAAAGGTATATGTCAAGTTTGCTAAACTGCATCCTTTTTCTGTTCGACTGCACTCTCATGTGTTGGCAATGGTTTTATCTCCAAATAAATTGTTTGATATGTATTGTTATGTCATTCTATGTTACTATTTTTGGATTACTTACCTTTGACAATAATTTGGTTAATAATCTTTTCCATGTGTATGCATATTGGTAATAGAATCTTAAATAATAATCAGATGATTTTGTGGATACCGTTGCATATCTCAAATGATTTGGTTGCTGCACTAGATGTTTGTAAGGACGATAACATCTAAATTATGTGAACTTATTATCAATATTTTTAATTTTTTGTCATGCTTGTCAGCAATGCTTCTGAAGCTAGACTGATGGTAACCTATAGGTCAACCATTGATTCCTAGACCCTTATGACTGAACAAATAGCTCCTATTGTGGTGCTGGATACAACAGAGTAAAGTTTTCTGATAACTGTAAGATGTTACCTTGTAGGGCCTGGGACAGATGGTTTTGAGCCATGCACAGGGAGGTAATTATAGAGGTCTGGGTTCTTCAAAATGTTGACTTTCTTGGTTCCATCATCTTATTAGAAGAGACATTGATACAATGATGAGAAGTTAGAAGAATGTATATATAGCTAAACATTTTTGTCGGCCTTAAAGTTTGCATGAAGTTTGTTTTTCTTCCCTAAACTATTGAAAGCCTTGTACTTTTTGTCCATAAAACTTTAAAAATCTCTTTTCACCACTGCACTGTTGAAAAAATTTCTCTTTTGTTCCTGAACTTTAAATCATTCATGTCATGCATGTGACCAATGGTTTCATGCCAATTTTTCACCTCATGGTTTTTTTTTTTTTTTCCTAAAAAAAAAAAATTAATGATCATGTTAGAATGTCAGATTCTCTAATGCTAAAAACAGTGCTACCTAGTTAGAAAGATAGGATAAAAGTGGACCAAAGGACAGAAAACGTAACGTTTTATTAGTTTACGGATGAAAAAAAAAACTTTTGAATTTGATTCAAACTTTAGGGACATAAACAAATTTAAATACATATGTTTCCACCTCATGCATGTACTATTTTTTTTTAAAATGTAATAATCATTTTAGACATGTCAGATTCTCTAATCCGACCTAGTTAGAAAGGTAGGATAAAAGTGGACGAAAGGACAGAAAGTGTAACGTTTTAATAGTTTATGGAATAAGAATGAACTTTTGAATTTGATTCAAACTTTAGGGACATAAACAAACTTAAATACATATGTTTTCACCTCATGTGTGTGCTTATTTATTTATTTATTTATTAATGTAATGATCATGTTAGATATGTGAGATTCTCTACTGCTAAAAATAGTGATACATAGTTAGAAAGGGAGGATAAAAGTTAACAAAAGTGGACGACAGGAGAGAAAGTGTAATGTTTTAATAGTTTAGGTATTAAAAAATACTTTTGAATGTGATGCAAACTTTAGGGACAGAAACAAATTTAAATACATATGTTTTCACCTTGTGTGTACATATTATTATTACTATTTTTCACTGTAATGATCTTGTTAGATTCTCTAATGCTAAAAATAGTGCTACCTAGTTAGACAGGTACGATATAAAATCACGAAAGTGGACGAAAGGACAGAAAGTGTAATGTTTTCAAAGTTTAGGGATGAAAAAAAGAACTTTTGAATTTGATGCAGTACATTAGTTTCTCCAATTAAATTTTAATACATAGTTCTTCTAAAAAAGTTAAATACATAGTTCCATTGGATATAAGTATTCTTGGAAAAGATAACATTATTTGTGTTTTATTGGTCAATGTAAGCATGTGTTTGAATTTAATTGGGGAACCTAATGTATTGTACCTTAGGAATTGTACCAATATTTTTTGCCTGTAGACTAATACCTTCACATAGATGACTAAAGCTTTCTTTTCTGAAAAAAGAAAAAAAGAAAAAAAGATGACTAAAGCTTTCTTGGAATCTCTATAAAACACAAATTGTCTATCCTACTTTCTATTCAGTAATATTTATTGGCAGTATATCCGCCAAGCTATGACTTCTCTGATAGATGGCAACATCGCTAATCTACAAGATTACTAAGGAGCCAATAGTTCCTGTACAATTTCTTAGGCTAGGCATCTTATCACATTCAAAATATGGCTGGCATTCATGGAGTCAGTAGTATGTACCTTCTTATGCTTCTCTGAGCAGTTAAAACCTAACCAGTGTTGAACTTCCAAGTCATGCTGTCGTGCAATTCTAGCCCCAAATGTGGCTGCAAATTCATGAACAGCTGCCATCATGGTCTCCTCAAAGCACCACCTGAACCCCCTTTTTCAGTGGCAAGAAAGCCATCTGTATTCAATATTAACCAATCTATTGGAGGAAGCATCTACTTGGAATGAATTGTAACTTGCTTTGAACCTAACCAGCAAGCCCACTCAGCACAAATCTGTGTCTCAAGCACAATCAGCCAGATTTTTGGTGCTGATACATTTCACTCTTTTTTGTCTTTTATGTTCTTTTAAGATATATCATTTATATGCAGAAATCAGTTACAAAAAATGCTGTTTATTCCTTTCTGTTGTAGAATAGATTGTGGCTGCAAAGGCTGCTTTTCTTACTCAATCAAATCAGTCATCTATGATGATCTGTCATTCACTCTATTTTTTGCTCCCTAGTTGACACTCCTCTTGCAATTTTGCAATTCTTTAATATTGTATTTCAAATCAACAACTGAAAATAAATGATTCTTTTTAGAAACTTTTCCTACTGCATACTAACATTTTCTTGAAGAGTAACTGCATGCTAGCATTTGATGTCTTTCTGTTCCCCATTGAAGCTTCTGACTCACTCTCTATGTCACATAAGCAGTAATCCCCTGCCAAGGGAGATAGCCACTGATCAATTTTATTGATATTTGCAAGACTAATGTCCCAGAAGGTACAGAGTCTGCAAATAATCACATTCCAATACGTTATGATTTTAGAGAATGTGCTGCTAAGATATTAGCAGAAGAAACAATGTATGTCTAGCTGTCTTTAAATAGTCTTGTTAAGTTGAATTAACTAGGGACATTTAGGGAGGTTCTTGGTAACTAGTATCATTGCTTATTTATTGGAATTAATAAATTTGAATGTGTTTCAATTGTTGGATTATCAAATTTCACTTTGTAAGAAGTGCAATTCTCATATCCTTACAGTTTATTCTGCAATCTTTGTGTTTGATTTGGTCTAGGCACTTAGTCTTTATATTCAGAGATGGTTTATGGAAGCACTATGTCAGTAATTCATTTTGTTCGAAAGGGTGAAAAGAGTGATGTATTTACATTTAAAAGTTCAATTTATCTAAGTGAGCTGCTTAGGACAAAATGGATGAGCATCTTAGCATAAATACATACATTCTTTTTCTTTCAAGTTTATTTATCTTTCCCTCTGTTTGTTGCAAGTACATATTTGATATGGCTAAAGTATGTTTGTCCTAGCCAAAAAAGCACATAGTTTAAGTGATTTAAAATTTGATTATCTTTTTCTGACTGTAAAATTCTGATTCTTCTCTCAGGTGTTATTCAGATCTTCAAAAAAATGGATATTGGTTCATTGGACATAGGGGATTATCTAGGTACTTCCTCTGTCATTCCTTTCTATTTCTATGAACTTTGTTCTCTATTTGGTCCTCATTGTATTCATTTATTCTTTCAGCAATTGGTGCAATATTTGCTGCAACAGATTCTGTATGCACATTGCAGGTATGGAAGATGTTGTCATTGTAGTAGATTTTTCAAACAGTTAAAGGCACTGACTCTTAAAAACTTAACCACTCTCATGTAATGGTGCAGGTGCTTAATCAGGATGAGACACCTTTACTCTACAGTCTTGTATTCGGGGAGGGTGTTGTAAATGATGCCACATCTGTGGTGCTTTTCAATGCGATCCAAAGCTTTGACGTCACTCATATTGACCCAAGTATTGCTTTGCATTTCACTGGAAACCTCCTTTATTTGTTCGCCACAAGCACATTGCTAGGGGCGATGGTAAGTCTTTCTCTCTCTCTCTCTCTCTCTCTCTCTCAAACACACACACAGTCTTGTATGGGTGAATAACTAAGACTGTTCTGCTAATGTGCTATTCTACTATGGCATGACATACCTCTTTCCCTGTGCAGACTGGGCTATTAAGTGCTTACATCATCAAAAAGCTATATTTTGGCAGGTATGTTGTCTGAATTGGAATGATCTCATGCTGCATTTACTAGTATTTAATTATGCTTAATTGGTAACTTACACACATGGTGGGTCTTGAATTTCTGATGTTGGGGAGGATGTCCTAGTTGAGCTAGATCTCATTGGCATGCTGCATTACTAGTATTCTGATAATAGTATTTCATTGTTTGTTAATCCTGAAACTGGGCTAAGCCTCATAGTATGAAGATACCTTTTCTGGTCTTTATATCATTCATTTGACTTTTCTATGTTGAAAGGGGACTGGACAAACTAACAAGGTGCCTTCTTGTCTGTGTCAGTTGGATCAGTGGTTGAGTTAATCACACATAAAATAAGAATTTTATTGAAACTGTTTCATGACAAAGACTATGGTGACTGATAGCTAATCCGTAGAATGGTGCCCTAGTTTTCAGCCTGACCCGCCTCCCCTCCCCCTTCCCAGCCTCCACCCTCCCAAAAAAAAAAACCTGCTGTAGGTAAGGAGTATGTTAGAATCATGTATAAAATTTGACTAAAATAATTTTTTATCTGACATTCAGGCACTCAACTGATCGAGAAGTTGCTCTAATGATGCTCATGGCATACCTTTCATATATGTTGGCTGAAGTAAGCTTTCTAATAGCTTTATGGCATTTCTTTGTTTTCTTCCCCCACTTTCCAAGTTTAAGTGCTCTATTTAGATTTGATAGATTGCTAATTATCGGTCATATAACTAAGACACTTTTTTATTAATATATTTTACTTAACAAAAAAAAAAAAAAACTAAGACACTGGTATATTTGATCTGTTCTGCAGTTGTTCTATTTAAGTGGCATTCTCACTGTGTTCTTTTGTGGGATTGTGATGTCCCATTACACCTGGCACAATGTAACTGAAGGTTCAAGAGTTACTACCAAGTATGTGATCTTAAAAGTTATTCTGACCTTTGAACCCTTTTTTTTTTTTTTTTTTTGATTTAAACCTTTGAACCCATTTGTCTGTGTATAGAAAGGTCAATTTGTCATATACCTAATACTTCAATTTTGTCTAAAAATTATTGCAGGCATGCTTTTGCAACCCTGTCATTTGTTGCTGAGACTTTTATATTCCTTTATGTTGGAATGGATGCTTTGGACATTGAAAAGTGGAGATTTGTTAGTGACAGGTACTATCTAAATACTAGCAAGTCCTTGCAATTATGATTTCTTGGTTTATTGAACCATAATAGCTATTAGGAATAATAGTATGTATTTTTCAAACAAAATGTAAAAGCATGCATGCTTGATTTTGCTTTTTGCAGTCCTGGAACATCAGTGGCAGTGAGCTCAATACTGATAGTTCTGATAATGGTTGGAAGAGCAGCTTTTGTTTTCCCCCTATCATTTGTAATCAACCTATTTAAAAAAAATCAAAGTGACAAAATCAGCCTCAGGAAGCAAGTACGTGTTCTGTTTCTGTCACAGTATTATTTTCTTCCTTTCCTACTTTATTGATCTACCAAGACATGCCAACAATTTTCTTTTTGTAGGTGGTAATATGGTGGGCTGGTCTCATGAGAGGTGCTGTGTCTATGGCACTTGCTTATAATCAGGTAAGATATGGACATGCTGTTTTATTTGTGGCCAAAAGACCTTAATTTAAATAAGAAGTCACATGAAAAAGTTAAGAATAATATGAACTGTGGGAAATTTCAGTTCGTCTTTACACTATCCTCAGTAAAATAAGAACATGCTTACAATTTCATATAAAACAGTGCGTACTTTTGGGATAGAGAGAGATGATAGTGCAGATGAAATTGTTCAGTAAAAATTTTACTTTTCAAAATGCAGTTCACACGATTAGGGCATACTCAATTGCGAGCGAATGCAATCTTGATCACCAGCACCATAACTGTTGTTCTCTTCAGCACAGTGGTGAGACATCTCCTGCCTATTTTTTTGCTAAACATCTTCTGCCTATTTTGTGATTATGAAATTGCTTTTACTGGTTTTAACGGGTTCTCTAACAGTAAATATTATTTAAGCCATTTGTTCTGCTGCACTGATTTTTGTGTGTATCTGGTTTGCCCCTCAATTTTCAAACTTGTTTATGTAGTCAGAGTTTGGTTATATATGAATTCATGTTAATATAGTGATTTGGCCTCTTGATATGGCAAGAGTTTGTAATTTGCTGTGAATTAGCTGACTAGGTCTACAATGAAAAGAAAAATTGAGAGAATATGATGATGCTTGCCATTTTGGTTGTTGTTCTTTTATTTCATCTTTTGGTTAAGAAATTATAAGTGTTAACTATTCTTGTGTACCAAGAATATAATTGTTCCATTTAGTTCAAATCAGTGTTATTAGCCGCGTCCTCTTTTTCTATGTTGTTGTCTTAGTTATAATGCTCCTGAGGGGAACCAGAAAACCAACAGCCCCTCCCCTTAAGCTTTTGCGGCAGTTGTATTGATCAGAGTTTAGGTTTTATTTACAAAAGTCATGTTAGCTATTTTATATGAATGGGTTTTATGTAGGAAATGTTTCTTAATGATGGTAATCACTCTTCATATATAATTCTGGTCAGGTGTTTGGGTTGATGACTAAACCTCTTATACGGTTCTTGGCTCGTTCAAAACAAACAACCAGCATGGTGATGTCAGATCCATCGACTCCAAAATCAGTCTCTGTGCCACTTCTTGGGGAGGGGCTGGATTTTGAGATTGATATACCACGACCGGGCAGCATACGTGCACTCCTGGCCACCCCTACACACACAGTTCACTATTACTGGCGAAAGTTTGATAATGCCTTCATGCGACCTGTATTTGGTGGCCGGGGTTTTGTTCCATTTGTTCCTGGATCACCAACTGAACGGAGTTTCGCACAAGGGGAAGGGGAATGAGAAGGCGGCCAAGCAAAGATGTACAATATTATATTGTAAATTGTATACATCTTCCTGAAGATCAAGCACCACAGGCCTTTGAACCGACTTGTGAAAGTCGTTATCAGACTTTAGGGTAGTGAGAAGGCTGTGTACCATAATGTAAACTGCGTGTACCATGTATAGCTGATTGCATATACCCCAAGCCAGAGGGGTATTTTTTGACATCATAATTATTTTGCTGTCAACAAAAGAACTTATGGTCCGTTTGGAGTGAGGGAGAGAGATGGGGAGTAAAGTAGAGTAGATTTAGCATAAAATTAGCTTATTTTTAGTTAACTCTAGTCTTCTCCCTTTCACTCTCCCTCCTTCCCCCCTTCATCCAAACAAGCCATTAAGGTTTAATTAATGTATTGTAAAGTATGGTTTCTGTGATTGTTTATGTAATTTTTGTTGCACGCTAGGATTTAAAATGTAAGCCACCTATCTTTTGATATGCGATATTTGATATCTTATGGCTGATGTGTTTCACATTACGTGACCCATTTAAGACTAGAAGGATGGTCCTTTTTCAAGGATTGATCCAATCGAAGCTGTGCCCAAATTTGATTGATTAACATATTCATTTTGAAACATCCAAAATATTGAAACTCAATCTCTCATTGGGCTGGAGGATGCACCTGACCTTTGTAAGTAACTAATATATGTAATTTACTAACGAAAAACAAGACCTTTATCCTTTGCTGGATGTTGACACATCCAAAATATTGGAACTCAATCTCTCGTTGATTAGGAGAATGCACCTCATCTTTGGAAGTAACTAAGATATGTATTTTACTAACGAAAAACAAGACCGTTATTTTTTGCTGGATGTTGGACACCATAAACGATGATAAACAAGAAAAATCATTTATGAGGGGATTCAATCTAATATCTATACATCTTTACATTGAAGAAAAGTACAGCTGAATTTCAAGACCATTGACAAATTACACTGTTATTCCGATCCATAATGGAGAATATGATCTAAATAAACTCAATATTAATTGCAGCACTTTAATAATGCAATTAAAACCATGGCAAATCTATTCTACAAGAAAAACATAAATGAAATGTGAAACACTGTATAATTCTATTGATTTCAAAAGGAAATTTACAAAATATTCAGATCTTTCAGACACATAAAGGGGGATATTTGCAGGCTAACTGTGCAAGGGTCTACAATGTAGTAAGTTAACACACATTTAAAATGTAAAAGGAAACTAGCATCTCGAGTTTTAGAAACTCGAGATCTATATTAAAACTCGAGTCTCAAAGACTCGCTTTGCGAGACTTTGAGCTGATGACTTAGATAGAAAATGCCACATAGATCTCGAGTCTCAAATACTCGAGTTCTAAAAAGCAAAACCGAATTTCTCAGACTCGATTTTAGAAGGACTGAAAAAGAAACAACGGACTTGAAGAAACTAAGGAATGACGAAGAACCAGCGACGAAGAACCAAGAAACTGAGGAATGACAAAGAACCAGCGACAAACGAAGAACCAGGAAACTGAGGAATGGCGAAGAACCAGCAACAAAGAACAGATCTGAGTGGGCGATTGGACGATCTAACGACGAAGAGATACGCTTGTCTCCGCCGATGGGTTTGCCGATCATCGATCTATGGTGTGTTCACGATCTCCATGGGTGCGTTCACGATCTCTTCTTCGTCTTCTTCTGTTTTTTTCTTCTTTGTGGATTTCTTTGTCTTCTCCGTGGATCTCTTTGTCTTCCTCACGATCTGCACGAAGAACTCAGAAGATCGTGAGGAAGAAGAAGTGAAAGAAAGAAGAAAGAAGGAAACCTAGCAGAGAGAAAGAAAGAAGAAGAAGACCCATGGCACACACAAACCTAGTCTCCAATCTCGATCATCACGGTGCAGTTTACGATCTCTTCTTCTTCTTCTTCTTTTCTTCATTTCTTTTTCTTCTTTGTGGATCTCTTCGTGTTTTTGCTCTGTTTGGAACTCGAGTCTTAGAGGCTGGAGTTCCACGTGGAGTTTTTATCCACATCACTCAGTCAGAAGTCTGGAACTCGAGTTTTAAAACTCGATTTGCTATTAAACTCGAGTTTTAAAAACTCAAGATGCTAATTTTCCACTTTCTTTTGCATCTTGTTAAATAACAAAATTCTTCTAATAATAAAGTTAAATGGAAAAAAAAAATTCCACATAATGAAACCCCTTAAAAGTCCTATATATTCTTGCATAGTAAACTAAAACCAAGAAACCAAGAAACTCGTTTCTTTTGCAAGAAAACTAAAAGAATGAATCATGGACTAGGGTTGGCCTTAAACTAAACCCTTCTAGGACGCTCCAGCAACCCATGTTGTTGTCGGCCGTAGTTGGCCTTAGGCTAAACCCTTCTGTGACGCACCATCCGACCCATGTTTTCGTCGGCCGTAGCCGTAAGAGGAGCACATCTTTTCATCCCAACCTTTGGCCTCTGATCATCAGTTTGGGCAGTAGCAGCGGCAATAGAGGTCTCAGAAGTGGTTTCTGGCTTATTAATATTCTTTGGCTTTGGTCGACGTAGACCCACACAAACGTCATAGTCTTCTCTCCTTTGCTCGATACCCAGCACCGCCCACGCCTTGTCCATGAGTCTGAGAGCCCCATGCGCTATTGGAGAGGAAAACTCATTGGGATGCACCAACGTTGCATACTCAATATATCTTTGTTTGATTGAGTTATGAGTGATTGATGGGTGATCGGCAGCCTTGAAGCCAAGGAGCGCATAGAGGTCGGTATAACCAAGCTTGTTCTTTTCAAACTCGCCCGCGTAGTGGATAGATAACGCAGTGACGTACCTATCCACCCCTTCAAAGTATGGGTCAAAATATTTCGCCGTCTTTGCCAGTTCATAGGCTTTCTTATCTTTCCCTTCAATCCATTCGTGTTCAGCCCACCTTAACATAAAGTCTGTCATGATGACTTCAGAGATGATTACAGCAAAACAACGTTGGAATGTGTACGAAATTCAAATTATATAAGAAAAGAATCCTACTCCTTTTCGGTATTGAATAGTGTTAAGTGAGTGGCTTTCCAAGTGTGGCTTGAATTGCCACTATATGTTGCCCTTAGAGCATCCGTAGCAGATGTTGCAAAAAAAATGTCATTTTACCACATCAAAATCCTACTTTATTATTTTACCACATCATTTTACAACATCTCATTTATCAGATGTTCTAAAATTCAATTCTACACATTAAAATAATATTTACTACCTATTAAAATAATATATCATCTCCTCCCTGTTATCATAAACTACATCAACAGCAACAACATCACCGAACGCCGATCAACAACAACATCAACAGCAACAACACCAACTCCACCAGAAAACGTGAACGGAAAAAAAACCCACAACCCGATTCGACCCACCCACCCATTCGACAACAACAACAACCCGATTCGACCTACAACAACAACAACCACCACCGATTCGACCCACCCACCGCCACAACCCACAACCTGAACCCACCCACCACTGATCTGCCCATCCGAACCCACCCATTGCCCAACCCACCCATCAAACCACAGCCAAAAAACATGAACGGGAAAAAAAAAAAAAAAAACCGAAGCGGAATAGAGAAGACGGTCGGCGGCGTGGATTGGTGGTCTAGTGATACTTCGGTCACCTTGCCTTGGAGATCGGCTGGGCGGCGATGGCTTCAGGAAACGGCTAAGGAAGAAATGGGAGAGAGGAACAGAGGTGAAGAAGAGAAGAGAATCGGTGAGAGAGGAGAGAAAAGAAAAAGTGAAGAGAGAGGAGAGAGAAAAGAGAATAAAAAAGAGTTAAAAAATTTATGCAACATGCTACAGTACCGTCACATATTTGTGACGGTACTGTAGCATGTTGCATAATATTTAGGATTTGTAACATCTGATAAATATGGTTTTTTTGTGTTTGGTGTGCCAAATGTGCCAAATATTTGGCATTTGGCACATTTGCCACACCTGCTACGGGTGCTCTTAGTCGGTCAAGCCTTGACTGAATCCTATTCGAATAAGGAAATTAATCCCAGTCGATAAAGCACGAATCAAATTTAATTATTAATTTTTTTTAGTTGTAGCAAACATATTAGTGTTATAATTTATATTTTAAATTAATCTATATCGTCCTTTATATTACTATATGTATAGGAACATGGAATTTAAAAGGATTTACTTATTCATCAAATTTTTATTTTTCCCCCAAATCATATCTTCCAGGCTCAGCCACTGTCTCTACATTTTGAAACATGCAAAAAATGCACTCTCCCTTCACACTAACCAAATCAAATTCGATGACACCAAATTCTAAACTATTGAGGAATGTTTTCCAAACTAATTCTTCTACGCAAATAATAAGGATAAACTATCACTAGCATTACCCATTAAACTCTAAACATTAAGAAAACTTCACATCTCACATAAATAAAATCACAGTTGCACCTACACAAATCACACCAACCCAGAGAAGTACTTATTAATGAGATTATCAATAATAAGGATTTTACCCCAAGCGCTAGTCCTCACCCAAAAAAAAAAAAAAAAACCTATTTCAAGGAAAGGAATGCCACCCGTACCATGCACAAAGAGCCTTATAAAATGAACAAGCATCAAAAATATCATTCCCAATTATAGACCCCCTCCCGCCATAGGGTAAAGATGGATGTCACTGAATCTAGTTCCCAATGATGCAACAACCTGTAAAAGGAAACATTCCAACTCATTCCTTATCCACTTGCATGGCAAATGGTATATAATCAGCAAATTAGAAACCCAGGCTTCCTTGTTAACCGAGTAAGTAAACAAGTCCAAATACAACTCCTTTAAACTTTTAAAGGATTTTGTGCACACCACGATGCATGCCAAAACCTAATTAAATCACCATAACCAACATCAAAAATCATATGTTGGAAAAAAACAGTATCTCAGCCCATTTTGCAGCAACTGTAATGATCCGTTTGGATTGAGAGGGAGGGAGGGAGAGTAGAGTAAAGTAGAGTAGATTTGGCCTAAAATTAGTCTACTTTTAGCTAACTCTACTCTACTCCCCTCCACTTCCCCTCCATTCAAACGGGCCCTTAAGGCCAAAAGTGTTAGCTAAGTTAAAGCCAAAAGAGAGAGTGGGGTTTGAGTAAAGAGCATCGTGACCTAAGTCAATGTGTGGTTGGTTGGAGATAAAACTAGGATTAGCAATTTTAAGTGGCGAGAGTGGCCAAAGTGTCTGTGAGTTTAATAAAAACACAAGGGATGTTAAGTCACAATTTTAATTCAAAAATGAAGTGTATGTAACTTCTATGTGTAATAAGGTATAAGATATAATGGTGGTACCAAAAATTTGTTGCAATAACTTATATAATGGTGGTACCAAAAATTTGTTGCAAATATATATATATATATATATATATATATATTTGAGAAACTGTTGCAAAAATAATTGGTATCAAGTTGTTGCAATGATTTTTCAATTTAAGTTATTGCAACAAATTTTTGGTACCACCATTATACTATACTTCTTTTATTCTGTGTGTAATAACATGTATGTAACTCCTATATGTGTAATGGTGGGACCAAAAATTTGTTGCAATAACTTAAATTGAAAAATCATTGCAATAACTTGATACCAATTATTTTTGTAATATATTACAATGAAAATTTCAAAGTGATAGATTATTACAATGAAGCAATCATTGCAATAACTAAATATCAATTATTTTACAATCTATTATAATGACAAATATGAAATTGCAACAAAAATATTATTGCAAAAATTTGATATCAATTATTTTACAATCTACTGCAATAACAACCATAAAACAATTGATTATTACAACAAAGATATTATTGCAATAACTTGAACCAAATTATTTTGGTAAATTATTTGCAATCTATTGCAATAAAATTCATGAAAGCTAGTACTAAGTTATAGATAATGGTGGTACCAAAAATTTGTTGCAAATATATATATATATATATATATATATACATATATATTTTGAGAAACTGTTGCAAAAATAATTGGTATCAAGTTATTGCAATGATTTTTCAATTTAAGTTATTGCAACAAATTTTTGGTACCACCATTATACTATACTTCTTTCATTCTGTGTGTAATTACGTGTATGTAACTCCTATATGTGTAATGGTGGGACCAAAAATTTGTTGCAATAACTTAAATTGAAAAATCATTACAATAACTTGATACCAATTATTTTTGCAATATATTACAATGAAAATTTCAAAGTGATAGATTATTACAATGAAGCAATCATTGCAATAACTAAATATCAATTATTTTACAATCTATTATAATGACAAATATGAAATTGCAACGAAAATATTATTGCAAAAATTTGATATCAATTATTTTACAATCTATTGCAATAACAACCATAAAACAATTGATTATTACAACAAAGATATCATTGCAATAAATTGCAACAAAAATATTACTGCAAAAAATTGATATAAATTATTTTACAATCTATTGCAATAACAACCATAAAACAATTGATTAGTACAACAAAGATATCATTGCAATAACTTGACCCAAATTATTTTGGTAAATTATTTGCAATCTATTGCAATAAAATTCGTGAAAGCTAGTACTAAGTTATTATGATTAAAAACGCATGATATTGTGCATGACTATGCACAGTCAGTCATAAAAAAGGAATGCATCGTGAAAGATAGTGACAATTGGATGGAATCAGATTATACAAATGCTTGGCATTTGTTTTTAGATAGTCATAAGCTCCATTTAATGTGTCCACTGAAGGTGCTAAAAATCTATGCACTTTCTTTTAATTGAGTTGTAGCACTGATTTATTTCAATATTTTAGACGATTACGAGCATTAACTTTGAAGAATTCAGTAGAACTTTTAGATACAATGGATAATTTAATACATTTAAGGTATCTCAATCTAGTTGACTACTATGGTAAATTGCTTGAAACCATCTGTAATATGTGCAAATTATAATTTTTGAAGATTACTTGGCTTAATATTTTTGAGTACATAGAATTATCGTAGGGAATGGGCAAACTAATTAACTTAAGATATCTTATTCTCTTTGGAGATTGTTTAATTTTTCCAAGGGGATTTGGAAGATTGGTATCTCTTAGAACAATAGAAATTTTCAATATAAATGATAAGGACACTGGAGGATGTAACCTTGGAGAATTGAAAATTTTGAACAACTTAATGTAAGTGAAGCCAAGAATGCACAACTCAAGAAAAAGACACACCTCCATGATTTGTCCCTTTTTTTGAGAAAGTGAAGGATAGAGAAGATAGAGGAATGGATTATTTGGGGATGCCTTAGAGTCAGACGATGAAAGAATGAGGAGTGATGTATTAATTTTGAATGCCTTAGAGTAGCTTCCAAACTTGGAAGGTTTATGCATTGGAGAGTAACAAGGCTTCACATTGTCTCCTTGGTTGATTTCCTTGACCAAATTGAAAAATCTTTCTCTTTAATATAAAACTACAATAGAAAAATTTGTTGCAATAACTTAAATCGAATAAATCATTGCAATAATTTGATACCAATTATTTTTACAATCTATTACAATTAAAATTTCAAAGTAATAGGTTATTGCAATGAAGATGTCATTGCAATAACAAAATATTAATTATTTTACAATCTATTGTAGTTTCACATTTTTCATTGCAATGACAAATATAAAACTACAAAAAAAAAAAAAATATTATTGCAATAGTCCGATATCAATTATTTTACAATCTATTGCAATAACAAATATAAAACAATTATCTATTACAACAAAAATATTGTTGCAATTACTTGACCCAAATTATTTTGGTAAATTATTTGCAATTTATTGTAATAAAATTCGTAAAGTAATAACCTATTGCTACAAGATATTCGAATTAGTAAATTGTTTGTTAAACAACAAATATATCATTGTATCAACGTTATCATTAAAATATCTAAATTTTATTGCAACGATTTTTTTTTGTTGCACAAATCTATTACTTCAAATTTTATTTCAACACCTCGCATCAACTATTGCAATGACTTTGATGTTATTGCAACAATTTTTTTCATTGTAATAAATATTTTTTTTTCTTTTAGCATATATAGGTTCAATTAATTGACGTTGTTAGTTTGTGTTATTTACGTCAAGTTCATAAACTTGTTCTGCGTCACGACATTGCTCGCAAGATAAAAGAAATGAATTAAAATTAGATAAAATTACTAGAGAGAGAGAGAGAGAGAGAGAGAGAGAGAGAGAGAGAGAAAGAGATGTATAGGTTTCAGTTGAATGGAAGTCCTACCTTTGAGGAGCAACCAATAACTACATTTTTAGTTGAAGAGTTGAAATTCTTGAACGTGATAAGGATACGGATAATCTAGTGAGCAACCTTTTGGGATAGGGTAATAGTAGATTAGTAGTGATGTGCCATAAAGAAACCCCCATGTCATCTTCAAAATGGGCATGGGTGGTATTGGCAAAACGGCTCTAGCCCAAGTTGCCTACAGTTATCCTAATGTGCATGCCCATTTTGGAAAAGGAATTTGGGTTTCCAAACCTTTTGATCGGCGTAGGGTTGCCAACGCAATCATTGAAGTTTTTGCTGGTGATCGCCCAACATTACTGAATTTCCAAGTCTAATGGCAAAAAATTGTGAATTGATTCAGCAAATCTACAAAGTTTTTATTGTCTTCGATGTTGTATGGACTATAGACATTTATGGTCTAGAGTGGTGCCCTAAGTAGTAGAATTTTGGTCACCACACATAAAGGTAGAGTTGCAGAGATAATGGAAAGTGAGATTAAGATCAATCTGGTAGTGTTGTCTAAGGAAGATTGCTAGTCAATTTTTTGTAAAATTGCTTTTTTTGACAGGGATTCTGAACAATGTGGCCAATTGGAAGACCTTTCTAGGCATGAGTGTGTGTGTGTGTGTGTGTGTGTGTGTATTTGACCTCACACTTCCCTCACGAGGGCCACATGGTGCATTAGACTTTTTTATTAAGTAAAACTAGTCGTTAACCCGTGCGATACACAGGATAGTTAAATAAAAATTAAAAGTACTTATTTTACTAAAAGGTATATGACTTAAATTTTAAAAATGTATAATTTAAAAATGAATGAAAATAATTAATTTGTTCAATATAATGATTTAGAAAAATTCTTTATCTTTCATATTTTTTGTTTTACATAACACATTCCAACGTGGGTTATTCTATGGTGATAACTTCATATAATACTCAACTGCAATTAAATCTACTATCTATTACCAATCTAATCTATATTATCTTGACAGTAGATCTACAAATTGTATTCTCATAATCTTAGAGCTTGTCAATTCATTGTTATTAT
Organism: Lithocarpus polystachyus; assembly: GCA_033629205.1. NCBI lineage: Eukaryota > Viridiplantae > Streptophyta > Magnoliopsida > Fagales > Fagaceae > Lithocarpus > Lithocarpus polystachyus. Next base: position 25,318,441 of record CM066164.1, on the reverse strand, counting down.
CTATATATAATGTAAAATAAAAAATTTTAACTTTTTGAAAGACTTACGTTAGAATTAGGATTAAAATAATAATTTTTTTTAATTAGACCTCACGTTAGATTTTTTTTTTTTTTAAGGATTCACTTTAGGTTAAAAAAAAAGACTCACGTAAAAAAAAAAAAAAACTTTAGGATTAAGGAAAAAAAAAAGAGAGACTCCTATTAGGACTCTCTCACTATTTAGTTTTAAAAATTAAAATTTTTTATAAATTAAAATAATGAGGAAAAAAGAGAGAGAGACTCATGTTAGGACTCTCTCACTATTTAGTTTTAAAAATTAAAGAAAAAAATTAAAATGATGATGTGAAAAATTGTGGGAGTTTCAGAAGCTTCGGTTTTATATATACATATGAGAGGTGCTACGTCCACAACATTTTTTACAACATTTTCACAACAAATCATAGGTGGTTAGTTGTTATAGGTTCAAATTTGAATCTAACACTAAGATTACCTTTTTATCCTAACAATAACAACCAGTAACAACCTACCACTTAAGATTTGTTGTGAAAATGTTGTGAAAAATGTTGTGGACATATCATTTCTCTCTCTCTCTCTCTCTCTCTCTCTCTCTCTCTCTCTCTCTCTCTCTCTCTCTCTCTCTCTCTCTCTCTCTCTCTCTCTATATATATATATATATATTATGGAGGACTTAATTGAGATGTCCAAAAGATAAATCCTTATATAAAAAGATTTTCTTTCAAATTAAAAAGGATTTCGAATTGGCTATTTATATCTTTAGCTTAGGATTTTTTTAGTAGGTTCCAATTAGTTTAATTAGTAAAATCTTCGATTATAAAATAAGAGATTTAAGTTTGAATCTACTTAATTACACTAAAAATTAATTAATATCTTGAATTGGTTTATTGAATCTTTTTTTTTTTTATGTTTATTTCCTTAAAATAATAATTGGGGAAATTATATTTTACCACCCTAAATTATGCACCAAATTACACTTTGCATCCTAAACTATTTGAACGCCTATTTTGCATCCTAAACTATCACACTTATTACACTTTACATCTTAGTGTTATTTTTGCTGTTATATTTAATTGAATCCTATTGCATGTGAGAAGCACATGTTTCTTTCTTAGATGAAACAAACTTAAAAGACCGAAACATCCTTCTTTAAAATCAATTAAAACAAAACCAAATTTTTTCCACATCTCTATTGCATGCGTGCCTGGCCCAAATTTAGATTCTTATAAACCCTAAAGACACATGACCATGTCTTTGCTTCTAGCTGTATATGTAAGAGGATTACCAAAAACACATGTTTAAGACATTCTGTATAGTTAGAATGTATTCTTTTATGTAAGACATTGTACATAGTTGTTTAGAATGTATTATTTTGTGTATAAAATTTTAGACATTTGGGATGTAATTATTGATATTGTTTAATTAAATATATTTAGTTTCTTGGTTTAATGTGGTATGGTATTTGCATTGGAAAATATGAATTGTAGTTCATTACAGTTGCTATAAAATAGGTATTGGAAAATATGAATGGTAGTTCATTTCAGGTGCTGAAAAAATTAAAAAAAAAAAAAAAAACAGGACCTATACCAGTGCTTTTGAAAGCGCTAGCATAGGTCCTTTTAAATTACACTGATTCGCGGTCTACACCAGCGCTTTTGTGAACGCTGGGAAAGGCATACGCCCTATGCCAGCGTTTTCAAAAGTGCTGGGATAGACCTTTTAAATTAACTTAATTCATGACCTATGCCAGCGCTTTTGAAAGCGCTGGCATAGGCAGCACCTATACCTGCGTTTAAAAAGCATTGGTATAGGTCTTGAATCAATATAATTTAAAAGACCTATACCAGCGCTTTTGAAAACGTTGGTCCGGCGACCCTATACCCACACTCACTGTGCGGCGGTTTGAAGCGCCGGGAAAAAAAACGCCGGGATAAGAATTTTGGGACTATCCCAGCGCTTTTTGGGGCTATCTCAGCGCTTTTAAAAACGCTGGGATAGCCCTATTTTTTTGTAGTGACAAACTTTATGACCGTAAATGTAAAAATATATGGGAGAAGAGTTTGCGGGTATTTCACTATATATTTTGTGGGGGAATCACGTGAAAGCTGGGAATAAATATTTTCTTTCTTTTTTAATCAGACAAATTAAATTCTCAAATGCTAGTGTATAATATATATATATATATATATATATATGTAAATTTATAATAAAAGTCAAAACCTAGTATAATTATTTCTCTGCGTACTAATTGAATTATTAATTATACGATTCTCATAAAAAAATTACTAGTAATATATAATATGTGAATTCATATTACAAAATTTTCCTGTCCGTAATAGTTTTATTTTTGCCAATATAAAGAAACACTCTCTGGGTCATTACTATTTCTTCTATTTCCCACTCAATCTTAGAAGGTATATATAACTTGGCTCAATGATTGCTCTGATTTTTTATGCCTGACATTCAAGGGTGTAATCCCAAATCAATCAATAAAAAATTGATTCCTTTTAATTACTTTTGATTAATCCCTAATTGCAACCGATTTTGAATATTGCGCAAAGATAATTAAATTCATGTATATAATTGAGGTCTTCCAAAATATTATATGTGCCATATATCAATTTTTCTACAAATATTTACCAAAAGTGATATGACAACATATATAATGGTGTCACACCGACAATTTAAAAAGTGATTTTTTTTAGGAACATTATTATTATTATTATTATTATTATTATATGTTTAAAATTTGATAAATTGATTTAGGAACATAACAGTTGACGGAAATTACTTGCATGAGATTTTTTTTTTTTTTTTTTTTTTGTTGGTTTTTTTTATATATAGGAAGACTATGGATATCATTCAACTATAAAGAATCAGTTATAACTTATAATAACATAGAAAAAAACGCATTCTAAAAAATAAGAATTCTCTTCTATCTAAACAGAAAAATTATCAATGCCTGGAACATTTTTAATAAAGTTGTATGGATTTATTATTTTGCATAAGAACATGGGAAAAGGCAACTCTACAGAAGTCAAGAAGGAACGACAAAATACCATAAACAACCGAAGTCACAGACAATAAGGGCGGAGATTGCTCATTCAAGACCTGTATCATTGTAAGGGAATCACCCTCCATAACAAATATTTCCTGAATGCCCATATCTTTAGCAAACTGGAAAGCTACTTCAAAGGCCTTTGCTTCCACTTCAATAGCTCCCAAGGGTGTGTTAAGCTTCTTATTACTAAGGGCTGCTATCAAATTGCCGTTCATTCTGAATGACAAACCCCACGCCAACCGGTTTTTGAGTCGGAAGCACAACAAGATGGGATGAAGGTTTCAATGTCACAACTCACAACAGATCTATATTTATCCAAATATTGAGACGCCACTGAACCAGCGCTTGTACATCCTTCCTTGCTCTCCAAAAAATGACTTTGGCTAGTCTATTGAAGATGCTCTTAGGCTCTTTTATATTTTATTTTTTACCAAGCAAATATGGGAAGCCAATATAACTGTAAGTAGCAGCAGAACCATAGCTAAAGCCTAAACTAAACAAGGGGGCCATGAGTGACCCCCTATAATTCTAATTTTTTTTTAATTAGATATAAAAATCAATATATAAGATTTAAAAGTATTAGGAAGAAAATTATACCTAGCCCAAATTTGTGGTCACTCTCTCCCAAATATGTATAGTTCAACACCCTTATTACTTTAAATATTATTAAATTATTATGAATTGTCAATGGTTGGTAAGCTTTCTCCTAGATCAAAAGTACACACTACTTAATAGAAAGTAAATTATAGAAAGTATAAACCATGAAAGTAAATTATATATAGAAAGTGTCCACTTAAGTGGACACTTTCTATATATAATTTACTTTCATGGTTTATATTTTTATTGCAAGTTCTTGTATGGGTTATAAGACTAATAGGAAGTACTTTTTAAACTTATTCATAAATGTGATAAAATAAAATTTTAAGTTTAGTATAAAAAAATAATTAAAACTAACCCGCCCAATTTGGTAGGACGGTGGAGGTGTGTAATTTTTTCAACATGCAACCATAAATATTGTCAGAAGTGAACTAGCTTAAAAATAATATGGAAGACAGTTTTCTCACAAAATCTTATATTGTGTAGTAAAAAGGAAATTTCTATAAAATTTAGTACAAAATTAAATCATAAATAAATAATTTTGAAACTTATAAGAACTTTAAATTAAATTTTGATGGATTATAAATAATTGAGTTTAGAACTTATGTCGTATAATAAAAAGGAAATTGCATGCATCTCTATTTTTGCTAGTGTGTCTAAAGGTAAATGTTTAAATCCTAACTTTTTATTAATTGTATGTGTTCTAGTATCTAGTGTGTGAGTTTATTCAATATTTCTTGTGGCATTTTTTCTTTTTCTTTTTTCACAACAAAAATTCTATGGAGTTTCACATTTGATGTACTATAACACACATATAATATCTCCCATTTGTGAGTACACAACAAGGTCAAATTGTAACAACTATCACTTCAATTGGAAAACTTGGTATGAAATTAATTAGGAGCAACAAAAGCAATGACTTAACAATAAAACCTAAACAGAATTTAAGAGAAATAACTAGAAAAATATATGATTTTATTTATCCAAATTAATCGATCCCCTAAACAACACTAAATAATTCCTAATAAAATATTAAGGGTTTGACAAAATTACACTTGTTCAATTTGCAGTAAACCTATATGAGAACTTAAACCACCCTATATCAGTCAGTCTCATTATTTCTTTGAAAGGTTCATCGATTTGCATGATCTCTGGCTGTCTAAATGAAAGTGGATCTTCAGCAAGAAGCTTTGTAAATCCATAGTCGATTTTCCACTGCTGTGGGATATTCTCGAACAAAAGATTAGGTACCAGTTCGAACGCTTGCTCAATAACTTGGTTACGTTTTAGGCGCTGGAATTCAAAATATAGCATCTTATTGTGTGATCCTCCTAAAAGTTCGAACTCCATTGGGAAGTTCCACGTTAAGATATTGCTTTCATAATTGTCTCTCGTAGAGAATTTTGTTTTAGTATACTTATATGGTGGAGAATGAGTGTCGGATATTCCCACCCTCACGGAAATTCCCTCATCACACAATTTCTTAGAGAGATCGAAATAACTATTGGAATACTCCAATGAGATAATATTGAGATGTATCTTCATTTCGTTTTGGTAAATAATATTTGAGGGCTTTAACATACAGCTAGCTCAAAACGTACATACCATATATAAGGAGTTGAACAAGTACAATATAATATTGCATTGCTTTTGCTAGAATATTAAAAAGTATTTGTTGTTGGGAAATTTATGAGCATTCAAAGGTATATCATGCTTTGCGATAATTATGTATTGTGCAATGGCATGATTTGATGGGATTAATTTCAACGCAGCAATAATGTCATTGCACATGTAATAGCAAGAAAAGCTAAGTTACTAAGTTAGAAGATATTCCACTTGATGTTTTATTTGTTGTTCTTTGAGATGTTCGTTGATTATTATTCATCAATAAAGGCTTTCTGGCACGTTTCAAAAAAAATTACAAAATAAAAAGAAAAAAAGAAGTAAGGTATTTCATAATTACTTTTAAAGAAAATTATTAGTTTACATTGTATTATCAATGTAAATAAAAAATCTGTTTCTTCATTTTTTTTTTAATTCAATTTTGATCCCTATTCCAATCTTGAAGAAAATAAACCAAATCAACTAGACTGAACCAAACTGAATAAATCAATAAAAATATTTTAATTATTTATGTATGTATTTTATAAAAATTTCTAAGTAATCTTAATGGTCTAATTGGATAAAGGGAGAGTAGAGAGGAGTAGTGTGAAAGTCATCGGAAATTGCAACTAATTTCTGGCCACTTGCTCAAAATCGTCAAGGAGTCAATAGTTGACTCCTAAGATATCTACTTAAACATTGTAGAAGATGTGAAAATGCGTTGTCTCATATTGAAAATATTATAAACATTTTGTGGGTTTAAATATCAAGACGTTGGGCTTTGGGTATTGCCTCAAGGGAGGGCCTACCCAAGTGAGGCTCTCTCACACACACCCAGGTTAAGTTGGGTTGGGCTTGGATGTGTGTGGTTAATTAAATTACGCTTGTGTAAAAGTTATTCAAGAAATTTACTATAATTTGTATTGTGTTTGCTGTTTTGCTTACAAAATTACAATTAATACATTTATAATTATTTGCATTATAGCCCACAGATTGAACCCATGATTATAACTTGTGGCCATATCAGAGGTAACCCTTTTGCTCTCTCTCTCTCTCTCTTTGTCTTTTCGATATTTAAGATCGAAGAGTTTGCTTTTTATTCAATTTAAATATTTTAAATTATATTTTTTAATTTGCTTGATTGATAGGACAGTATGCTGGTCTTGCACAGCCCACAACACTGCACATAGGACTGAGCAATGGACCCGGCCCACCCGGAAAACCGACCGACCCGACAGGCTTTGGGCGGGTCTGAAAATATTCGGGTCGGGTTTCGGGTTTTTTTTCGGGTTCGGGTCGGTGTCGGGTCATGTTTATCTCCTGGTCTGAACCCGATTTTTATTTTGAAAAAAACCCTACTCCAAGTCTCCAACAAAGGTCTCTCTCCGCCTCCCTCAGCTACCTCCCGAGTCTTAATCTCACTGCCGATACGTTGTTCTATCTCAGAAAGTTCTCAGCCAAGGTTTGCTTTCTTTTTCAATTCTTTTGGGTTCTTTGGTTGGTTTTGGTTAGTGGGTTTATATTTGTTTTACTGATTCTGGGCTTGGAGGGTTGTGGTTTGTGTGTGTATTAATTTTTTTTCACATTGCTTTGTTTCTTGTTATCTCTGTTTCTTGTTAATTTAGTTGGATTTTTAATACTTTCAGATTTTGGGGTTTTTTTCTATGTGAATATCCTGTTTGGGTTTGATTTTCTTGCGTTTTGTGATGTGGGTTTGGCTTGAATCGTTTTTTTAAGGACCCATTTCGATTTTTTTTTTCAGGTTTTTCAGGCTTTGATTTTGGCCCCCACAAATCTTCAACCCTGGGTTCCACAGAATAGTTAAAGAATTTTGGGCTGCTACAGAGTAAGAAAAAGTTCTTGAACCGAGTGTTTTTCTTTGTATGTTTAATTGTGAAAAAGATAAATCATATGGAAATAAGAAGGTGCAAAGTTGGTGTCTTCGTTGGTTGGACCACTGTGTTAATCTATTGTAATTTAGACGAAAAGCTAAAATTAGAAAACGAAAGGAGTCCTCTAATCCTCAATGCCTTCTGGGAAAATTATATATATTCAACTACTGAATATTCTAACATTGTGCATTGCAATGTAACATGCTAATTAAAGTACATGCATGATTACAAACTGACATTCTTTATATCTTCGTTCTTCTTGTTCTTGGTGGGGTTTTGTTGTTCCAGTAGATAAATGTTTCATATGCTGTTTGTTTCAATGCTTTGCTATATTATTACTATTTGATCTATTACAAGAATAAGTGTATTGCATGAAAATTTTATCCAAGAATAAGTGTATTGCTGAAGACACTGAACCCCAAACTCCCAATCTTGATCCGCGAAAGCCGTGGGATCGAGCCCCAGTTATGGGCTAGATATGGTATATTTCTTTGCTCTCTCATATCTTGACGATTTTTGAGATTTTCATGTCTCTTTAACCCACTTTTATCAAAGGATAGGCCAATGTTCATTTGCAGCGGCTTCCCATTGGGATTATAGTCACTGACATAGTGACATTGCATTTAATACCTTTACATTTATGTTTGCCACTTCTTTTAAGGATATTACACAAAAAGGTCCAAAGTTTATATCCTGTTTCATATTAAGTCATAGGTTTAAAATTTTATCCTATACTACTTTGTAAGCATGTGTTCTATCTGCTGCAGGTAAATTTAATCAATTGGTTTACAATTATCCCATCCGAATCCCAAAGAGGTTTTCTCTTGTTATCCGTTCTTTATTGACACGAGGGAATCTGTTTTACTCTGAAGCCAGACTTCAAGTTTCTGGAGGTAAAGATAAAGCTTCTTGTTTCCCTTATTCATGTTTGGGTATCCTATCTTCTTTTAAATTTGTGGATCTGTCATAATTTGAAATTATGATATACATCAAACTTAAGTAGTTTGTTTCTGTCATCCCACTTGTCTATCATATGCCTGTGTAATGAGTTCTTCTACGATTACAAGTCACCACAAAATCTCACCATCACAAGTTATATCTTGATCTTTCATCAGTCAACACTAGATTATTGTATTGTGAGAAACACTAAATATTGTCAATTAAGCTACGAGGCTTTTGACCATTTATAACTTCACAACTATTTTAATTATTATTACAGTTCAAGACTCTTATAGGTTTGTAAATTAATGCTAATTCATGAACTTATCCCTTAGAATTTTCTAATGGAATTAAATTTATGGTTTACTTTTGCAGGGAATCAGAGCAGCACATCAAGGACTGTCATAACTGTAGTTGTGGCATCTGTTGTCTTCCATCTGCATCTGCGTCTATTTGAGAGTGAGCAGTCCAAGGGAGAAAGCAGCAGAAAGTAAATGAAAATTTGGTACAACTTTTGTACATTTGCTGATTGAGACCGCATTTTTTTTATAACAAACTTAACTAGCTAGCCAATCTGTATGTACATTAGCAAACTTAACTAGCTGTGTGTACATTAGCAAACTTAATATTTCGTGCTTGATCTGGATACTAAACTACGACACTTCATTATTCATTCAATTGCTGTAAAAAGATAGCCCTCATGTACTATCACTACACATCTTTGTCCTCTTAAATCTTGGAGAGACACTATATATGATCACGTATTGAGTCAAAAGTATACTCTAATAGTAATATTGTTTAATGATTGATTTGTTTTGTGTGGTATTAGGTCATGGATTCAATGGAGCCAACACAACCTGATGTTGCCACTACAAAACCAACCATGAGACCTCCTCGTCCACCGCAGGTGATATCTTCTTCTAATCCTAATAAGAGAAAATCATCATCAACGGCTTGGGATCACTTTGAGAAGTTTATAGATGAGGAAGGTAGAACTAAGGCAAGATGTATATATTGTAGCAAGGAATACATGGCTGATAGCAAAATTTATGGGACATCTAATTTAAAAAACCATACACCCATATGTCCTGAATATCTTTATAATGAATTGCATGATGGACAAGACCCATTGTCCAAGGATGTAGAGGAGGGAAATCTAGTGCCTAGGACTTTTACAAATGTTGTGGGTAGAAAAGTTCTTGCTGAGATGATCATATTGGATGAGCTTCCATTTAGGTTTGTAGAGAATCAGGGATTTAGAAGGTTTTGTAATGTCTTTCAACCTAATTTTAATATCCCATCTCGCTTCACTGTAGCTAAAGATGTGAGTCGGATTTATTTTGAAGAGAAGGATAAGTTGAGAAATGCCTTGAGAGGCCGTAGGCTTTGCCTTACCACTGACACATGGACTTCAATACAAAATTTTAATTACATGTGTCTTACTTGTCATTTTATAGATGATGATTGGAAGTTACATAAAAGAATTTTGAATTTTTGTATTGTTGATAACCATAAGGGGAAAACCATTGGCAAAATGGTTGAATCTTGTTTAGAAGAGTGGAATATTGAGGGGGTTTTCACCTTGACGGTGGATAATGCTTCCTCAAATGACGTAGCCATTAGTTACTTGAAAGAAGCTACTAATATGTGGAAAGGTACTGTTTTGGGGAATGAATTTGTTCATGTGAGGTGTTGTGCTTACATCCTGAATCTTATTGTGACCGATGGTTTAAAACATCATAATAAGTCAATTGATAGGGTGCGTCATGCGGTTAGATATGTGAAAGCTTCTCCAAATAGGTTACAAACCTTTAAGAAATGTGTGGAGAAAGTGAAAATAGAGTCATTATGCGGTTAGATATGTGCGTCATGTGGTATTACACTCATTTACAACTGTGCAGTCTGCACAGTTTGCCTACAATCCGCATCACTGCATATCTTGATTCTGCACAAGGTCATAAGTCCATAGTTCACACTTTACAACTGGCCCCAACACGCCACACAGCCACAAACTAACGTACTCACACGGTCACACCCACACTTAATGTATATACACACCCACTATATCTTTTACCTCTTTTGTTGTAGTACAAACCTTTACTTTATGAATTATTATATGTTATTACACCAATTAATAATCTAATGTATATCATATTAACTCATTTGTATTATAGTGATTAATATTATTTTAAATAGATTTTAAATAAAAATAAAAAATCTAATAAATATTATTTAATTAATATTTAAATATAAAAAAGGCTCCGTTTAAAATTTTTGCCTAAGACTGTCAAAGTTGTTGAGCCGCCCTGAATATAAGTCTATCATTTCAATATGAAATAAAATATGCACTCAAGAAAGATGTGTGCACCTGCATTATCGGCTCTCTCCAGTCATGTATGCACAACAATAAAACTTAACAAAGCTTCAAAAAAATCATTAAATCACAAAATAAAAGGAAAAAAAGAATAAATTTGATAGGAAAATGTTAAAGTTACAAATTTTAGAATATTTACTTAGATAAAAACATGAATAATGTCATGGATACAATATTTTCACAATAATTTAATAATAAATTTTAAGAACAATTTATTATTGATAAAAAAAAAATAATAATATCAATGGCAGTGTCGATTAAAACAAGTAAATCAGTAACAATTTATTATCAAAGGTTTCTCTTCCTTCCCTCCTTAATTTTGACAATTATAGTTAACGGTATAAAAACTAAACTAACGTTAACTTTGGCACTAGGTAGGTTAAGTTGTTGTTAGTTCTAAATGACGTGTCAAATGCTAGACGTTAGAAAATCGGATTTTATGAGTATTTCCGATTGCTCTCTCTTCAGTCTTCTTCACCTTCGCAGTGCAGAAGTCGCAAAAGTAGTAAGCAGAATCGGGAAGCTACTGCGAGGTGAGTGTTTGTTGATTGTTTCTTTGTGCCCTAACAAGTTACTATGAGAAACTTTGGTATTGGGAGTTATAAATTTTGTGGTGTTACGATAACTTGTTCAATTTTTGTTAGGCTGTAAATTGTATGCAATGTGTTTGAAGAAATGACTATGAGAAACTTTGGTAGTGAAAATTTATAGTTGTAGCCTTTTTTTCTTTAGTGGAAGCATAGGGTATGATTTTTGTACCAGGAACAAAGCCCTGTGAAAACAAAAGGAAGAAGTTTTTTTTTTATTCAATGAAAAGAATGGAATCTTGTCCTCATATCAAACATTTTGTTCTGAAGCGTTCACACTCTTCCTCACTCAACTTATGCACCTTCAACCCAGAATGAGGAAAAGGAAAGCAAACCAGCATCTACAGATGCAACCCAACAAAACTCAACCCAAATCATAAACCGGTCAAAGCTCCAACACCTTGCACCACCACCGGTCCATCAGCAACAAATTTCTATGTGGATCGGACCTTGAGAGAGAGAGAGAGAGAGTGCAATACTGCAATTGAATACACAGCTGATTTGTTTTTTTTTTTAACAATAGCGATTAATTGTACCCTCAACAATAATAATGAGGTAATGTACTTCAAAGTTCAAACGCTACTTCTCTATGCTAGTTTGAGGAGGTTGATGCATTTTGCAGATTTGTGTGGGTTTAGCTATTTTCTTCCCCCAAGTGCTAGTTTAACTAGCATGATGGGAATGCACTAGTCTGTGAAATCAATCATAGTAAAAAAAATTAAAATAAAATAAAAAACCTGACCCACTGAATTTTCTGCCGCTTCTCTCTCTTTCTCTCTTTGTGCACCATCAAACCCCCATAGCTATCATTCTCAAGCTCAACTTCTCAACTACAGTGGTTGATGGAACTGCCATCGCTTTAAGCTCGATCTACTTCCAGGAACTAGTCTGCCTCAATCTCTTTCTCATTTGTTTCCTTTGTTTGGTTTATCAGAAACCGCAGGAAAATCAATAAGAAAAGCTTCCAAACTTTGCTTATGGTGGTAATTTTAAAGGGTTTTCATTCTCTTTGTTATTAATAATGGTGTGCCAATTGAAGTGCCTTGAATTTAAAAGAGTTTTATGCATTATTGTTTTCAGTCCGATTCCATCTGTGGCTTTTTTCAATTCCAAGCATTCAAGGTCTGAAAACTCACTGGAAGCTTAGACTGCTGATAGGCATTGTGATGTCCATTGGGGCCCTTTTTTTTAGGGAAGCTTCTACAAGTTGAAATGCTAGTCTGTAGAAGGGTTTTTTTACCATGAATTATATTAAGGTGACTCTTGCCATTATAGAAACTTTATAGCTTAATGTTATGTGTAACAAACATCAATGTGTGTTTTTAATAAGTCAATTTCAGTTTATGTTATAATTGGTTTGATAAAATTTCCATTTTGACACTACAAAATGTGATTTCAATGCAGTCTGCTTAAGCAAATCGTGAACAAGATCAGTCTCTCTCAATGATAGTGAAACGAATAGCACCTACTAAACCCATCATAAACCTCATCCATCATCACCACCACCTTCATCTATTAAGCACCAACCGTACTCACCCACCACAACCTTCCAAGCCCATTACCACCATTTCGCCACCCAACCCAGATCACCTACTCCGAGTCTGCACCATCCTCTACCAGCAACAAGACTCACCAGACCCAAGACTCCACTCCAAGCTCCATGCTTGCCAGTCACAATTCGACCAAGACAACCACCTCACCCACGAGTTCTTCCTCCAAGTCTGCAACAAGTTCCCTTACTCATGGCGACCTGTCTACCGCTTCTTTCAATACACAGAAGCCACTTCGCATTCACATTTTACTCATACCTCTGTCTCCTTCAACAAGTTGCTTGACGTGATTGGCAAATCACGCAACATTGAGCTTTTCTGGGAGCTTCTCCATGAGATGGGACGACGTCGTCTTGTCAATGAGAAGACTTTTAGGATTGCTCTCAACACCTTGGCAGCAGCGAGGGAGCTGAAAAGGTGTGTGGAGTTTTTTCACTCTATGAATGCATGTGGGTATGAGTATAGCTTGGAGACTTTGAATAAGGTGGTTGAGACTTTGTGTGGGAATGGACTTGTTGAGGAGGCCAAGTTTGTTGTGTCCAAGTTGAAAGAATGGATAAAGCCAAGTGGGGTTACTTATAAGTGTTTGATACAGGGTTTTTGTGATGTGGGTGATTTGGTTGAGGCTTCAAAGGTTTGGAATTTGATGGTGGATGAGGGGTTCCAGCCTGATATTGATGCGGTTGAGAAAATGATGGAATCCCTCTTCAAGATTAATAGGTATGATGAGGCATTGAAGTTATTTCAGATGATGAGGACAAAGAGAATTGATGATTTGGGTCTTTCAACTTATAGGCTTGTGATTGAGTGGATGTGCAAAAGGAGTAAGATTGCACAAGCGTACATGTTGTTTGAAGAAATGCATGAGAGAGGGGCTCAGGCTGATAATCTAACATTGGGATCGCTTATATATGGGCTTTTGGCGAGAGGGAGAGTTAGAGAGGCTTATAGGATTGTGGAAGGGATTGAGAAACCGGATATCAATGTGTACCATGGGTTGATAAAAGGACTTTTGAAGTTAAGAAGGGCAAGTGAAGCAACACAAGTGTTTAGAGAGATGATAAAGAGAGGGTGTGAGCCTACAATGCATACCTACATAATGTTATTGCAAGGGCATCTAGGGAAGAGAGGGAGGAAGGGCACTGACTCACTTGTGAATTTCGAAACTATTTTTGTTGGTGGTTTGGTTAAGGTAGGAAAGTCTTTAGAAGCCACAAAGTATGTGGAGAGGAGTTTAAGGAAAGGGCTTGACGTTCCCAGATTTGATTACAATAAGTTTTTGAAGTATTATTCAAATGAGGAGGGTGTTGTTATGTTTGAGGAGGTGGCAAAGAAATTGAGAGAGGTAGGGTCAGTTGATTTGGCAGATATATTTGAGAGGTATGGGCAGAGAATGGCTACGAGAGACAAAAGAAGAAACAGAGCAGTGGAACCTTGAGAACTGATTTAATGAATGAATTTGTAGATAATAATTTGCTCCCAGGAGGTTATATGACAAACAAGAAAGGAAGTTGATGGATTGAAAATTAATTAATCAGGAACCTTTCTCTCTCTGCTTCCAGGTCCCCAAAATTTTCTCCCTTTGATTGTGTACTATTTTGAGGCGCAAAGGATGTGATCTTACAAATATATGAAGTGTAAGAGATGACCACTGTAGTAGAAAATTTGGTAATCCCTAGTAGCTGAGCTAAAGCTTACTTATATTCTATGCATGCACACATGTTGATGACTTTTAAACTCAAAAATCATTTACTTGGAGCAAATTGCTATTGCCTTCCTAGGAGTAAGGGTGTGCTTTGTACTGTTCCTGAGATATTAGAGTTGGTTGGTAGCGCAGTTGCAAGACCATCTTGCATATTGATGAGCAGGATGGGGAGGAAAAATTAAAGTCTGTTTCGCTGTCAATTTTCATCCAACTCATGGCAAATAGATGAAAGCGGAAGTGATATCCAATATGAAAAAGTTGTCTGCAAATGGAAGGTCAGGTTAGTTGCAATATTTCACTTTTTTATGATTTCCTTTGTTATGTTTGTAGTTCTATAATTGTTCTTCAAGACCCTATGCTGTTATCTATAGAATGGTTTCATTGTTATAGTTAGCCTTTGAGAAGATGCTCCTTCCTACTACATATTACCGCTATTTAATAAAAACTTATGTCATGTTCGATTATCAAAACATGGATTTGGTCAATGTCAAATACAAAGCTCATATATACAATTATAGATACACTCATACATAATTGCACACCTAATATATATATATATATATATATATATATATATATCAAGAGAGAGAGGATTAAGTTATGCCACTGTAAATTGAGCAATTTTGTATATGCGATTTTTCAAACCCATAGTGGATCAGCTACACCCTATGTGTCCCTCATGTGTTCTAAACTTCCCATCATTAAATTAAGTCATTGTTACTAGCTCCCATCCTTCAAAACACTCTGCTTTATGTAAATAAACTTCAATTTTCAACAATTTAGATGTGATGGCATTTGGCCTCAGATCAACCTGTTATTGCGAGCATGACAAGCAGAAGGAGATTTTTTTTCAGGCTCCCGATTTGTTTTTCCTTTCATATATTTGATGATTGATAAGACATCCCCCCTGTTTGTCAGGTGAGGCAACAGATAAGGTGCTACTGGTGTCGCAGTTGGAAAAGCAAAATCCAGCTGATGTCGATGTCATATCAGCAATTTTTGTTTTAAATAAAAATTATGTTAAGCTTAATCTTGGAAAAGTTAATATCTTGGGGCGGATGAATGCATCGAATGCTTGATGACTTCAGACATTGTTGTATGGCTGGCCTTACTCCCAAGCACTGTGATTGCCAGACTTTTTGTTCCATGCTCACATTCAAACGGGTTATGACTGGATGTTCTGTTTGCTTTATAGGAAGAATTTTACTAATATGTGCCCTAAGGGTACATAATAGTAAACCAATTTTGGAAAAAGTTTACTTTTTCAATTTCCAATAAAACTTTTTCAAAAATAGATTTGTTAATGTGTGCTCTAAGGTTACACATTAACCGAACCCTTATAGGAAATACATCTTTCCTTTGGCAATCTTGTAGTCAAAGTTGTGGAGTTAATTAAGCCATATCCACAAGTAATTTGAGATACGGACCCAAGTGGGGTTATTCCAACCAAAAGTTTGGTTATTTTTTACAGTATGAAACTAATTAATGGCACTTAATTGGTCCAACAGACCTGCCAATGAATAAATATTCTGACATTCAGTTACCTGGTTAGACAATTTGATGAATAGTCAATTTAAATGGGTCTTAGTTCTAGTAGTACTGTCACAGATTTCATTGATTCACTTTCGTTTCTGTGTAATACCTGATGTATTTTTTAGGCTACCTTGTGTGTTCACTTCATGAGGTAGCTCTCTAGTAATAAAATTCTTTCTTATCAAAAAAGTATTGGCCCCCATTTCAAACAGTGAATAGATGTTACTTTAATATTTTCTTACATTTTTTTATTTTTTTAGTAAATAGTAATACTTATCAGAACATAAACAAAAATAGTAATATTAATGTTTTAAATCGGGTTTATAATACATTATATAACCAGAGTATAATTACAGAAGGGCCTAACATTTGTAGTTATAGATTAGACTTATAAACAAAGTACATTAGACACACACAACTAATATGGAATAAACATCTCAATATTTTTTTTTTAGTAAACAGTAATACTTATTAGAACATGAAATTATATTTTCTTACTAAATGACTTTGTGCGATATTTATCCGTTGTCTCGTTTCGTAAGTGACTACATTGGACCCAACTTACAAGGGTAATTGTTAGTTCAAATATTTTATTGCACAATCTTACACAATTTATTTTTTGAACTGAAATAGTGATTCATCCTGGTTTAAAAAAGAAATGGGTGTAATAACACTGCCTAAATTACAAATATATGATGTTGCCTTGGAGATTGTGCCTCAAACATGTAGTAGCTTCACTGTTGTAGGTGCAAGAAAAACATAAGGGATGTATGATTGCCTGAATAACGCTGTGCCTCCCTCCGGTACCCTCACGGTGGAACATAATCATCCTCACGGTTATTGCTTCACTGCATTTTTTTTCATCATCTTATTATTCTTATTATCTTGAACTAGCTCATTAAATTAAAGTATATTCATGATATATGTTTCTAAAAATAGATAAATAAAAATATTTTATAAAAAATAATTCTCTTTAATTGAAACTATCCTTATTTTCGAAAAATATTTTTTTTTAAATATTTACATTTCGATAAGTGAGATATGAAGCTATGTTTGTACTCTTTTATTTTCATTAAGAAAGGACAACTGCAAATTTAATCTTAGTAAGTGGTTCGAAGTCAGAGTTTTTTATCGTTTTCAAAAAAAAAAAAAAAAAAAGTCACAGCTTTTTATTGCATTTGTTCATGAAAATTAAAGCTTTCTTTTTAGGTTATTTTATTTTTTACATTTTTCTTATATTGACTTGTTTTTAATTAAACTATTTAAATTTTTATTGAATTTTTATGTGTTTCATAATTTTTAAAACTATTAGTATATTTTGACAGTGTAATCTTTAATTTATTTAACAAAAAATATGAATCTAAATGTTTAGAGATTATTAATTCCAACCAATATTATGTAAAAAAGTGGTCATTGTTAACAAAATGCTTAAACTAAATTGGTGGTTTAACATAAAGATTTACTTGATATAAAATTAAACAATCTTATAGTCACAGTTCATGTATAAGTTATAAATAGTAGTCGCAAATTCACGCATTATATGAGAAAATATATAATATATGTAAGGACACAAATTACAATTTGGGCTTGCAAGAGAGATGGACACAAGCCCAGCAAGTAAACAGTATCCTTGCAATGAATTTGTAAGTGAGTGGGCTAAATAAACTCGGTTGAAAGTAAGCTGGGTAATGGCCCAACTATGTTATGATCAGCTTGATAGAGACGAAGTGCTGAAGTTGTCTTGGATCCTGCTCGGCTTAATCCGAGAAGATTGTCTTAGTAATTAACTCGATGTCTCTCCTACTCTCTCCCTTTCTCTTTCTTCTCCAGGTCGTTTTATGAATCTCCTTCATTGCAAGGATACTATTCACTTGCTGGACTTGTGTCCATCTCTCTTGCAAGCTCAAATTGTAATTTGTGTCCTTACAATTGGCGCCGTCTGTGGGAAGTTGACTGCTGCGTTGGTAAGCTGAGACTGAAGACTTGAACCATGGTTGGGTCAGGTCCAAACAGGGCGGAGTCTGAAAGCTCGCAACGCCTTGATCACTTCTCGCGCCTCGAGCAAGAAAGGGATCGCGAAGGGAGCGTGCACACAAATCGCACCGGCCATGATAGGCGCAGAAATGAGGATGACAAGTCTCATAAGGACACCACAAAGGACATGCAACGTGAGATTGACCATCTAAAAAAGAAGCTGCGTCATGCACGGAGGAGGCGCAGTCCATCTAGCAGTCCCTCCATCACGGATGACTCTTCTGACGATGACGACGATGCTAGTTACAGGTGCCACTCCAGGACACCCCCCAGTGAATCTTTCTCCTATGAGAAAGAACGTCACCATAACCACAGGGGCAGAAACACGTCCTCGAAGGGTGCGGGAAGTGACGCAATGAATGAGAAACTCAATCAGATCTCCAGGTCGCCCTTCACACGCGGCATCGAAGCAGGAAGCCTTCCTCAACGTTTTACTCAGCCCATCTTCACTGCATATAATGGACGGATTGACCCTGTGGAACACGTGAGCCATTTCAACCAGAAAACGGCTGTCACTCTCGGAACGAGACTCTTATGTGCAAGGTGTTCCCCTCCAGCTTGGGGCCCGTAGCCATGAGGTGGTTCGATGGCCTCGCAACTAACTCCATCGGATCCTTCCGAGCTCTCACTAGGGCTTTCTGCTCTTGGTTCGTCACGAACACCAGGGTCCCTCGGCCACTAGACTCCTTACTGTCCATGTCCATGCGAGAGGGGGAAACGTTGAAAACCTATTCGGACAGGTACTGGGAGATGTTTAACGAAATCGAAGGGAGTTTCGACGATGTGGCTGTGAGAACATTCAAGGTCGGCCTTCCAGCCGAGCACGACCTGAGGAAGTCGTTGACCAAGAAGCCCGTAAGGAGCGTGCGCCGATTAATGGACCGCATTGACGAATATAAGCCGGTTGAGGAGGACCAGCTGGTTGGAAAGGGAAAAGCCAAGATTATCCCTCAGGAGAGACATCGAGTTAATTACTAAGACAATCTTCTCGGATTAAGCCGAGCAGGATCCAAGACAACTTCAGCACTTCGTCTCTATCAAGCTGATCATAACATAGTTGGGCCATCACCCAGCTTACTTTCAACCGAGTTTACTTAACCCACTCTCTTACAAATTCATTGCAAGGATACTGTTCACTTGCTGGGCTTGTGTCCATCTCTCTTGCAAGCCCAAATTGTAATTTGTGTCCTTACAATATAATTATTTTAGAATAATATAATGTAAAATTTGTAGTTTAATAGTGCATGTTATTTTAAAGTATTTTCTATTTTTATAAGTTTTATATAATGGAACATATAATATATTTTGCATTTAACAACAACATATATATATATATATATATATATGAAAAATGTAATTTAATAAAAAAATATTTAAATCACATAATTATAATATTGTTTTATATAAATGGAGAAGATGTTATGAAAAAGAAATTTTTTAAATATATCATGTATGGACACAGATTTGATTCTCCAGCCCAAATAGCGGATGGATCAACTCAAAAAATTCAAAACAATAAATTTGTAAAGAGTAGGTAAAGAAAGCTGGGCTAGCCCAGATGAGACAATCAATAAAATGAGTTCAGTTTATAAGGAGAATGAAAAAAAATAAGTTTTATTTTTGGAAGTTGTCCTCGACCAATGTCCGAGGAGGTCAACTATGTTATAGATTGTTCTAAGTTACACGTTTGGTTCTTAGTATGTACAGTATTTTCTTCCTTGATCTTTTTTTCCTCCCCATTACGAAGGGTTTCTTTAAATTATATAGTTCTTTCCGGATTATCTTGATTCTACACTTATTGATCATTTGAGGGCCTATCCCATCAGACACACCCTCCTTGACCTTCTGTGAGTCGCGGTAGCCAAGACCACATTGTTTAGAGGTCTTCTCCACATAAATGCGGCTAGAAGAGTAAATGCAACACATTTAATGCGGAGGCAACAGCTTACCTTAGATATTTTTTAGGGGCTTCCTTCCCTTTGTAGGTTCATGAGACACGTATTTATAGCTAGGGTTTCTCCAATGACCACTTCTCGGACCACTCCCACTCATCTCATATTTATCAAACCCTAACCAGGGATTCTTCGTACTTATTTATCTCTCATCGGATTTTACATCGCCCTCGAATAAAGCTTAAGGCCCAATACATGATCTTAGGCTCTTGTCTCCATAAAGCTTAAGGCCCAATACATGATCTTGGGCCCTTATCCTTACATATCGTAATCAGTTGACTAATTTAAACACATCCAAGATTTTTTTTTTTTCATTTTTAAATATACACTCACATTCCATGGAACACATTTAACATGTTATATTAAGTTTAAATTATTATATAAGTTTAATTAACTTTTTTTTTTGTTTTCAGATATAAATATAATGCATATATTATTAAAACCTGAATTTTAAGATAATCTTTTAAATATTTTTCATTTTATTGCTTTTTTAGGGTATGATCTTTAATTTCGAATGCCTATTTTGTTTGTAATTTTTAGCCTAAAACTAAAAAAGTTTGGCCCAAATAAAATAAAATTTCATACTTTTCAACCCAAAAATTAAGAAGAAAAAAATAATAATTTTGAGCCCAAAATTGAAAAGAGAAAACTACAAAAAGAACCAATTCAAGGCCTAATTAGTCCAAAATGAATCGAAATAGACCAAAATTAACTGAAAAGCACCAAGTGGATCAAAGTGGACTGAATGGACTAAAATTGACCTAATAGACTGAAATGTTTCGCTAATATAGTTTAATAAGATCATAGCAACAATAAATACTACGATTCATATTTTAGATATTATATAAATAAATAAGATTGGTAGAAACATGTACAATGTGACCTTCCATATTTGATTTTATAAAACGCATACATGGTTGCAAAACTGACATGACATTTAGGGTAATTGGTGTCCCATCAACAATATAATAAATAATTTGATTAGAAACATGTATAATGTGGCCTTCCATATTTGATTTTATAAAATGCATACATGGTTGCAAAACTGACATGACAATTAGTGTAATTAGTGTCCCATCAATAATATAATAAATAATTTGATTATTTACTCTTTTGTTGTATCTAAAAATTGACTAATAAGCTAAGAATCATGTAGTTTAACTAGTTGGCACATCTTAGCTAAGAACAATATAATTAAACTAGTTGGCACATCTTAGCATTTCTAACAGCAATATTCAGAATTTAAATTCTCCTTCCTCCCTCCATTGTAATTGCTGAATTAATTTTTTTATATTATAAAAAAAGTCATTAATTTGAAAGCATATACAATAAAATTTAGTACCCTTTATAGTCCGTTTGGAAATAACTTATTTAATTAAAATTGAAAATTTGTTACTAAAAGTACTGTATATAAAACTAAAAGGTAGTTAAAATAGTACAGCGTGACCCATAAATAATACCAAAAAGTGCAATAAAACTCATGAATAGTAGAAAAAATAAGCTAAATAATAACAAAAATAAGCTAAATAGTAAAAAAAAAAAATTGGTTTTTTAAGCCAATGTCAAACACAGCCTTAATATCAATCTTTTAAATAGTAAAATTTGTAGAATATAAATCCTTCATCCCACTTTTTGTGTTTTAAATTTTGTTCCATCAATCACAATTTGCTACACACACACACACACACACACACACACACACACACATATATATATATATATTAATTTTCTCAAAAAATACCCAAAGTTAAAAAAAAAAATTATATAATTGGTAGAAATATAAATTGAAACTTGAAAAATGGGACAGAAAATTTTTAATCAGTCCACATTAGTGTCTCTGATTCCTATCCCTTAATATAAACTCACAATGTATGATTGCCTCTTCCAACTAGTACTCGAAAGCTCTTTTATAATTTATTTTTTACCAAGCAAATTAGGGAATCCATTGTAACTGGGAGGACTAACAAGTTTATTAATGTGGTCGAACTGAGCTAGTCTACAGAGATTTGGCCAGAGCTTAAGCTCAAGTGGTGGGACGACTGAACTCAGTTTGACCCATAATTTTTTTAGGGTTTTGGCTTACCTGAACTTAATCTGAACTCATTTTAAAAAGTACTGGAGACCTTTTTTTAGATGAATTATGAATATGAGTGAATTTATTGAAAAACACAGGACAAGCATCGAAGGCTTCGTATATACGGAAAGCATTAGATGACACATCACGAAATTGCCAGAGAGAGATATGAGCAATCATCAAGACATTCAGATTGCCTAGACTGAAACAATAGTTCTTTCTATCTTCAAGCCATATACAAAAATGTTCATTCATGGACAAGCTAAATTTCATTGAGAGGGAAGACAGAATGAAAGTAAAACTGTAAGAGTAATGACTATAATGTAACTTTTTTAAAAAAGCAATATCTAAAGATGATAAATAGCTGGTGGTGGGCACTGAGACTGCTTATCTCTACTGTGAGTTTGAGACACTGACCTATCATCATGATAATTAGGGCTCCTAAGTCGATTCCCTGGGTAATAAGAAATTGATCTGTCTGGATGTGAATTAGAAGCAATGCCTGCTATTTGGGTTCCAGCTGATCCAATCTGCTCAGTGCTCCCATTTGCAATAATATTTGTCCCATGCTGACCAGATGATGAGCTCCATGGGGTGCCAGTTTGGGAGCCCACCATTCCATAGTATCCAACAGACGGGTTTGCATATTGGGGGACGGGACTGGAGTATGGGAAACCATACGGTGCACCTGATAAACTCACACGTGTGGGATCAGGGGAGGAGCGCACCAAACCATACTGTCCAGCAGATGGGGTTAAGTATTGTGAATCTTGAGCTGTGAATGAGCTTTCTGGCTGATAATGAGTTAGTTGCCTCGAGTGGATCATATCAACAGAAACATTTGGAATAGCTGCTGCCACAGCCATTCCAGCAGGTGGGTTTAAGTATTCTGCACCTTGACCCACCAAAAAACCTTCTCGCTGAGGACAAGATGGCTGTGCTGAGTGGATTGAGAAAGCTGCATTCACAGATGCACGAGATTCATCTATCTGAGGACGCTTAAATCTGCTCTGCTGATCCCGGCCAGCTTTTTGGTAATTGGCAGTACTTTTATTTGTGTTCTTCTGTTGCACCTGAGCCTTGAATTTAGAAGCTGCTTTCATTGCCTTCCTCTCTTGATTCTGCCTTTTCAGAAGCTCGATGCGGTTTACAAGGTTCCTGGGATCATAATGGGATCCAAGATTGTACTTATCAATGCATCGTAACATCGCTTTTAGAACAGCTATTTCTCTATTTGCCATCTCATTCTGTGAGGAATTTAATGAATTGTAGTATAAGCAAAGCAGCCATTTGATACTAGTTATCGAAAGCAACTGTGATAAAGAAAAGCAAGAGGCAAATATACCTTTTGGTCAGGTTGTATAGAACCATAGTTTCTACTGATACTCCTCCATATTTTCTTCTTGGAATGCTTCAAATGGGCTTTGAGCAGGGGTCCTGGAGGGAACTTGCCATCTAGTTCGAATGCATATATAAATCTGATAGCATCAAGTCGCTTATTCTTTGTAAGGAGTTTTTGGATAAAATCTAGGACATGTAAAACACAAATGAAGGACTTTCATCAGGGTTTGGGAAAAGAGGAGTAAAATATGATAACAAGAAGAGATTCCACTTGTGGAAGGGAAGAATAGAGGGTAAAAAATGTGAACAATAAAGTAAAATATAATTTACTAAGAAATAAACCCCCTAGCACTGAATACAATACAAAGACTTACAACAGCAAGAGCACAGTTACCATAAATTCCCCTTGCAGAGTCCACTTAATAAAAATAATTTACACATAAAACAATCAAGTGTTACCATGAGGCAGTCAAAACCACAAGGGCTACCCAGAGCCCTCATGAATTGGCAAATCTAAATGTATCAAATCTATGATCCAGAAGTACACTGATTTCCAACCAGGATACATCTCTTACTTTTTTTCTTTTTCTTTTTTTGTGAGACCGAGAACCGTTTCTTTTTCTACATTACATGGCACAACATTTCAAATATTCATAATAGAACAGAGGAAAAGTTCCCGATTCAATTAAAATGCAGTGTAAGTACAGCAGAAAAAATAAAATGCCATAGAGAGCCAAAAAGCTATGGACTACTATATCTAAATCTTAAAGCATCAATAAGGAAGATTATGTGTCAAAAAAGTAAGAGAACTGTGACTATTTTAAGATGGTTATATAATTCTAGTGGCTGAGCACCATAATCATATAATAAATAAGATTGAAACAGTCTAATTTAATCTTAGGAGTAGACAAGTAATAAAGTTTAAAAAAAAATGAATTAAAGTAGATATTGAGTATAAGACATAAAAAGTCATTCAGCCATGAAAGGTTACATTTTGGTAATTGACACGATCATTGCAACAACTTTCAAACATAATCACTTATCAAAAAAACAACTTTCAAACATAATGATTCGAAATGAATATTGAATGGTAAATACCAAGATTTGATGTTACTTATGCTGATAAACAATG
This sequence comes from Lithocarpus polystachyus, assembly GCA_033629205.1. Taxonomy (NCBI): domain Eukaryota; kingdom Viridiplantae; phylum Streptophyta; class Magnoliopsida; order Fagales; family Fagaceae; genus Lithocarpus; species Lithocarpus polystachyus. Next base: position 25,294,054 of record CM066164.1, on the reverse strand, counting down.
CGATCAAATATGGGACTCACTGTCCTAGAAGAAATCCCATAAATGAAGAAGAATTAATTTGTCAGAGCATCAAATGCATATTCATATCAAAGTATTCAAACTAACCAAACCAGCTAAAGAATAAGAACCCCTCAAGCTTTCAGCCATTACATTTTTTGCATTATATAAGAACAACTGACCATACAAAGTACAGGATAGAGAAGTAGTAACTAGTAACTAGTAAGGCCACTGAGTTAACACTCCAAATAGTGCAATAATAATACCACATTACCACATATATAAATTATAAATAACAAGCATAAAAAACACTGCAAATTATCTATTCAAGAAAATTTTCAATTTCAAAGGCAAGAAAAATTCGTTGAAACTTACCAAGGGCCCTGTTAGCAAAACCAAGAGCCCGAACCAACTCCGGAGTCTCTTTCCGATGCAAACTATATTTCAAAAGCTCCAAAACCTCATCCTCATCAAACTCAGCCACCAATCCAAATGCACCCACAAGCAGCAAAAACCCCAAAACCTCCCAAGAATTCTCAATATCATCTTCTTTTATATTTCCCTTCAATTCAAGGGCTAGTTTCAGTGCCTCTTCTCTCACTTCTGCTTTAACCACTGGTTTCACTCTCAACAACTCCTCCAACAAAAGCGCACAACTCCACCTTGAAACACGAATTTCTTTATCTGTATTCCCCTTCTCCAATTCCTGTAAGTGAATCCATTTCACTGCCTCAAACACTAACTTCCCAGGATCCACATAATCCTTAAGCGCATTATATAAATCATTGTGCATAGATTCATGCTCTTTTGAATGATCATTCAAATACAACAACACTGCCTTCCAACCTTCATTTATTGGAATCTCATAAGAATTCCCATTGTTGTCAGGCAAAGTTCCCTCAGAATCCGCTTGGTCTTGTTGGTTTGAGAATTGGGTTTCCTCAGATTTTTCTTGGGATTCAAGAGCTGGACTCAATTGGGTTTCTTTGGAATTGTCTTGGGATTCATGGGTTGGAATCAAAATGGTTTCTTTAGAATCCAAATGGGCTTTTTGCTGGGATTGGAATTCTTGGAGTTTTGACTGGATTGAATTGTGAATGGAATGGAAGTGGTCCTCTAGGTCCTGCCATTGGAGAGTGAAATTGGCAACAGCAGCAGCATGAGTTTTGAGAAGTTTGAATGATTTGCGAAGGTTGTGTGGGAGTTGTGGAAGTGGAGGAAGGTCTGGAACTGAGGAGGAAGTGGACGAGGAGGACATGGAGGAAAGTGAGAATTCCTAGACTAGACAACAGCGTTGGTAGGAGAAGAGGGGATTTGTGTAACGACTTTTGCTTTTTGTGAGTGATCAACTTCACTATACGTCCTTCTCAAAAAAAAAAAAAAAAAAAAAAAAAAAAAAAAAAAAAAAAAAAAAAAAAAAAAATTCACTATACGTGTGCTAAACGGCATGCAGTTTATGGAAATTACTAGAACCATGGTTTTTTTTTTTTTTCCTCAAACTATCAAGTTAAGGAATTTAAGGATAACATACATCCTAATCATAGGTCAAAAGTTCACCAACAACAAAATGAGGGGTTGGATTGACCATGTATGTGTTCGAGTTGATATTCCTCAGAGTTCTTTTAGGTAATAACTGCAATGTTTTTTTTTTTCTCCAAATTAAGAAAGCATCATTACTCTCTTGTCTTTTTATTTTTATTTTTTAATTTTTTTTATGCCATTGTCTTTTTATGTTATAAATCTAATAATTCCAAGCTTATGATGGGTTTAAGGGAAAAGTCTCTCAACACCAAATAATTCATAGAATTTTTTTCATGCCCTCGTGTTTTTGAGTTGTACTATTAGTCCAATCAAGTGCTTTTTTAATTGTTATGTGAGTAAGATGTGTAAAAGTTAGTGAAAAATTCCGCATTCTTTGCAAAACCATATGTTCAAGTCAAATAAACCAATTTACTTAAACTATATCAAATGGGTACTAGATTTCAAATATCGTGGGAAAAAAGGGAAAGCAAACCATTAAGCAAAACATACTCTTTATGATATTCACCTAAATTAGGGGTGTTTAAGAACTATTTAATTTTTTTTTTCTCTATAATACAAGTTCATCTCTAGACAAAAGAATATTGAGGCAAGAATTGCCAAGCCATTGACATATTATGTTATGTTTTAATGTTTTGGAATGAATGATTTTGTAGCAGTGGACAATAATAATTTGTTATGACTTTGACATGAAAATGGAAAGTAATCTGAATTAAATAGGGAGCTAATTAAAATGATGCAAAAGCATTACCTTGACACTTTAGGAAAATAAAAGGTGATTGCAATTTCAACTTTTTTACAAGACGAAGGGAGAGTCACTAAATAATCCTGATTGTTGAATAAAATAGGAAGAAACTGTTTTAAAAGTTAAGAATTTTGCACCATTTACAAAGTTTCAATTCCTATCGATCATGTTCCACCTTCCTATAATGTCATATCTACTTTATAATATTTTTAGGTTTTTTTGTATGTACTGAAAAATAAAAGCTTCACTCCAATCCTTGACTCACTGTTTGTAATAATTTCATGGTGCACCTCAAACATCCCAAAACTTAAATCCTGATTTGGAAAACAAAAGGTACTAATTTCTAACGAACTATGGTTGAGTTCCAGATCTCAATTACAAATTTGGAGGTACGATATATTGCATTGGTTTTATGTAGATTAGCATTTTGTTTTACTATCTTTAAATTTGGATCTTATTTGTCATGTCCACAGAAGGATCTAGTTCACATTGATTTTCTATTTATGACCAAAAAAAAAAAAAAAAATTTTGTGAAGTATCTCCCATATAGTTGTTTATGGATAGGTCTAATCATCATTTTGTCTAATTAATATTGAGTTTCCATTTATGACAAAATGTTGTGATGTATCTCGCATAAAGTTGTTTATGGATACATTTGGATTTGGGTAAAAATGGCCAAATACCATTAATTTCTGAAATATTTAGCAAAAAAACACTATTTCGGAAGTAAATGGTGATCTACCACTTTTTTGCATACTCGAGTTTACTATTCACGAGTTCCCCATTTTCTATTCCACGCTGGCACTGCTGACATGGCACCGAGCATTAAAAAAACATTACTTGGTACTCGAGTTTCTTAGACTCGAGTACTGTAAAAATAATACCCGAGCCCAGCAAACTTGGGTATCAATCTGTATGGGCACCTTTTTTTTTTAAATTCTTTCCCGTTAATACTCGAGTCTGGGGAGCTCGAGTACTGTGTTAATAGTACCTGAGTTCCCCAGACTCGAGTATCACGCATGTTATTTCCAGTTTTCGTCCAAATTAGCTAGCCCCTGTTACATGACTGCTATTTACACTTTCAATTGGACATTCAAACCCAACTAACAAGTATTAAAACCTTATGAATTTTGATATTTGAGATTGGTCAAATCTCAACACCACTAATGCAATATTGCTTCTCACAATGCATTAGGCTAGGAGACTTAATTCCTTTTAATATAGCCCATTAGCCACACATTGACATCCACCATATCAGTCATGCAATATAGATTGTTTCTTAAACCATATTCATCATCAACAATAATTCATTCATATGTACAATGTTGAGAAAGTATGATAAGTTAATATGGGTGTCCACACTGAAAGGAACTTCAAGAAATATTGTATTGTTTGCTTCTACGAATAACCTTTTGCATCAAAAGAACGATACTAAAATCTGTTACATGGATGCAATCTTCAGGATGCACCCCCAATCACTTGCACAGCAAGGGAACATCTTCTCTCTAGCTCTGTTACTTAAGACATATCTTGCCCTTAAAGAAGGAAATAAGTGCCTTCCAGGGTAGCATCTACCCCATCCCAACACCTTCAGATTTTTGTTGGCCATGTCCATGTCCACCTGCCCCACAAAGAGAATCCATTAGTCATCCTAAAAAGATTGCTTATCCTCCCTCAAACTGTCATTAAAAATGTGTGTAGGTGCACAATGCATAGAAAAGAGACGTATTTAGTGGCAATTATCTTATTACACAATGAGATGACAATGCCCCCACCTAGTAAATCATATTGCAATAAGGTTCTATTATTGAATTTTTGATAGGATAATGAGGATATTCAATTAAAAGCATCTACAATCATAAAAAATGTGTGTGTGTGTGTGTGTGTGTGTGTGTGTGTAGCCACCAAAAAAATGTAAAGCATCTACAATCATCAATACAGAGTTATAGAACAATATGGTCCTCCGTACACAAAGTATGAAATATACTAAGCAGTAAGCAGACTGGCAATAATTCTTTGCACTAAACAGAAGCAGAAAAACCATGCATCATCCTATAGGGAAAGTAGCTTATAGTATAAATGCCATATTTGGTCCTTAAAATTTTATCCAATTTTTCTTAAGTTTTAAAAATACATAATTGAATGCCACAATTCAAACTTAGCGTACCTAGTCCGCGAGACCACCACTCGTCGGTACCTCGTTCCGCTTAAGGCATGTTCTTCGGTTATGCCCCTCTTGGTCACACAACCTGCATTGCACCTTCCGCCCCCCCTCCTTCCATGGTGTGGTTCTCGGCCGTTCCCCGCCCTCGTCCATCTCATTCCTAATTCGTGTTGAGACAATGCGACCTTTCTCTCGGATCAATCGGGGGTTAGGGAGGACCTTTCGAGTTTCATTAGGTTCCGGCCATGATAATCTATCTTTCAACGCAAGGAAAACGAGCATAGCTCTGAAAAAGTGCGTCCACACTATAGCATGGGTCAATGTACTGCTCTGCATCATGTCGATACCTAATACAAACTGCAATGACATGTGAACACAGTATCTTGATATTTGATATTTGATACAGCACGTCCACATATGCAATGGTCACTGTTAAACGATTTGGATATTTGATAAGAGTTGAACGATTCAATTGCAAAACGTAGAGAGGAAGCCCACCCTGGTTAATTTGTTAGTGTGTACTAACTGCAAAAAAAAAAAAAAAAAAAAAAAAAAAAAAAAAAAAAAAAAATAGTAACAATAATAGCAAAAGACTAAAACAGTTGTATATAATATATATATATATATATATATATATATATATATATATGTACTCATTTTACTTAGAACCTTCGTGTACATCAAGAGTATATACAAACACATCATCATTCCAAAAAATGACTGCCCATATACAGACAACAAAAACTGTTCAACCATTGCCCATATTTACATATTAATCTAACTGACAGGATTAGCTAAATCTCTACCAGAATCGATCTTTGTTCACACTTAAGTATCCAGCCATTATTTTTCCCCCAGTATTCCTCATTCCATCTATAAGGAAACACCAAGTGGAACCTAAAGCTCCAATGAAAAAGTCAGCTTCCGTTGCCATTAAGAAATTGACAAGGGGATAATTTGTGCTAGTCTCCCTACCAAGGCTCGATTCATAACAGGCCATTGTCATGTTTCCCACTTGCCATGTCACATTTGTGTAGTAAAAGTTCCAATTAGAATAGCTTTTGGATTTGTCAATAACTTCCTGGATTGAAGTTAGAGCGTTAATATATGATTTAGAGCATAAATTCTCAGTCCTAGAGTTAAGATAAAGAAAAATAGATGCAACAATTGTTAACCTGCATTTCAGTTGAAAGCCAAATCAAGCCTTTAACAACTTGTCTAGCAGTGTTCCTTTTTTCGTGTCCCATCACCTAATATAATGCAGAAAAAAACTAATTAAAACAAAGCAATAAGCAGTTTAGTGGCTTGTCTTGTGGTGTTTCTTTTATCATGTCCAATCACCTAATATAGTGCAGAAACAGCTAATTAAAACACACCAATGAGCAGAAACTTGGTTAAATGAAGATATACAAGTCAACAGAAAAATTTATATTTCACTATTTCTCATTCTCAAACCCATTTTTATTTATGATTCTAACTCTCAATACACATTTTACCTTTATTTGAGAAGATAAGGTCTCTTCATCTACATGTTCCACACATCAAAAGCACCGAAAACACGGTTGTGTGTATGCGCGCATGCGCGTGAGTGTGCCCGGGTTCTTTACTTTTTTCGGAGAAGGTCTCTTTGTTTATAACTGGTACAAATATAAAAGATTCTATAAGCTTTAGGCATTCAACTTGGACTGGTGGATTGTAAGAAAAAGTGTTGGCAAGGATTGCTCTAAGGATTAGTGGAAGTCACATATGTGTGACTTTGATACCATGTTATAATAAGAAAATATTAGGAAGAAATGATAGATAGAAGAGAAATAAAAAAATAAAAAGGTATTAACATAGTTTTGGCTTAACAGCTTATGTCCATAGCAGAAGACCCAAAACAGATACATCTTTATTATAATTTCTCTGTGTTATAATTTACATATACAGGAATACAATAAGCCTAATAAGCTACTCCTAAAGCCATAGCGCTATTACAAAACCTTGATCCATAGTATATACAATGCAGCCTATAGTATTCTGAATGGATGACAAGTTATGGTATTTTGGGCATTTTACTACCCAAGATAAAGGCTAGCCAAAAAAACAAATTCAATGCTGAAAGTAGCACCCAATTTTTAGAGTGAGGAGGAAGGGCATAAGTTTGTTGGGATCAAAAAACAAAGAGGTTTTATTGTTCACCAAATTATCATGAATTTGGGATATTCCGAGCCGTATTGAGTAGTCCAAGTCAGGAGACTCTACATAGTAATTGAAATTACTTTTACAAATAAGCCATGTAGATACATAGCTTATATACCAGTCATTCTATAGCTTATATACATAGCTTACATAGCTTGAAATAGGCATAGGTTTACCAGTCATTCTATAGCTTACCATATTTTTGTGAAAAAAAAAAAGAAAAAAAATACTAAACAACAAGCAATAAAAATGTAAAGCAGTGAAGTGCAAGAAAACGTAATATAGCTATTACATATTGGAGTTGCATGTATATGTTTAGATGGAGAAAAAGTGAATCATTTATTTCTCCATTTCAATATTTCTCCATTTCAACATCACTAGGAAAATAAGGTCTCTTAAGTTTTGCTTTTCTGGGGACAGGTGGGTCATGCCAAGAATGGTAGTTGAGCTACTGCATGTTGGAAGGGACAGTTTGTCAAACAGCATAATACTGAAATTTGGAAGGCCATTCCTTCATGTGTATTGTGGAACATTTGGAACGAAGGGAATGTGCACATGTCTTATGGGAATGAATTGTCAATAGTGACATTGAAACTTGATTTCTCAAGGGTGCTCTATGATGGAACAATGGCTATTAGTTCACTCTTGTCCATAAATTTCTTGGAGCTCTTTGACCTTTTGAATATTAGGGGGTGTTTGGAAAATATTTTATAGCTGGGCAAGTTCTATGATATGCCTAAAACCTCCATAGATGATAATTGTTTGGGTCTCATCATGTAAACATAATTGGTGCACAGCCAAATCTAGTACACAGCCAAAGTATATCCAACAGTCAGGTTCTAAAGGAACTGATGAAAATTGAAGATGATAGTTTCATGTGAACCACTTATATGAATACCTGTACGCGTGTCTTAATGGTGTCCAATGGGGTTGTGATGCAGGATGCTATTGCTCTTGCAATAATTCCTCCAGTTGCTTGAACGAACACTATTAACAATGTAATTACAAAAAATGTGTAACAAATGTGAACAATACATGGCAACAATGTTGAACTCTGAAATAAAAAGTGTTTATTCATTCCAAAGCGAATTGTAAGTACAACAACTACATGTCAAAGCGGTTCCCACTTGTAAGGCACGATATCTGATTTGGTCGTTGCGAAGCAAGCGACATACGATAAGCGTGTAGGATGTGTGTTGGATGTTCAGTTGTTATCTTAGCCCCTTTCCATCTAGCAAACAACAAAGACATAACCTTCATATTACTTACTTACAAAATTCTCATGCGTAAAAGATAATGCAAAAATGTAAAACGATAACTATCTAAGATCGTACATACCTGATAGCAAGTGGACCCGGGGGCAATGCCTGGTGTGGATGCCTCTTCACAGGACATATGTGTGGAAACCTCACCCATGCCCACAACTGCACCAATAGCACGGCACCGCCAATCTGCTTGGCAGTCTTCTCTAATGCCTTACAGAGGTGTCTATATAGCCAATTTAGTGCTGCACTACCTCAACTATAATTCTTTCCGTTGCTAATTGGATTGAAAAATTGCAGATACATAAGTGAGTGCCGTTCGCCAGACTTATCCATAAACAGCATACCAGCCAACATCTCCAGTATTTTAAACCGAGCATACTGCTGCACAAGCACCTCAGTGGCATCAGCCGAGAGAGGATTGCTAAACCGATCCTCAAGCCATTTGGCTTTTACCCTCGCCCCTTCCAGCACTGCGGTGTTCGCATCACGACCGACTACTCTGTTCGGCGGCATATGCCCTAGCAATTCGGCGCAGAGGTTGCCCCAATTGTCCATACCAGTATATCCCACCACCGGCAAGCCAGCTATAGGTACCCCCAATATAACCTCCGCGTCTTGCAGCGTGATGGTCATCTCACCGTGGGGCAAGTGGAATGAGTGGGTCTCCGGCCGCCATCTCTCCACCAATGCCGTGATCAGTGCATGGTCAATGTTTATATTTGGGACCCGAAGTAGCCCATCTAACCCCGCAACTGTGATATAAGCGGCAATCCGTGGATCTACCTCACCTTCAAGCAAACCTTTCTCTCGATAATGACAATTCAGTACACCTGGCACTGCTTGCAAACAAAGTAGCTTAGTATTAATAATAGCATTCACTAAGCATGTAATTATTACGCTTCAAACTTAAATGCCAAAAATCTTTCTACTATATATATTGACTACAATTTTGGACAAGTGCATACCTCACCCTCCAAAGGAGCATCCAAAGCAAACTTAAACGATGCACATCCTGCCTCCTCAAGACATCCTGTATAGAGGGTCCCTGTCGATGTGGGTCCATATCTGGCATAAATTAAAGGTGATTAATGGCCCATATCTAATGCCTCAAATAGAAAAGTTTCAAGCTTAATCAAGAATAAATCACCAAAAAAACAATCTTGAGACTTAACAGTCCACACTGGTAGTGCCATCATTATATATAGTTTTATAAACAATTTATTGAACCAAAAAAATGAAAGAAACTAAGTTTTATCCCAAAAGGGATCAAAATCACACAATTGAGAGCACATAATTCTCCTAAATGCTCAAACTCAAACAAAATAGCAAAACAACACCACAGATGAAACACAATAGCCTGAAACGAAAGCACTCAATCACATAGACAAATACAAAAGAAAAAGTGTGTATTGTAGAATGACCTCTAAAGCTAACAATGTGTATTTAGCAATTAGTATATAAGGAATCTATCAAACATACGACGATAAATCTTATGTAGGTTTATATAGAAATGTTGATAAACCTATATTGCTCAAAAGGGTTATGCTTACATCCACGAGTTATGCCATAATCTATGTCAAATGATATGGATTATAATCACTCTCAATACAAACCCAAATCCCGTTACACCTAAATGTTTCTTGGTGTTTCTAAAGAAGACATCTAGAGTTTAATTTCCACATTCCCAACTATCAAATTATGTAGCTATATACCACACTAACTCACAAATTTAACACTTTCATAGACCAAAACTTTAATACACATCATGATGTTTGATAAACCTACATTTCTATATAGGTATATTTTAATACACATCATGATGTTTGATAAACCTACATTCCTATATTTGGTCCAAACCCATCAAATTGCTCAAAAGTTCAAAACCCATTACTAAATTCCTCTTCCTTGGAAATGCCATAACTCCAAATATACTTACCGAGAAAAGCCACCACTCCAAATGTTCAACTTTATTTGGTATACAAAATCAACTTAGAATTTATATATAGAATTTCCAACTAACTTTCACTAAAACAAAAACAAATAAAATCAACAAAAACGAAAAAAATAAAAATAAAAATAGAAAGAGTTTGAAAAAGAGGCAAACGAAAAGAGGTATTCTCGGCCTCAATGATTGATTGCACACATGAAATGTTTATTTAAAAAAAAAAAAAATTCAAACATTACACCACAAATACCCACAAATACCCACAACTAACCTTAACCCTCCAATGCTCAAACAAATATTAAGATAAGGAGACATACCTTTGTGATTCCAAACTCAAGATGCAAAACGAGACAGAGCGTGAGCTGGGAGAGTACAGACCGAGACCGAGACGGAGACCGAGACTGAGATGGAGACCGAGACTGAGAGCAAGACCGAGAGGGAGATTGAGAATGAGAGCCAGAGTAAGACCGAGAGGGAGATTGAGAGCGTGTGAGAGAGTTTAGAAAGTGAGAGTGATGAGAGTGAGACGGAGATTGAGAGAGTGAGATGGAGATTGAGAAAGTGAAAGTGATGAGAGTATAAGTATTTAAGTGAAAGTGAAAGTGAAAGTGAGTTTGAGAAAGTGTTTTAAGTGTGAGATTTATGTCAGAGTTTAGTGGATACTCAAGTCTGGGGAACTTGGGTACTGTTAACACAGTACTCGAGCTCCCCAGACTCGAGTATCAACGGGAAAGAATTTCAAAAAAAAGGTGCTCATACAGATTGATACCCGAGTTTGCTGGGCTCGGATATTATTTTTACAGTACTCGAGTCTAAGAAACTCGAGTACCAAGTAATATTTTTTTAATACCCGATGCCATGTCAACAGTGCCAGCGTGGAATAGAAAATGGAAAACTCGTGAATAGTAAATTCGAGTATGCCAAAAATTGGTAGTTCACCATTTACTTTCGAAACAGTGTTTTTTTGCTAAATATTTCAAAAAACAGTGTTTTTTGGCTAAATATTTCAAAAATTAATGGTATTTGACCATTTTGGCCTTTAGATTTGACCGTTTTCTTCTTATTCTTCGATTTTGTTTTGGTCAGGAACCCACAAAGTTGGAAATTAATCAAATTTAAATTGTGATGTGTCTTTCTTTCTGTCTTTCCTGTTGGACCAAATTTCTATCTTGTACATATAGCTAGAGATCCTCTAACCTGACAACTACTAATATTCTCATTTTTCTAGCCCACCAAACATTAAAAAAAAAAAAAAAAAAAAAAACAATTTGTATCCCTCCCTGAGAACATGCATCAAAGCATCTCCTTTTTCGATAGCTATCACTTTCATTTGTTTGTATTATCTGCAACTTACAAGAATTTTGAGAAGCCCCCAAAGGCATCTCAGTTTCACATTCGTTGATTTAGAGAGTTGCCTACTCCAAAAGAATGCATTATTGGTTGGGACCATATGTGGATGCCCAACAATGAAGTGGGAGTCTGTGTCCTTGAAACACTAGACAATGCCCCAAGGCAAGCATAAGTTCTAACTCTGAAAATTCTTTGGGCATTCATGACCATATGATATCACGTCTTTGAGTAAAACGGGCAAGTTAAACCAAATAGAATGAAGATGAACCAAAAGCATTTAGGTTAGGTGGATGAAAGCAGTACTTTATGCAACACTGATAATTAAAGGTTCGTATTACATCAAAAGGACAAACAGTACCCAATTTACGATCACAAAAATAGACCCGAGGAAAGTGGACAAAAGTCTGTTATTTATTTAGAAGAGTTCTCGACAAGTCCTTCGCAAAGCATACAACAGAGTAGGATTAGCAGATGCAGTTCATCCTTGGAGACCGATGATACCTGCACAAGAAACAAAGACGTAAGTACACTAACTATGACATCAAAGTTCAAACAAAAAAGATGGAATCCAAGATAAGATGAGAAACAAACAAATATTTATATTTGTCAAAGATAATATGTCGTTCTCAGAAAAGGAGAGCAATGAATATAACAAGAAATCCTTTTCGTAAGTTCTACGCAATTTTATCAAAAAACTAGTGAAGGAGCATCAAGTAACTGGGTTTGGTACAACTATAAAAATTTTACTCAGTTTTGCACAATCAGATTTATATATATATATATATATTTTTTTTTTTTTAAAGGGAAGTATCACCATATATATGATTAAAATCTAGAAATACTATAAAGAGGATCCTAAGCTACTAAGCAATATATCAATTTGGTTGTATAGCATGTTTAAATATATGCATTGATTTTATTTCAATGTAATCTGGCAAATATACATACCGCAAGCTACTCGGCCACCTGCATTTCCAGTGCTCTTGCTAAGTTCATGTCCCCCTGGATATATATATTATAAAAAAGGGATTAGATGGGGAAAATATTTTAACATAAGTTTATAAATAACAATACCTATCATGGCAAGTAAAAGAGCACACAGAAGCTATTTTTGACGGTAAAGGCAGACAACATTTAAAAAAAGTAATAATAATTATAGAGAGGGTTAGCTAGCAAAATCACAAAAATTTATGATCAACCATTAAAATAATCAGAAAATAATTCAGACGTTTCAAATAAGATCATTAAAGGCAATACTTTCTTTTTTTTTTTTTTTTACCTTAAAAAATATGATCATTAATATTAAAACTCAAAAGCTCTAGGGGAAAGGCAAAACTTCATTTACAAGTCAACATCAGAAAACAATTCAGAGGTTTAAAATAAAATCATTAAGAGGTGGGTTATCAGCGTCACCTACCTCCTATCTGGAAACATATTTCCATTTCCAACTCAATGCTAATTTTTACTTGAATGTCAATAACTTGAGAGTAGTCTCCTTTTCTTCAGATATAACTTGAGAGTAGTATTATTTAACTTCTGATTTGAAAAAGAGGAGGGGCAAAGGGACTATCAAAACTTCAGGTTCCTAATATTTACCGAAAATTTTTAGAGTTCTTGCTTGACATAGCAACCATTAACCCAAAACGAAAACAAAAGCACCTACTCATACTTCTTATTTACTCCAGAAAAAAACAATTTATACACAGATCAAATTTTTAATTGAGAGTCACTAAGTCATTAAAAGCTCGGTCAAGTCATCAACGGTTATCTAGGAGGGAAAAAAACACTTTGGACGGTTTCCAAGGAGAGTAAATAGTTACCCTTGCCAAGATCATCTGGATCTGCGTGGACAACTACAGCCCTTCCAATAATGGAATTTGGTCCAGAAAGGGGAATCTGCAGATATATAAGATACATAAGTCAACAGGAACTAAAAAAAATAAAACATACACTAAAATCAACTAGGAAATGAAGCATACCTGCTTGTCAATTATTGTGAAATTTACTGTGCCTGTACCACAACAATGTAGTGAGAATGTTAGTACCCCAAATGTGTCATACAAAATACATTCCTATCTCAACCCTTCTTATCAGTTAACTGATAGCAATTGTCCAGTACAAAAATAAAACACAGAATCTAATGGAACTTCAAGACCCCAATAAACAACTTTAAGACTGAAGAATTAAGTACAAGACATACCATCATCACCAACATTGACATTTCCCAGATCACCAGCATGACGATTCTCATCTTCAGGAGCGCCATGCTCTTTGTTAGCAGGATTGAAATGTGGTCCTAAAAGCAGATAGATTAAAAAAAAATTAATAAAATTAAACACGCAAGGGCATTTGATCAGAACAAAGTGTAATCCCTCGTCTTTTCCACTAAACAAATATACAAACATTATGATCATTGGAATATACCAGTTGACATGCAACCGTTTGTTGTGTCTCCAAGAGCGTGCACATGGAAGCCATGGAGTCCAGGTTTAAGACCAGAAACATTTCCAGTTACTGTAGTTGGTCCTGAAAAAAATTTGAAATTAAAATTATTAATTTAAATAGGAAAATAGCAATTTATATTTCCTAATTAATAATACAGGAATTTCAAGTTACCATCTCCTTCCTGGGTGAAGTAGATAGTGCCAGAGACATTCGGACTAGCTCCAAGAACAGCCACAGCCTTCACCATCGTTCTATGTGATCTAAATGAAACAGTTTATCAAAACTATATAATTTTTTTTTTTTTTTTTTTGATAAAAACACACACTGAAATATTATTAAACATCAAGAACCAAGTACATCATGGACAAGAGCTTGCTGGATACAACAAGAAATCTCTTCAATCCAAATTACATCATTGACAAAGCTTTGAGCTTGTCGTGCTAAAATGTGGGCTGGCTTATTACCAGTCCTTCGCACATGAGAATAATAGGACTCTGTTTAATTGATTACAATATGCCTTCACAATGAAATGGAAAATAACATTCAAAAAGATATTAGACAACTCTAACTATGTTCAGGTTATGTAATGATGTCCAATTACTTGAGGGATATAAAACCCAAATAATATGTAGCCACCAACACAAAATTGGCGGACAGCTTAGTATTGGTTATTGGTAACAGCAATTGATAATCTTATTCTTGCTGATACATACAACAAATAGCATTACAAAACAAAATTAATTAACAAACCAAAAACTACACCTAGCTAAAATAACTATTATATGGCTCAGGTGAATAATCATTGTTTATTCTTTACTTCTCAAAAACCAGTAGAGCACAAATATTTCATATATGGGTTGCTTTATCTACTCCAATTTCTATAACATCCACACCCCAAACTGTCAGACAACAAAAACTTCCATGGATACAGTGGATGAAGTAGATACAAGCTAAAATTTTAGGTCAAAATAAGACTACCCATCATAAATTCTCACAACTAAACCAAGAACTGAAGCGATCTGTGAACCATCATAAAAAATCGCAAACATGGACAACAAAAACCACAAAAAGACACCAAATTTAGGTACATAATCTTTAAATATAACTTCCTCAACAGTCAAATTGACCAAAAGAAAAAACTTTTAACAAAACAAAGAACAACTGGTTTACAAGTAAGAACAAAGAGCAGATCTTCAAAATCTAAAGTAAAAAAATCAAGCCAAATTTGAGATATAACTGAAAAATACAACCTTTTTATAAACAAAAAAGAAAATGAGCTTTTTTTTCCTTAAAAAACAGATGAAGAACCAAATCCCAGATCATGAAAGAACAATCTAAGCCCATGTTCAGAAACTAGGAGTGAAAATGAGGAAAAAAGAGAGGAGCTCACCTCAGAACACCCCTTAGAAACGGTGGAAAATGATCAGATTGTAGAGATGAGTGAACACAAAACAAATGAGAGTATCTGGTGGACTGTATTTATGGCTATGATCCTATTTTTAGTACCCAAGTCAATTTTGTGACAGAGTAGTAGTGATGAGGCACTGTGATCTTCTAGACTTTTCCAACACCTACTCATTTTGGGTATAATGGTAACTTCGGTAAATTTGTAGTTTGTCTAATCTAATCTAGGATTTACTATTTTTTGTTAAGGTTAGTTTTGTTACCAACCCAATTTTTATTTTTTCTATTAAAGAAAAAAACCTTTTTCTTAAATGTTTTATTTTAATTACCTATCTTTTTTAATACACCCCTTCAACAAACTTTCTATTTTCTCCACTACATTAAAAGATTCTTTCCCATCAAAAAAAAAAAAAAAGATTCTTTCTTTATTTTATTTTCTTCAAACAATCCTTTTATATCAAATCTGCACAGTTTGATTTTGTTCAAAGCAAAATTGAGTTTTGCTCCCCAAAATATTGATGAGGCATTTATTAGTTCATTGGAGCAAGAAATTTGAGTTTTGTTCACCAAAATTTGAGGGGAAAAAAAAAAAGGAAGTTGAGCTCATTGTGAATGTTCTTAGAAAATTTTTTGTCATATTATTTAATAATTCTTTTATAAGTATTTGTTTGCAACTTATTTTGCGAAATAACTTCTTCTAGATCTTGTCTCTACAAGAGACTAGTTCTTTAAAACTAAATCTTGTGTAGTCATTTTAAAATTTTTGGTTCATTTAAATGAAGAGGTGAATTCCACCTAAACAAATCATGAAACTCATTTTTTGCAAAAATAAGATCTGCTAATCTCTCAGCGTCCTTCAAAAATTCATGCGTGTTGGCTTTTCTACTTCAACAGGTTTGCTACTGGCTAACACTCTTGAGACTTTAAGACTTACCACACACTGATAGAAAATTTACTATCTTTGAGTATAATCCTTTATAGACGTTATAAATACGTGATGTGGTTCTGTTTGTTTTGAAGATAATATTTTTTAGAAAATGAGTCATTTTTTAAAATGTATTTTTTATAAAACCATTTTATTTTTCTATGTTTGGTAACAACCTTAAATAAGTTTAAAAAAAAAAAACTTCTTAACTTTCCTTATTTAGTTTGCTATGAGATAGAGTTGTTTTCTAAAAAAATTTAGTAGAAAACAATATTTAAAAATAAGCCATAATTTTTTTGTTGACCAAAAATAGGTTTTCATCGACTCATTTTTTTTTTATACTACTAAACACTTAAAAACATGAAAAACTATCTTTACGCAAAATTTTCCATTGAAACAAATAGAGTTGATTTTATTGTCACCAAGAGTATAGTAAAAAATTTTCACATGGGAGGCTGAATTATGAATTCATATGTTAGTCATAATATTATCAAATTAAATAAATTATAATATTTTTAAACTTATATGAATACATAAAAATTATTTGTTTGCTATAAATATGTACAAAATATATTAATGAAGAATTTAGCATTTTCAACCAAAGTTACGCTTGAAAAAGTTCTTTCATGTAATAAAATCATCCATTATCATCTCCTTAGTTTTTAAGAAAATGATACCACCGCATATTCTTAGTGCGATAGTCACTCTATAAGTGTAAGTACTTGTGAAGTATGGGGGTAAGAACCGGAATTCAAGTCTCCAGAAAGGATCTTCACACACATATATACTTAGATTAAGTTAGAGTAGAATTTTATTTTGTATAAAAAAATTATTAAAAAATTAATCTAGAAAAAACATAAAATTTTAATTTTAATTAATAATTCCTCTATGGTATGACTTTCTCTTCCCATATTTAACTACTGCATTAAGCATAATAAAAAAAACTATCTTAAATCTTAATCAACTAGTAACAAACTCCCATCAAAAAAAAAAAAAAAAAACTAGTAACAAACAGTTGCAAATTTAAATAGATAAAATTTATTTTTGAAAACCATGTATAGAAGAAGAGCCATTAAGCACAATTAATAAAAATTATCTTAAGTCTTAATCAACCAGTAACAAAAAATTGCAAATTTAAGCAAGTAATTTTTTTTTTTTTTAATACCATGCATAGAAGAGAGAGAAAGAACATAAAAAATCACTAAAGCCCAGTACAAGTTTTAGGTGAGCTTTTTTTTCTACCCACCTCATCATCTTGGGTTTAACAGATAATAGTGGACTTTAGCGTGTTGTTACATGAGCTATCAAAAAAAAAACAAAAAAACAAAATCAAAAACAAAAACAAAAACAAAAAGTTTTGTTATTGCATAGTGCATGTTTTCACTTTTGCACACATAAGTTAAAAAAAAAAAAAAAAAAAAACAACATCAACAACAACAACAACAACAACAAGTAATTTATGTTATAACAGTAAAGTGTCATTTAGCTGGGATCACTTCAGCAAACAAAATTTGAACTATGTAAATGTAAAGTCTAGACCTGATACTCAAAATATTATTTTGGAGGGGCCACACATTAAATTTTGGAGTCCCAACTGTTAAATTTTATTTTAAGAGCCGCCCATATTATTGAAATATTTTAAACTTTTGGGGGCTCCTCACCCAACAACGTACCTCCACCCTGGTTGCTACCATCCATTGAAATTCAATCTTTGTGTCGCTTCAATTCATTCACTATCCCCCTCTCTCTATGCTCTTTCCTTCAGGCAACATGTGGGGGCAGCTATGGCATGCTGCCAACAAGCCATGCAGCTTAATTGCTACATGCATGGGAAGCCTTGGGTTGCAACTACCAGGTTGAAGAGATGATATCTAGATAGAGTGATAGACAAAATATTTAACAAACGAAACATAAGAGCATTTGCAGCAGTAGAGCTAAATAGCTATATTGCTATTTTAGCTCCACCAATATAGCAAAAAGAGCATGCAGCAGTGGAGCCATCTTTAAAAATTTTAGCTAAAGTGCTACAGTGCACATCTATCTATAGATGTGCAGTGTAGCTAACATCTAAAACTAAAAAATAATATTTTATTAAATCCCAGTTAAAATATTCTTTCTTTCTTTTTCCTTTCTTTTATTCCTCTCATCCGCTTCACTCCTCGAGCTCAAACAAACAAACAGAACTGTCCACGGGTCAGTCTGGGTCGGGTTTGTGCCCAACCCAGAACCGACCCGACGGAATCGGATTTTGAATCAGCTCACCCGCCGCTGACCGCCGAAGTAAACGGGTCGGTCCGGGTCAGACTTCAACGGGTGGCGGACGGATCGGTCGGCGCCTACATCTGAGAAAACGGCGAGGAAACTGAGAGAAAAACCCAGATCCGGCAAAAATCTCATCGGAATCTATGAGATTTCGCCAGATCCGGCGGTAATCTCACCGGATTTGATAAGATTTCGCTAGATCCGGTCAAAATCTTGTCAAATCTACGTGAAATATCACCTGAATCAGAGTTTTTTCGCCGAGATCTGGAAATTTATTGCCGGAATCTGGGTTTTTCTTGCCGGAATCTGCATTTTTCGCCGGATAATGGGTTTTGGCCGGTCGGTTCGGGTTCTTCAGATTTTGGGGAAGAAAACCCGCCAACTGACCCGCCGTTTACGGGTTCTGGAGGCGGAGACCCGCCGCCGACCGTCACCGGCGTCGGGTCGGCCCGTTCTCGGGCCGGATCGGACGGTTTTTGCGGGTGGGTCGGGTAACTATTTTTTGTGGACAGCCCTACAAACAAATCACTCTCAAGCTCCCAGACAAATCGCTCTCCTCTCACAACGCAGGCTCTCATCTCTCACATCTCCTCTCACAACGCCTCATCAAGACTCCTCAAGCTCTCACATCTCTTCTTAGCCGTGCTCACCGCCGTCTCCACTGCCGTCCCACCAGTTGTCCCTGTTTACCGCTACCGGCCCGACCCACCAGCAGTCCCAAGCCGCCGATCAATCCCAGCCGTCCACCGATCAGCCCCAGCCGTCCACCCTTCTCTTCTCCACCTTCATTTTTTTTTTCTTTCTTTCTTCCTCCAACTCCTCACCAGTCCTTAGCCACTACTCGCGAAGCCGCCAGCGACCCAAGTCCTAAGCCGTTGCCGACATAAGTCCCAAGTCGCCGGCGACCCAAGCTTGGTGGTGGTGGTGGTTTTTTTTTTTTTTTTTTTAAATCAGAGTTGTGGGTGGTAGTTGTTGAGGTGGGTTTGTGGTGGTGGTGGTGGGTTGTTGATTGGGTTGTGTTTGTGGTGGTGGTGGGTTGTCCCAAGCCATTACTGTGGGCGGTTGTTGTTGGCTTTGGTGGTGGTGTGGGTATTTTTTTGGTTGGTTGTCCCTGGGTTTTTTTGTTGCTAGATTTGTGGGTTTGTTGAATTTTAGTTGTTTTTATGTGTGATTTTGGTTGGTTTTGAGATGATTTTGTTGCAAATTTGATGGATTTAGGTTGTGTTAATGGTGGCCTGTGGACAGTGGAGGTAGTTGTGGGTGGCAGTGGAGGTGGCTGGGGTTTTGGGTTTGCTTATTGTTCTTCAGAATCATGATCGGTTTGTGGTTTTTTTTTATTTTTTTTATTTTTGGCAGTGGGGTGTATTATTTTATTATAGTGTTTATATTATTTTATTGTGGTGTTTATATTATTTTATTGTGTTGAAAGCTAAAATAGATTAACTGCTATAGTATATGTGTAGATAAAATAGATAAAGTAACTTTTGGTGGAGCTAAAAAGCTAAGTTTTTAGCTCCACTGCTGTGGATGCTCATAGTATTTCATATATGTCTCTTCAAAAGAGGAGTCCCAACTTGAGAAATTGTATGTTTTTTAAATACAAAAAGGTTTATTTTGCCAAATACAATTCTGTTTGAGAATCATATAGGAATCTTATGTGGAAGAGACGAGAGGGCAAAAAGGCTACTTGGCCAAATAAGTTTTTTTAAAGGGTTATTTTGCCAAATATATATTTTTTAATTATTAAGAAAAAAGTGGATTAATCTCTAGACTAAATTTACTAATTAAATCTTCTACACTTCAATAGTAATGACTAATAATTTTTATAAAATAAGAAACAATATTTTTTGGGAAATTTTTGCATTGAAAAGTTGAATTTTTTAATTATGAAAAATATCACCTTTAATCCTATTTGAAAATCACCTTTTGGAGGCCAAAAATAGTAAATAAAAGAAAGGATGGGCCGGTTTGCTATTGAATCTAAAAGAAGAATCAAAGTGATTAGTGAATGATCATATATTAAAATCAAAAATAATAATAACAAATGTACTGGCATATAAATAATAGTAGAAAAGGTGATAGAGAACTAAAAGTAACGGAAATACCTATAGCTATAACATGTAAAGACAATGAGAAAAACTTTTAGAAAGATGACTTAAAGAAAGAAGATTTGAAGACACTAAAAATTACTTTGATAGAAAATAAAGAAAGTAGTACTATAGAAATAATGACAAAAAAAGAAAAAAGAGTAATAACAAGAAAGATGACCTAATAATGGAAAGAACAACACGCATAGAAAATAACAGAAAGAATCTTAGTGCTATAGAAGCAATGCAAAAGAAGAAGCTAGACATAATGGATGAAGACAAAGAAAAAGGAATGATAAAGAAAGACATAGTAAAAGAAATGTTAGAGAAAATTGAAAGACAAAATGATGAAAAGATAGAAGCTATACGTAGGAAGTTAGATATAAAAGAAGAGATAGAAAAAGAAAGAGAAAAGAGCACTCTAGTAGAACTAGTCAACAAATGATGGAATAATAATAATAATAATAATAATAGTTTAAAAGAAAAAAGTGATGAAAGACTAAAATCAATTGATAGATCCATTACATATACCCAAAATGATAGTTTGGCAGAATTAATCAAAAAGATATAAATTTTAAAAACATAACAATTTTAAATACTACTGAGCTATCAGATAATGAGAAAACTGATAAACATATTAGAAATACTATTTGTCATAAATGTAAAGAATGTGGACATACTAAAAAACAATGTGATAGACAAAAAAAAATTGTTAAACAAATCAATAAATTAGAATTTGAGAAAGATATAATAGATGAATTAATCGGAATATTTAATGTTCATCAAAAAGAGATAGATCAATTTAAGAAATTAACAGAACTAAAATCAACCAACCCACTTAAAGTCAATAAAAAAAAAAACAAAAAGACAATATAATGAAATTGATAACAATCTACCTGTGGTGACACGGTGGTAGCCACGTTAAGATTTATCCTCTTTGGGGAGCCAGGCCCGCAAGGATTATCCCGTGTACCGCGAAGGAAGGAAGGAGGGAGCAAGGGCTGACCATGAACTCGCGCTCGCAGTCCCACATCGGGTAGTTAGGCGCTCCCACTCATGTTTATAAGGTTCTGGACCAAGCATGAGTGTACGCTTACCCGCGTATGCGATCGCATACGTGGGTAAGCGTACACTCATGCTTGGTCCAGAACCTTATAAACATGAGTGGGAGCGCCTAACTACCCGATGTGGGACTGCGAGCGCGAGTTCAAGGTCAGCCCTTGCTCCCTCCTTCCTTCCTTCGCGGTACACGGGATAATCCTTGCGGGCCTGGCTCCCCAAAGAGGATAAATCTTAACGTGGCTACCACCGTGTCACCACATTAAAACGCTTCTTGGTTGAGGGGTTGGTTACCCTGGCCCAAGCAGTTTATCCGCTTTGGGGAGCCAGTCCCTCACGGTTTATCCCTCAACCAATGGACAGGAAGGAGGGAGCAAGGGCTGGCCTTGGACTCGCGCTCGCAGTCCCACATCGGGCAGAGGGCGTTCCCACTCATGTTTATAAGGTTCTGGACCAAGCATGAGTGTACGCTTACCCGCGTATGCGATCGCATACGTGAGTAAGCGTACACACACGTGAGCTCCAGTGGCTTATGAAGCGTGTGTGGGAACGCCCTCTGCCCGATGTGGGACTGCGAGCGCGAGTCCAAGGCCAGCCCTTGCTCCCTCCTTCCTGTCCATTGGCTGAGGGATAAACCGTGAGGGACTGGCTCCCCAAAGCGGATAAACTGCTTGGGCCAGGGTAACCAACCCCTCAACCAAGAAGCGTTTTAATGTGGTGACACGGTGGTAGCCACGTTAAGATTTATCCTCTTTGGGGAGCCAGGCCCGCAAGGATTATCCCGTGTACCGCGAAGGAAGGAAGGAGGGAGCAAGGGCTGACCTTGAACTCGCGCTCGCAGTCCCACATCGGGTAGTTAGGCGCTCCCACTCATGTTTATAAGGTTCTGGACCAAGCATGAGTGTACGCTTACTCACGTATGCGATCGCATACGCGGGTAAGCGTACACTCATGCTTGGTCCAGAACCTTATAAACATGAGTGGGAGCGCCTAACTACCCGATGTGGGACTGCGAGCGCGAGTTCAAGGTCAGCCCTTGCTCCCTCCTTCCTTCCTTCGCGGTACACGGGATAATCTTTGCGGGCCTGGCTCCCCAAAGAGGATAAATCTTAACGTGGCTACCACCGTGTCACCACACTACCCAATCACCTAAAAGATAAAAAAAGCTATTTACTTAAATTGAAAAATTCTAATCTCCACGTTCTCAACAAAAAATTCTTAATCTCCATACACAATTTACCGACACATATGTCAATGAAAACAAACACTTTGGGCCGCTCAGGTTGACATTAACTCTAGCCTGGTTCGTGTTAAATGATTGTGACATGGCAAATAATGTGTTTTAGATCTCAATTTATAACTCAACGACCCACTTTTTTTCTACACAAATAATAGTATTTAACCAATTCTCAAATAGTATTTGTATTTCTAATTTGTTTGTCAGTTTTCTGATTATCTGATTACTCTATAGTATTTAAAACTGTTATGTCCCTTTTATTATCTGATTATTTGATGAATATAAACAGGCCCAGAGTCATCTCTATGTTCGGCCTGGGCAGCAACAGAGCGTAGACGTTTGACAACCTCCCTCACATTCAGAGTACAAACTGAACTTTGATGCAGCAATTTTTTTAAGCTTGGACAGATTAGGTTTTGGTGCTATAATCAAGAACGATAAGGGTGAAGTCATGGCTGCTATGTCTGCAAGTGGTCCGAAGGTGAGTACAAGTGATGAGGCTGAATTACTTGCTTGTCAACGAGCTATTGAATTTGCTGTGGATGCTGGATTTTCTAGATTGATTATTGAGGGTGATAATAGTAATGTAATCCATTCCATCTCTTCTTCTTCAGAAAACTTTTCTCTACTTGGGAATGTTGTTAGTGATATTAGACACTTGTTGGGGGGGTTACAGTGGTCTAGAGTGTGCTATGTTAGGAGAGGAGCTAATCAGGTAGCTCATGCATTAGCTCAATATGCTAGGAATTCTCTAGATGCGGATTTGGTTTGGATGGAGGATTCTCCTCCACCAGCTATAGAAGCACTGTACCATGACTCTTTATATTTATAATTGAATGAATATTTCCCTCTTCAAAAAGGGTGTATTTAAAATTTTTTTTTGGTTAATTCTACCAAATTATCATTTTGAGTATATATCATAGATCTTTCAATTATTTTTAGTATTTCTTTAATTTTTTCTTTTAAACAATCACTATTATTATTTTTCTATCATTTGTTGACTATTTCTACTAGAGTACTCTTTTGCCTTCTTTTTTCTATCTCTCCTTTTATATCTGACTTCTTATGTATAACTTCTATCTTTTCATCATTTTGTTTTTCAATTTTCTCTAACATTTCTTTTACTGTGCCTTTCCTTATCACTTCTTTTTCTTTGTCTTCATCCACTATGTCTAGCTTCTTCTTTTGCATTGTTTCTATAGCACTAAGATTCTTTCCATTATTTTCTATACGTGTTGTTCTTTCCATTATTGGGTCATCTTTCTTATTATTATTCTTCTTCTTTTGCCTTTCTTTTTCTATCTCTTCTTTTTTTTTTTTTTTCTACACAAATAATAGTATTTAACCAATTCTCAAATAATATTTCTAATTTGTTTGTCAGATTTCTAATTATCTGATTACTCTATAGTATTTAAAATTGTTATGTCCCCTTTTTTTTTGTCTATATATAAAGGTGTATTTAAAATTTTTATTTTTTTAGTTAATTCTACCAAACTATCATTTTGAGTATATATCATAGATCTTTCAATTATTTTTAGTCTTTCATCAATTTTTTCTTTTAAACAATCACTATTATTATTTTTCCATCCTTTGTTGACTATTTCTACTAGAGTACTCTTTTGCCTTCTTTTTTCTATCTCTTCTTTTATATCTGACTTCCTATGTATAACTTCTATCTTTTCATCATTTTGTTTTTCAATTTTCTCTAACATTTATTTTACTGTGCCTTTCCTTATCATTCCTTTTTCTTTGTCTTCATCCATTATGTCTAGCTTCTTCTTTTGCATTGTTTCTATAGCACTAAGATTCTTTCCATTACTTTCTATACGTGTTGTTCTTTCCATTATTAGGTCATCTTTCTTATTATTACTCTTTTTCTATCTTTTTTTTTCTACACAAATAATAGTATTTAACCAATTCTCAAATAGTATTTCTAATTTGTTTGTCAGTTTTCTGATTATCTGATTACTCTATAGTATTTAAAACTGTTATGTCCCTTTTTTTTGTCTATATCTAAAGGTGTATTTAAAATTTTTATTTTTTTTGTTAATTCTACCAAACTATCATTTTGAGTATATATCATAGATCTTTCAATTATTCTTAATCTTTCATCAATTTTTTCTTTTAAACAATCAATATTATTATTTTTCCAGCCTTTGTTAACTATTTCTACTAGAGTACTCTTTTGCCTTCTTTTTTCTATCTCTTCTTTTATATCTGACTTCCTATGTATAACTTCTATCTTTTCATCATTTTGTTTTTCAATTTTCTCTAATATTTCTTTTACTGTGCCTTTCCTTATCATTCTTTTTTCTTTGTCTTCATCCATTATGTCTAGCTTCTTCTTTTGCATTGTTTCTATAGCACTAAGATTCTTTCCATTATTTTCTATACGTGTTGTTTTTTCTATTATTAGGTTATCTTTTTTATTATTACTCTTCTTCTTTTGTCTTTCTTTTTCTATCTCTTTTTTTATATCTGACTTCCTACGTATAACTTCTATCCTTTCATCATTTTGTTTTTCAATTTTCTTTAACAGTTCTTTTACTATTTCTTTCCTTATCATTCCTTTTTCTTTGTTTTCATCCATTATGTCTAGCTTCTTATTTTGCATTGTTTCTGTAGCACTAAAATTCTTTCCATTATTTTCTATACGTGATTAGTGAATAATCATATATTTCAGATATATGTAAGTGTAAATTTTGTTAATTTTATGTTTGGTACGAAATTCGTAAATATGAGACGAGTTGAAAGTACAAAGTGTGTCGTATTAGAATTCATGACATTACCACCATGCATTTTTAGCATGATGAATTGATGATCACTCCACAACTGCAAGTTCTTGTGGGGTGAGAGAAGTAAGGCCAGAGTTCGAGTATTCAAGAAAGAATTTTCCATATATATATATATATATATATATACACACACTTAAATTATGTTAGAATAATATTTTTATCTCTGGATTAAAAAGAAAAAATTCATGACATAAGTTGCAATTGAGGTTAGTCCAACTACTAACTTCCTTTTTCATATATAAGTGGAATCTTTACTTCAGGGGGGAAAAATACACGTACTTGTGTAAAATACCTCTAATGGATAAACAATACAATATATATATATATATATATATATATTTTTTTTTTTTTTGCTTATTATTCTCATAGATTGTTTTTTATTTTTTAGATTGTGTGCATATGTCTGTTGCTTAGAAATTTTGATTTTAAAGAAATGGATGTACTGGCCTCTTCCTTACTTCTAAAGTTTTATTTCTAGAATATTATTAACCGTTTTGTTATTATTATTATTTTTTTTTTTTGAACACTAACCGTTTTGTTATTAAAATCATGTTTTCTATTGTTTTCAAAAAAATATCTTATGGACAAATCAGAAATGTTCTATTTAGGTCCAAAATATTTAAGGTATCTTAAATTCTTAATCTCCACATTCTCAAAAAAAAAAAAAAAAAAAAATTCTTAATCTCCATACACAATTTACCGACATATATGTCAACGAAAACAAACACTTTAGGCCGCTCAGGTTGACATTAACTTTGGCCTGGTTCTTGTTAAATGATTGTGACATGGCAAATAATGTGTTCAGATCTCAATTTATAACTCAACTAACCACCCTTTTTTCTACACAAATTTACAATGGAGTTGGCATCTATTCCATGCTAACACAAAATTTAGGCCCAAAGCTCAATCCTGAAGACAAATGGAGCTTAATTAAGGAGCTTCTTCAAGTCTTTGGTTAGTAACTTCTTCCCTTCGTCTTTGCTGTATATGTATCTAACCCGGTATCTACTTCAAAAAATTTTAGCCCATTTAATCACTACACTTATAATAATAATAATAATAATAATAATAATAATACACCGCGCACTTTTGGTGCGGTGGTCACTCTACAAGTATAAATGCTTGTAAAGTGTGGAGGGTAAGAGCTGAGATTCAAGTTCTCAGGAGGAAGCTTTACACACATATACGCTTTGATTAGGCTAGAATAAAAATTCTATCTTGTATAATAATAATAATAATAATAATAATAATAATAATAATAATACTAATAATCTATATATATAATAATAGGTAAAACGGAGAGAAAATTCAATTAGAGTTTAATTTTACCTCACGTGTCTCATTTAATCTAAATTTTAGAATTTTGTGCCAAGTGAGTTAATTTAGTGAAAAAATTGAATTTCAATTAAAGTTTAATTTTGCGCCATGTGTCTCATCTAATCTAAATTTTTAAATTTTGTGCCAAATTAGTTAATTTAGTATAGAAAACAAGAAGTCTAATATAATAAACCATAAAAAACATAATCATATAACTAAAAAAAATTCAAATTTATAAGTCATCTATATATATATATATATATATATATATATATTAATAGGTAAAACTTAGAGAAAGTTGAATTAGAACTTGAAATTATAATCCAATTTTGCACATGCTTAAATTTATGTGGGGACTACACTATAATTATTTACTTAAGCATGTGTCATCACTACAAAACACGCGGGTCTTAGGCCACGTTTTTTAATCTTTGTGTCAAGTGAGTTAATGAGTGCAAAATACTAAGAATCTAATATTAATAAACTATAAAATTAAAAAAAAAACAATTACATATACTTAATAAAAATCACCACATATTTATCAAAAAATAAATAAAATAAAAATCAGCACATGTTCTATCTTATTTAAAATTAGAAAAAAAAATTATCATAAGTAGTATTAAATTTAGGTAAGAATTTTAATATGTGACTAATTATATTTACTTAAAAAAAATAATTTGACTAATTAGCTATATTTGATGATAAAAATTGTGTTTAATTCTAAATGTATCTATACGTATGTATGAATGCATATGTTACATGTTTAAAAATAATAATAATAATTTGACTAATTATTTATTTTTTTATAATAAACTTTTTTTTAAATTTTAAATACATCCATGCGTTTGCATGGAGTTATATGCTAGTAATAATAATAGCTAAAACTGAGAGAAACTCAAATTATAATTTCAAATTAGAGTTCCAATTTTGTGTCATGTGCCCTAAATTATTTATTCTTAAAGAGTTTTATTTCTTAATTTTATGGTCCGTTTAGATACCGTTGAAAACTAAAAAACACTATAACAAAATAATTTTTAAATGTGTAAATAGTGCTGTGGAATCCATTTTTAATGAAAAAGTTGCTGAAAAATGATATTTGTGAGTCCCGTGAACAGTGCATGGGACCCACTAGTGTGTTGAAAAGTGGTTGAAAAGTCAAATATTACTGCTACTGTTTATGAACAGTAAATGAACAGTGAAGTTTGTCTCTTGAAACGAGTGCCAAAAAAAAAAAAGGAGGAAAATGCAAAACTCAAAACGCCATACGCAAATAATTCCTATTCAAACGCAACCTTAGAATTTAACATAGGATCACATCATAAATATTCATCCAAGTGAGTTATTAAGTACAAAAATCAAAGAATCTAGAATAAATAAATCGTAAAATAAAAAAGTGCTTCACAATATAATTTTTTTTTTTTTTTATACATGATAGAATTCTACTCTAGCCTAATCTAAGTGTATATGTGTGTGAAACTCCCTACTGGAGACTTGAACCCCGGCTCTTGCCTCTTACACCCCACAAGTACTTATACTTATGGAGTGACCATCGCACCAAGGGTGTGTGGTGGTCACATTAATTTTAAAAAAAACATGGACAATTTACATTTTATACCCAATAATATCCTTACAATTTTTTTTAAGAGTTAACAAAATATAAAAATAACTATCAATATTAGTATTTAAATTATATACATAAGAATTCTATTATGCATCTTATTGTATATTTTTAAGTGTATCCATACTGGAGACTTGAACCCTGGTCCTTGCCTCTCACACTCCACAAGTACTTATACTTATGGTGGAGTGACCATCGCACCAAGGATGTGCGGTGGTCACATTAATTTTTAAAAAAACATGGACAATTTACATTTTATACCTAATAATATCCTTACAATTTTTTTTAAAGAGTTAACAAAATATAAAAATAACTATCAATATTAGTATTTAAATTATATACATATGAATTATATTATGCATCTTATTGTATATTTTTAAGTGTATCTATGCATATGAAGTTCAATTAATTAAAGTTCAATTTTGCGCCATGTGTTCTATCTAATTTATTTTATTTTAATTTTTGTGACAAATGAATTATTTGATGCAAAAATCAAAAGTTACACACTAGTCTATATATATAATAATAGGTAAAGTAAAGAGAAATTCAAATAAAATTTCAAATTAGAGTTTTAATTTTGTGCTATGTGTCTAGATTTGGATTCTCAATTTTGCACCATTTGTCCTAACCAAAACTAAAAAAAAAAAAAAAAAAAAAAAAAAAACTAATTAGATTATAAATTAGACTCCAATTTTGTGTCATGTATCTTATCTAAATTTTCTAATTTTTGTGTCTAAATAAATGATGCATTAACATTTAATACGAAATCCAAGAAAACTACAATGATAATGCTCATTGGCTTAAGCAAGAACATCTCACATGCACACTTTTATGGGTGAACATCTTACCTGCCCACTACTAGAATCAAGGAGTCCAACGAAAAAAACTATAAAAGTAAAACATCATCTCCTCCTAATGCCATATCGCCATCTCATGTTTCCTCCTTCTCTCTCAACTTCTACAACTAGATCCACACACTATCATCTCCTCCTCTTTTTGGATTTCTAAGAGCAAGGCCGAGTTCAAACACAATGTTCAATCGCACTCTTCCTTACTTCACACTCTCATACATTACCGCTTCATTGGTGCCTCAAAGAAGATTCCAAACTCAATATAGAAACTGAATCTTCCAAGATGAACATCTTATCATTACAATTGTTAATATTTTTGTGCGTAAGCACGGACTACATATTAGTATAAATAATAAATGAGTCTCTTTCATATTAATTCCCCCATATTTACATTTAAGTTGCCAACTTTTTATTCATTTTAATTATTTAATATTAAAATGCTAGCACCACAAGTAAGGGTTGCATTACTTGGTGAAGGATGGATATGGCTGAGATGAAGCATGAAACAGCCCTGCCCAGCTCTTTCTATTCCAATTTAAGGCCTCTCTGCCTCTGACATCCCATTTTAATATCTGTCATGAATTGGAACACCTCAAAATGACAGATAGCATTTCTCTCCCCCCCCCCCCCCCCCCCCCCCCCTTTTTTTTATCTGGGTAACAAAATTATACTACAAGATGTAATATTGTGAGCTATAATATTAATGAATGTAACATGTACAAATTTTGTGGATATAGTTTGTGCACACTAATTACACTCAGCTTCGCCCTTATTATCACCCACTCACACTTAAAGCTGAAGATGAGTTTTATACAAATGCCAAATGTTCTTACATTTTAGGCAAAAATGTAAAATTTACCCTCTAAGTTTCATCATTTTTCATTTTAATCCTTTAAATTTGAGTTTTGTCATTTTAGTTCTCTAAATTTTACTTATTCTCAATCAAGTCCTCCGTTAATTATCTGATAGTTGATACCGATTTCTACAATAAAGCCACCCCATTTTGTCATTTTCTTAATTTTTAATTTTAGTTTATTATTTTAAGAAAACGTTAATTTAAATAATTTTAAAATTTTAAAATTTTTTAAAAAACTCAGAAATTAGATTAAGAAACGATGAAATTAAAGAACAAAATTGAATCCCCACCCGATCCTGAGAGATTGAGAGGGAGAAAGAGGGGGAAAGAGAGATTGCACAACCACAACATATAATGAGAGCCAAAGCTCGATCTGGACGAACACATCGGCGCCAAAACTCGATCTGTACAAACAGGCGGCAATTGAGATCGTCCTACGTTTTAATGGTACAACCTAGGCCCAATTCCACATAATCACATATTAGCCCCCAGGATTTAAAAAAAAAAAAAAAGTTCAAATACTAGGATGCAACTCGTTTAAAATGAATCATTACTCAAGCAACTCCAAGGTGCTATCCAATACGCATTTAACTTCATAAGAAATTTAGAGTTTTACTTTGGACCCCTCAGCCAAGTAACATATTGAAATTCAAAGATCAATGAACAGTGCAAGAAGTTCTCTCCAAAAATTTCCGTTGCACTGACTGTTAAATATCAATATTTTGCAGGAATTTCAATTAACTTCATCTAAATTAGCAGGTAGCTGAGGACCAGGTCTAAGTCAGGTAGTAAATAGGACTTTGGCATGTAAGAATTCACTTCACAAGGTAAATAGATTGTTTAATACAAAATGGGGGAGTTGGAGGAAGGGAGAAAAGGAAGAAGAAAGGAATAATATAATTTTACTTGCATAGTCTTTTAATTGAAATGACCATGTAACACTGGAGAATTTTACATGAAAAATCAGTGAGCTATTGAGACCGGACTCATAATATGCAGCTGTCTCTCATTTGATTAACTAAGTGAACATATAGAAAGATATGGTCTCTGAAACATCAATTCCAGTTGAGTTAAACTGTGTATTAGAAGTCAGACTGACTATGTGGTTTAGACAAGGAGTCTTGCTCAAGCCACTTGCGAGATTCTTCCCATAGTTGAGTTTCAATACCTAGCTTCCTGAGCTCCATAAAGCCTTTCTCAACTGTAAATGGGATCCAAGCATAACAAAGTAAATCAATATTCTGAGTTAAAAAATATAGCACTTCATGTTACAAACAATTGAAATGAGAAAATTGAGGTTTATTTCATTAAAATACATGTTATGTCAGTTTTTAAGATGTGGCGAATGTCTGGCATTGAATCACTATACAAAGATTTTTGGGTCTGAATCATAATAGACTACATAATAGGGGGATCATGTCATATAAAGAACTCATTTTGAAGATCCCAAAATTTTAGGCATTGCTTTATGGTTCCTGGAATATATCCACCATTCACCATTAGTCTAGTTAAAAAGAGAAGAAGTCTATGAGGCAAACAGAGTCTTCAGATTGTTTGTCTCATAGAGAGAGAGAGAGAGAGAGAGAGAGGGAGGGAGAATACCATCAACTGCATCATGTGAAGTAGGTGACTTAGTTTGGTGGTTGATCCAAAACTGCAAACGCTCATCAGCTATGTCTGGTTCCAGCCCATGGATTTTTGCTCTTCTCCAGAAATATGTGAGCCAAGCCTACAAGAACATAACAAACAAGCATCCAGGCAAGCGCTCAATGTCAATGAAGTGGTTAGGAGCACATAAATTATATGCAAGACTTCCTTAATCGACCCAAGAAGATGAAGGGAGGTCCCTGATGTATTCCAATTCCTATTCAAAATTTCGCTTAGCCCCACAATCATTTTGTGCTGGTTTTGAGTTCTTAATACATGCCTACAACACATCAAGAAATCTATTTGATACTCACCTCCTTTTTCATCACCCAATATACTGTTTGTTTTAGAGATTTTAAATCAATAAAGGGCAAATGAGAGTGTCCCTTAAAGGTTTGAGCACAACAAATTTATTAAATTACCCATTCTTAGTACTTGTTTCATAAATGGTGATAAGGAGAAGACCCCACGTGCAAACCAAAATAGATAGAGAGATAATACGTGAACAGACGAGAATTTTCTTTGGACTCAAAAGGAGAATTTCAAACTGTAAAGGTGTCACCATACCTGCCTAAAAAGCACATCTTCACACTCTTCTGGACTCAATTCTGAATAAAAAAAAGTATTTTCTTTTAAATGGTGATTATAACATCAACATAACCAAAAAGATAAAAATTCAATAGACATGTTGTTTTAGTAAGGTTCATGAAGACAAGCATAAAAGTTATAAACATAAGCATTAGAAACTAGCACCCTGCTACTACAAATGCACGTCATAATATAACTAACATAAAAAAACGGGGAAGTGTGTATGACCCACACACACTCCTCAAAAACAAGGGAAATCATGATTTCCCTTGTTTTGGAAAGTGTGTACTATGTGTGAATTAAGTGATGTGCACTAGACATTTCCCTAAACCAAAATGTATAAGGTTCACGTATAAAAACAAGTACAAAACACAATGTTTTAATCCTACTAACTCAAATGGCAACGAGCTATATAAATGGACTTGAAACAAAAATATATAAACATGGAAAAAAAGAGTATATGTCATGCAATAAGCTTATTTGCACTCTGTAGGTTTCCAGTCGGAGCAAACTAAATTATTATCAATTTAGATTTACCATCTACTGAATGGACCAATGGCTTAGCTGAAAAAAAAGTAAGGTTTTTTCTATATGCACGATTAATGTAGTAAGCACCTTCTATCTTGTGTTATGATTTATTTCAAAAACAGTGAAAAATTAATGTGCAAAATAAACCACATGGAGTATCACCTCTCATCTAGCATAGATTTGTTTTAGATATTCTCAATCTTGCAAACTCATTTACTAAAATAAATTTATAAAAAAAAAATACTAAATGTGCAATCCCACTAGTTAGTGTAAAAGAAAAACTTCAATTTGAAAATGTGGTATGTGGCAAATTACCAAATGCTTCAAACTGTCCCTCACTTGGTAGCTTCACTTCATCTACACACATAATCAAGACAAGGGAAAAAGAGATTGTTAATCAACCAGGAGTCACTTATTATAATGATTTGAACCAGTAAACAAAAACATTCACTCATATAAGATAATTGGATTAATCAGTACTAGAATACAGTTTCAGTGTGCAAGACAGCTATCCAGTCTCAGTCGAATTTCACTTCTTAATTCATATGATAATCCTAAACTTTCTAGCACATTACATGTAACAAAGAGAAGCATGTGAGATTATCAATAATCAGTCATGAAACATTTTTTAATTCTCTAAATGAGAAGTGGGTGGAGATATGGTTCAAACTCAAGATTACCTACTCTAATACCATAATAAAAGTACTATTATTTAACAATTTTAAGTTGATAGGAAATGGTGAATTCAATTACTTAACCATTATTCTAATAGAACATTAAGAAAAGAATAAACAAATGATCCTTCCATATTGGTTCAGTTGTTTGATTAAATAAATTGCAATTTATTTAATTGCAGTGGTTTGATCCTTCCATGACACACTCACACACACCAAAAAATACCAGATTCCTATAATTCAAAATTTAACTGCTCTTCTATTGATAGGATGATATGTTCATGGTTCAGATACATTGTACTATGTACATGAGAAGTTCTGCCAATAATAATAACCTTATCATGGGATGCATACAACAGAACCGCAACAGCTTGCTGATAATAAAGTATCTTATTGTCTTCTGACCCAAAAGGGAGAAAAGAGGTTTCAATTGTAAAGCAATAATTAATTCCCACCTGTGCTACCAGATTTTAGTGAACTTGGGCGTCGTTTTTGTGCCATTTCAAGTGCCACTGCTTCCTCTACCTTTCAAATAATTACATTAAAACAGCTAGTTAGAAGAAACCAGTGTTTCAATTGTTAAATAAAATTACCGATCTAGAAAAAAATGCTTCTTTGTTTCTTGAATTGGATTACTAATAACAAAATATATAATGCTAGACTCACATATACAGTAACGTGGTGAACCACTTCTAAAAAAATAAAAGGTTTGAATAACATGGTTAAAAAGGGGAAAGAAAAGCAAGAGAGCAAGTTATATGTCTGAAAAGCTCTGCAACTACTGATTTATGTGTCAATTAATATAATGATATAAGTACATATCTGAAAATTGAAAGTCAAAATTTTCCAATAATTTCCATCTGAACTCCAAAAGTAATATGCTTGATTCAGTCAAATAAAAGTCCAAAATTCAAAGCCATTGAATGTATTAGGTTCTCTACTTAATGAGAACATATATAGAATGACCTTGCACTGTTGGCCACTTTACCATTTTGAATACAAGTATAACTTTAGTCCTTTGGGTAAACTCCTTCAGAGTAATATGTACTAAATTTATATTAAAACCTAGTAGAATTGTATTACAGGATGAAGGTTCAATTGTTTATTAGTCACTAAACAATGTCAAAGAAGTTACAAGTAAGAATATAGTCAAGCATAGAGAGCCGGTCTAAGGTATTTCAGAACATTCACATCTAACTTCATAAGTGACACTAAGTTGCAGCATGAAGATATTGATTGGATAAGGCAATTATCTTCTTTGAGAAAAGAGATGAATTACATAACTTTAGAAAGATTAAAATCAAAAGTCCAGGAGTCTGACGCACATTACAAAGAACAAATTCAAATTTATACTCTTCAAAGGTGTCAAGTGAAGAGGAAAAATAACTAATGAAGAAGCAGTATATGAAACTTAACCATCCAATATCAGGACATATCTCTCTGTACCCCTCGTCAAGCAGAACTACAGATTCACACATGCCCTCCTCCATTAGGAAGATCCAGGAGAAGACAGATGATATCTATAAACAAAATTTCAAGCATAAGGTTATGAACAGAAACCTTTAGTGAAGCCAGTTCCCGCAAACCTTTCTCAACTAAAAGTATGTTCTCAATATTTCCCTCTCCAGAAAGTCCATTCGAATCACTTGGAACCTTTTCTTTTTCCTCCAAATCATCATTTACTGATCAGCATGGAGAACAAAGAAAGACAGTGAGTTAAATTAAGGATCAAGTTGTGTCACAAAAATCAAAAGGTAAGGCAGGGCAGGGCCCTTTTTTATATTTAACTAGAAATTTTGCAACTCAATTTAGAATTTAAATGCTTCTAACTTTTGAGATATAAAATTAGTATTAATTTTGTACTTAATTACAAATTTTGCTACCATGTTCTTTTCAATTGATGATGTGGCTATTTAAATCAATCTAAAGTAGCATTTTCTCAATTTTTAATTTGTTTTAAAAAAAATGTTTCTGCCAAAACAATTATTGGGATGGGGCCCTTTTTTTATTGGTATCCGACTTTGTATTGTTTTGAAACCAATTATTCACTCACAAGATGGGGCCTTTTTTTATTAGGATGTGGCTTTTTTTTAATTGGGACAGGACCATTTTTATTGGGGCCTTAGGCCTAGGCCTTGAGCCGCCCCTAGAGGTGAGGTGGTAAAATCCCTTATTACCTTAACACAACCAAAAAAAAAAAGGGACCAACCATTCTTACCAATCTCCTCTTTGGCTCTCTGTCCTGCGGCTAATACAACATCAAACGGGAGAGGGGCAAAAGATGACCAGTACTCATATCTTGCCCCAGCAATCTCTTCATGTATACCTGCCAAAGTGTTCTAGTGGCCATCAATCATCTATCATCTAAGAAGTTTTCATGTTAAATGAGTTAGAAGGCATAACAGTGAATTTTATCCTCTTTTAATAATTTTTCATCAATCATCCAAGGAAAAGATTAAAAGTGATGAAGTCATAAGTCTAGACTATAGAGTCTTATTCAGAAACATCAAAACATAGGGAAAGCTACCCTTTTGGGCATTAGTTTGCAGAACTCAAAACATCCAAGAAACCTTCAGTTGGACAAGAAAATGTGGTTTTACCAAGATAACTTCAAGCGTAAATAGGGATAGACTGCATTTTCAACCTTAATAAAGGTTCCAGGATCACATATTCAATGGCTTACATTCGGTTTAGTATACTAGACTAGACAGCCATGAGCCATCCACTATGGTCAGTAGCATTTAAGTGTTACTACTAGTTTAGGCTGTTCTATGGTGTCTTTGGAAGCAACTTCTATGAAGGTTGAATTCCAGGGGCCTTTATTATGACATTTTTAATCATTCATAATTGCTGTTAGAGGATGTAAATATATGTATAACAGTTCTAACAAGTTCAAAATTGGTATTCAGTTATATATATATGTTTATAATTCTAAGATGATATTGAATAGGTAAGATTGCAACTAAGATCCCCTATGCTCATAAACTCATGCAATCTATGTATATCAACTCAACTAAGCCCTACTCTCAATTAGATTGGACTCAGTTGTAGATTCTCCCTTTTTATATAAGGCATGGAAACTGTCAATTTTCTGAAAGAGTTGCAAAAACAATATCAATTTACCATGTTGAACACAGAAACTCCAATACCGAGCAAGCCAACACCTTTTTAGAACAACTTCTTCCTAAGATAAAAACTGCAAATCACATTACTATGGCATAAAAGAATTCAGAAACCAAAATTTTATATATATATATATATATGGTAAAAAGTGAGTACAGACCATCTCTTCCTGGGTCAGTATCATTCTCTGAGTCATAATCCGAAGTGATTTTAATTCATCCTCAGCTTCTTGCAGCTGCTCCAAAGCATATGTTGCCTCATCCCTTGCACTCTAAGTCAAATTTTCATGAAATATTTAAATTTAAATTTCACAGGACATTACTATGCCCTACTAAAGAAGAGTAGAAGAAAAATATAAAGAAAAGGACAAACATACAAGCTAGAAGTTCTGGATACCTCAGCTTCTGTCCGAAGGGCAATGATCTCACTGCTACTACCATGATTTTGTGCAGCAACTCTCAGAGCAGCCTGCAAGGAAAACTATGTTCATGTACCATCTGAATAGTAAAATATACCCCGTTAGACTTCGAAACAGCAGAGACACACTGTCTACAACATGGTACTCTTTTAAACAAGTAGTATTAATTATGTGACATATAGTCATATATTTGAAGAAATCCATAGAATCAGTCCAGTAGTCTATAATGTGATGAAATAGGCACACCTCATGCTGTTCATGTTAAAAATTTGAAGCTAGTAAACTTTTGGTATACACTTAAGCACCAAGGTCAGAGGGGTGCAGAATTTTCTTAGTGACTGAATTCCTAAGGTCTGTCCTATTTTCTATTGGTCACATTCCTTTAATGTAATTTAAACTCTTAACAGCATGTAGGTTCTAGAAAACTAACATGAAGAATCAGCATGCTCATCAAAATTGTTTTTGATGAAATATCAGCTTTGCTGACTCTTGCCTAACTAGTACTTTGGATTCATTAATGAGTACAAAATATCATGTTTCATAATATGTTTACAAGTTGAAATTTTATCCATTATTACACCTTTTAAGATTTATAAAATTTCCAAGACAAGTGAGTAAGTTTGAAAATTGCTCTTGTTATGTTTATATATCAATTGAGATTTATTTTAACAAGCAAAGTGATATTTCCGAACATCTGAAAGAACTTTCTAATGATGCAATAACACTATTTTATTTGTCTTTTATTTTTTAGAACAAATCAATTTCCTAATAATGATAATGAGCAAAAAGTGAGTTTACTTAGCAACCCTATATAAAACAGCTCTATTTTTACCATTTTAAAATTTTGCAACAATTTGACAGATCTTGAGCGATATGTTAAAATCGTGCATGTTGCTTGTTTGGATTGACTCTACTAGCATGAACCAAAGAATGTGTCACATATGACACTGATTCATATCTTGATTCTGTAGAATAAATGCATTGAGACATGCAGGATTTAATCCATGTTGACCTAGTAACTTAAACTTATGCATATAACTTGTAAGTGCACATACTATATATTTGTAAGAAAATGAATTTCCAGTAAATTATATGACCAATTTACACTGGTGGAGCTGTGTGGTAATAGAGATAGCAACAGTATTGGAACTACAAACCTCCCTTTGCTGCAGGGCTGCCTCCTTTCTGAGGAGTAACCAGAACAAAAATTAGTATACAAAATAAATTAATAAATTGAATTGACAAATACAAATGAAGCTTGAAGCTTGCCTGCTTAAATGACGAGCTTCTAAAGTTACACCTTCTCCAAAATTAGCAATCTAAAGCAAAACATATACGGTTAGGGAAATAGAGACCCAATCAATACTAGAATATGTACACCACAAACAATAAGATTGAAAGAACACCAAAACTGGGACAGAAGACTTGGAGTGGTAATAGCCAGGAGTTAAGACTAACTGCATTCAAACTTCATATATAAGTAATTATTTATATACTATAAAAATGACTTCCTTACAAACATATGATAATATGTGAAATAGAACATTTCTGCATACCTTCCTTGAGATGAAGTTTCAATAAATATCTTATGGGCAATGAATATTATTTAACAAGTAACTAAGCTATGTCCATCACATATATATCTCTCTATTCTTCTGCATAGTCCAACACATCAACAAGTATGCTTACGCAATCATCCAACAAATAAGCAAACTTATTCTTAAATTTGCGATAACGAGTGGAAAATGTAAATCCATTTTATTGCATTGATTCATATATTGCAAGTACCTGACTTTAAAAGTGAAAATCATGCATAAATTAATAACAGTTATCCACCTAAATGTCACCCCAAAATAAATGGCATGGTTTTTACCTATCTAAAAAAATAAGAGAGTGGAATATTTGCCATTTGATATAGTTATGTAGAAACATCCTCGATTTTTTTTTTTTTTTTTTTTTTTTTTGCTTTTTTCACTACAAAAAATTACCTGTTTCTCAAGCTGCCGAGCTCTCTCCTCTGCTTCCTCACTCCTCTCCTCTGCAAGTCGAAGCTGGGGAGGCACATATCAGAATAGGTTGCCAAAACAAATATATGATACAATATCTTTATTAGACCATTGGACCACTAAATGTTCTTCTGATAATAAATATTTTTTTTTGAGCAAATGCTGCTGCAATAGCAATATCGGCATGACAAGTGCTCAATTTGATCATATCTAATTGCTTGGAGATTACTATTGCAGAACCCCCCAAACATTATGTTGGTGCTTCAAAAGCTGAAGAAAATTGGGTTGATTTGCTCAGGTATAATGTGATTCTTCTTTATAGACAGCCAGAGTCATATACTTAAACAATATAAGAATGAAGTGAAAAATATGTTGGGATCACCTTTTCAAGTAAACTTTCATTTTCTTCCTGTAGCATATCAAGCTGCAATGAAATTCACACCTCATTAAAAGATTCTCAATAAATACAAAAACAATTCACAATGATCCTAATTACTAAGGCTAGGTGAAAGATGAAGTGTATTCTTAGCCAAAGACATGTATTAGCAACTTGCAGGCATCACAATAAAAGTCAGTAACTAACCATGGACCTTAAACGCACATATGATATCATCTTGAAAAGCAGCCATACCTCATCTTGTAGAGCAGAAGAATATTGATTACTAGTTTCTTTTAGGTTCATACTCCCAAAATCCAGTGACATCCTGATCATTGTCCAAAACTACAGAGGATTAGTTGCACAAGCAGTAATTGCTAAAAGGAATTTAGATTATTTCAGAAGCCAAAATTGATGAATATGTATATTTTGAATCACCTTTATGTCAGTATGTAGGGTAGGGATGGATTGAAAAACTTTATAAAATAAGACATTCATGACAGAATAATAGCCAAGCTCTTAAAAGTCACAGGCTCACTGTAATGATAATGAAGGCATGGACAGCTCACTTCTGTTGTATAACTGTCTCAATGGCAAATATTATATCCTCATAGAATTCAGTATTGTTTGGACTTCGAAAGTCAGGTTAACAGGGAAAGACCTCATTGAATGTATAAATGGGAAACAAACACGTAATAAAATATTAAGATTCAGTTCTTACCCCTCAACAAGAGGAAGAAGATATTTTGTTTTTTTCATAAGAAAGTAAGTTAAAGAAGAAGATGACAACGAGTCAGTGATGATGACATGATTCTTCACAAGAAAGGTATACAAGTTCAGAACTTCAATATACCTTTTATCCCTTCGATTATCAATAGGAACATCTGGTGGAATATTAGAAAATGTTGGCCTTAGTGATATAGGCACACTAGATGGTACCAAGGGAACTGGCTTGACACCTAGAAGCGGACGGGCAGCTGACGTAGAACGAGCAGATGGAGGTTGTTCAATGGAATTGGTGGGCAGAGAAGATCGGCCAGTTGTTACAGCTCGAGCAGATAGAGGTTGTTCCACAGAGTTAGAGGATTGGGATGGCCGGCCAGCTGATATTGAACGACCTGAGGATGGTTGTTCGACATAGTTGACAGATAGGGATGATCGACCACCTGAGGAAGAATTCACGGGTGGAGGTTGTTCTTGAACTGAAGGAGCTGGCTAATAAAAACAACATTGAAGAATCAACTAAAAATAAGATTATCGAGTAATATTACATTAAAATATCAATACAACTGCTAACCAAAATACAATCATAAAAAATGCCAAGTGCTATATTCTCTTCATCCTTTTAGAAAACCTTAGTACGATAACAAATAAGAATGACTGAAATTCAGTGTATACCGTAAATATGAAATAGTAATTTACAAATGTTCTAATGCCGGAGATTGTCATCCATTATGATCATTTTAATATTCATCGTCCAAATGTTAAGTTTATCACGTTCATGGTCGTAGACTGTCTAAAAATACTTGGCTTTATTGTGATACAGTGCAATGTAAGTAAAAAGAGAAGGAACTACCCTGATCAGTAAGGTACACTACTACTCGTCAAGACAATATAATTAACACTCTCCTACATGATAATACCAATATAAAGAATTTCAATTTTATTCTGATAGTACAATAGTTGGAGTTCATAAAGAAAAGCATACATGCTTTTTTTACTTCAAGGTTTCAAAGGAAATTCAAAACAACAACTAGTACATTATCATCTCATGAACATAGTAAAGCAGATCACTGATATCATTAACCATGAAAACATAGATTCTCATATTCATAACTACAAGAACCCATGTTCCTTTTACAACTAGGCATAGATATTAGGCCAATTACCAAAGGAGAGCGAGACCGCATTGACCTTCCACCTGCAAGCCCTATGCTCCCTACACTCACTGTACTATAATCATTGAAAAGGTCATCCTCCTCATCGTCCTCATCAGCTTGTTGATGTGCCATCACCTGCGCAAGCCTCTGTGCCGCGGCTTTCTGTTTCTTTAGATTTGCCACCCCAGTAGACCCTGACCGTGCATGGCGGTGCAGTGGTGACATCATTGGGGATGATGGCGCTCCCGGCGTCCCTACTGTGCTCTTCTGCCTGACATACACAGGTCTCATTCTGTCCATAGCTACTGCTATTGAAATCCAACAAAAAAAATAAAACCCAAATGAGAAAACAAAATGATTCAATAAGGATTGTGAGCATTCACGTACACAACCATTCATATACAAAAAATACAGAAATCTTTATGAAACCAACCTGATACAATGCTAACGCCTCAGGTTCTTTGTATGATAATAGATGAACAAGTTGATCTTCTAGTTAAAAAAATTGGTCATCAACTTTTGTTTAGAAAAAAAAAAAAAAAAAATCAGAAACACCAATGATCTTCCATGCAAAAAAAGTTGAAATTCAGTATTTGTAACCTCTTTCCAAATTGGACTTTGATAATAATCAAACTGAAATAAACTCAAAATAATTTTTCAAAAAAAAAAGGGTGGAAATTTTCAAGGCTGTTTTAATATTTTTATGATTTGATTTTGGGGTCTCATTGCTAAAGCTGGAACCAATGGGATCCAAAGGGAGGGAGGTGAAAGTGGAGGTTTTGGCGTAGGTTATGCCACGTTTGGTTTGAAGAAGTAACGGCCAATTTGGTTATTTTTGTTACGCGCGCGCGCGTACACATACATATATATATATATCTATACTACTATTTAAGGGACTGTACCTGTTTGGATTGGATTTTTTTTTTTTTCCAAAATACCCATATTTCCCTAAGTTTAAGTAAAGGCAAAACTAAAGGATAATTCAGTAAAATTACGTCTTTTAACTCCTACTAAAACATTGTCAACAAAATAGGACCACTTTTTTTTTTTGTGATATATATATATATATATATACATACACATGTTCCTAACTTCCTATGGCTTGGTCTGTATTTTGACAAAGATTTTAATCGTACCATACTACCCCATTTAAATATATCATTTTTATGGTCAATTGCCCAAAAGAAATAGTAGGAAGGAAAGGATAAAAGGATTTGATGGTTTTAGCCTTGCAATTTCAAAGTCTACAATTATTCCAACAAGAAGAAATTCATTTTTGTTCAAACTTTAAAGTATCCAAAATGCTACCTAACAAAATCATAATAATTGTGAAGGTAAAAAAAAAAAAAAAAAAAAAAAAATAGGACAGGCGGATTTTTGTTTTGGGCTAAATGATAATAGTAGTTGAAACTATGAGGAAATCTACTTTTGATTTTTTTTTTATAGAAAAAGTTGAAAACTTAAAAATACTTTTTAGAGGTAAGATAATCCATGTCTATCCAGCTACCTCCTCCATTCCCCATTATTTACCTAAATAAGAAAGCCCCCATACAAGAGATAATTCTTAAGTAATTGCATCAATGCTTCTAAAATACAAAAAGTGATAATTTACACAATATGACATGAAAAACTCTCACATCAGATTGTCTATAAGCAACAATAATCATGTAAATATGCATAGCTACTGTAGTTTTGTATAAATTACTCTATTAATTTTATTTTCTTCTCTCTTCTCTCTCTTCTTGCGAACGTCCTAAATAATAATAAAAAATGCAATAAAATGAATATTTTATTGAAATAAATGTTTAAAATAGATAAACTGGTGTTAGTACTTTGTAAAAGTGATCGTGTAAAATAAAAAAAGTAAATTTTTTTATAAAATAAACAAAATTTTATAAAAGCATTGATACAGTTCCTCTTAGTGAGTTATAGTGAGTTAGGAAGAGCTTTGACTTCCTCTTTTTAACTTAACTTTTTTGAAGAAATTATCATAACCACACACACACACACACAAAGGTTAAAATAATATTTTTAAAACACAATTTTAATTATAATTGTAAAAGGATAAAAACAACATTTTCACGATTGTAATTGAAATCTTATAATCAAAACAGGATTTTATCCGCATCTCATGTATATAGTGTATAACTATTACTTTAACTTTTGCTCATTTCACATGGAGCTATGCTATCCTAGGATCACAATTTTTTAGGCAATTTTTGCTCCCAACTCTCCGAATAAATGATAGAGATATCCCACCACTTTTTCGCCTCTCACAACCCACGACAAAAGTTGTGTAACGTGTTATGATTGCAGGATTTTTTTTTTTTTTTTTTTCCACACAGTTCCAACCTATTCAGTCTTTCTTTCATTTCTTTGACTCAAAATGCCAAAAAAAAAAAAAAATTCCAAACTGTCAGTCTCATTGAAGATTAGATGACAACACGCGCTTTGCACGATCAACTTTGAAACTTTGAAAGTTGTAGAACCCATTGTCTGCCTCTTATCCTCAACAACATAAAAAAAAACAGAGCAAAACAAAGTTTGTTTTTCTGGTACCTTAACTGCATAGTATATCATAAACTCTCTGCACCCAGGGTTAGGGTTT
This sequence comes from Lithocarpus polystachyus, assembly GCA_033629205.1. NCBI lineage: Eukaryota > Viridiplantae > Streptophyta > Magnoliopsida > Fagales > Fagaceae > Lithocarpus > Lithocarpus polystachyus. The sequence continues at coordinate 25,250,164 of CM066164.1, read as the reverse complement.
GTTGTTTTTTTCCAAATCCTTCAATCAAATTGTCTCAAATGCGAGATCTCCAAGAATCACTCACAGTCTCTGCGCTCCCAAACCTACCAATCACAGCAGCTCCATCGCCAATTTCTCCAAGGTTCTACGACTGGCTCTTCGAGTGCCATGGGTTCTGGCACAACGTGGCTCTCATTGTTCCCAACCTTCTCTTCATCTTCTACTTGTCGTTTCAAGCAAAGAAGAGCCTCTCCAAGCTCACTCATGGCCGCTCTTATGTGATCATCGCTTACTACGCCTGCCTCTGGCTTGCTAGCTTGCTCAATTTGATCTGGTGCACTTTTCAGGTTCTGGGTTTTCTTTTTCTTTTTTTCTTTATGATTTTTTGGATTTGTGTGATGGGTTATTGTAAATTTGACTTCTTTTCTGTTTTGGGTTCTTGAAATTTTGGGTTTTTTTGTAGCTCAGTTTAGTGGCTGAACTTTGTCTTTTGTGGTGATGGGTTGCTTTCTGGGTTGTTAAATTTAGTAGCTGAATATGCCTTGGTGATTCCCTTTTTGGGCTTCTTCAATTGTGGTGGTTGCTATATGGGGGTATTAATGGCTGAATTTGTTTTTGATTTTGGCTTTTAGCTCTTGTCTTTTGTTTGTGATTTTTGAATTTGGACTCTTGTTCTTGGATTTAGTAACTGAACTAAAGATGACTTTCCAAAAATATGTTATGGATTCTCGTTCAATAGTTGGGATTTTTAAAATCATAAAAATATGTTAAGGGGATATGCTTGTGTGTTTGAGCTAGTGCACATTGTACACAGAAAAGGAAGAAAAGTGGGAAAAAGAAGAAGAGAGAGTTAATTCTTGTGGTTGATTCCTTGAATGGGTTTAGTTGTTAGTGGGTCTGTGGGTGTATATTTGGATAATTTGGGCGTTTAATTGGGTTTAGTTACTTTATTTGGGGTAGTAAAATTAGGCTGTACAAACTTGTGTCTTTGGACTACCATCAAGCTGTTATTTATTTGTTTTACCTAAAAAAAAACAAAAAACTAACATCAAGCCGTATGGTTTATTTGAGTAAAACCAAATTACTCAAGAATCTGAATTGGAATACTGAATATGGTGGTTTCCTTTAGTGGAAACTACTACGAAATTTACTGTGAAGATCATCTTTATTTTAGTCAGAGTACCTGAAAGATTAATGGAGGAACTTTGGTGGCCAATAGAACTTTGGATTTGATCACGTGTACTTGTTAGAAAAATTAAATATTTGATCTGTGTGCAGGTTGATATCTAAAATATGATTGAAAAGTACTTTTGGCTGCTAATTTCTGCACTTGGAAGAATATAAGAATGGTCTTGTGGCGTATGAATGTTTGGTGGCAACCAATGTAGAGATTGAAAGGAGTTAGGAAATGCACAAAAGAAAGAATAATGTTAAAAAATATAATCTTATTTACTTACGAAAATAAGTTTAGAATAGGAATGTAGAAGGCGTAAAAATTTTCTGTTAAGGGCCATCCTCTTGCATAGTCAGTTGGTCACATTTTGCTGATGCTCTTGAAGCTTGATTGTTTCTGTAACTCTTTCTTTTCACTTCAAATTTATGGTTCCAACAAGTGTAAACTTTGATTTACCTACATGTTCTTATCTAGTTTGTATGCACTTGTAATGTTTAACTTAATGATTTGGGAAGCAAACCTTTTGTGCTTAGCGCTATTTTATCACGGTTGTTTCAAAATTTCTTCTTAATTTCAAACCATTGCACATTGACATATGTCATGCCAGTGTCCGATTTTCTTAAATTGGTTTTGTTATGCAACAAGTTAGATGCCTTCTCAGAAACCCATGCACAGCTCAATTTTGTTTGATCACACATGCTAGGCAACTGCTACTAAACCTTGTTTATTGTTTTTGCTATCTAAAATCCTCTTTGTTGGACATTTCCTGGTGTTTTAGCTAAGAATTGGATTATCTTTGTTGACACAGGCATGGGAGTGCACTCCTGGAAAAGAACTAGTTTGGAATCTCTTATCTTTGTTTACAACATCTGGAATGCTATTTTTGGAAGTAAGTTTGGTGGCTTTTTTGTTCCAAGGAAATCATGTGAGTGGATTAGAAGCTTTGACAAAGACATTTGTGGTCTCAGGGCTTATCATTGGTTTAGATTTACTTCTAAAGGTATTTCTTGATTTCTGATCTGTGTGCGTGTGTGTGTGTGTGTATACATATGTATCTTATAAATAATGTATCTTAATGCTAGTACTTAAGTATGGATTAACGTCAATATTTCCTTTTTAATTTTTTCTTAACAAACTTGTTGACATTTTTTTCCAGGCAATTTATATGTTCGGATTTGGGATCCCATTATTCATTGACAGCAATGATCATACACATCCATTGAAGTGGAACTTGTGGGTTATTCATAGGCTGGTGCTGACTGCAGTTTATGGCTTCATACTGTTCATGTACCATTCCAAATGGAGAGAAAGATTACCTGGTAAGTTTGTCTGACATATGCAAATTGTTACAGTTGTCTCATATCAATTTCATGATTGTTTAATCTTGGGTTTTTTTTTTTTTTTTCTTTAAATTATCTGCAGCAAGACCTGCATTCTACAACTATATTGCTGTCATGTTCTTGATGAATGCTCTTGCATTATTAGCTTGTGCACTTACTGGAAGTGGGGCTGGTTTTGGGTTCTGGTAATTTTTATTCAATCTCTTTCAAACAAATAATTCCACAGAAACATCTATTTCAGAGTCATTTTTCTAATGGCCTTTTTTTTTGTTGCTAAATCTTTTGTAACAGGTTGTATGGCGCCACCATTGTTTGCTACCATGCCTTCTATCTTCCTCTTCTATATGTAACATTCCTTGCAGACTTTTTCCAGGTCATCATCATCATTTATTCATTGTGGCATTTATTTTGTAAAAAATATGTTTTCATTGATCTCAATCAACCCCCAAACCTTTTTAAATATAATTTGTAAGATTATATTGTTTTAAATTGATGTTTTCTTGATGACCACAGGAGGAAGATTTACATTTAGAGAATGTATACTACTCGGAGATGAAAGATGCTGGTTTCTTTGATGGTGACTGGGAGTGATATGGTTACTTCTGAATCAAAATATGATCTTGTGATCATACTCTGTAAATGAAAGTAAATATGTACCAGAATTGCAAACTGTTGAGATGTAAGGGATGCTTATAATGTTTGTATGGCTTCTTATCTTTTTCTCATTTCACTTCTTTTGCAAATGTTGCTTCCCTATTCAAAAAGCTAATAGTATGAAGTGTACCTTGTCTACATATATACTTTGCATTATATATATTTGGATATATGGTGAAATAGGTGCAAGCATGGGATTTTTCAAATTCCAAAATGCATAATAATTACTAATGTAATGATAACGTCATGGTGTTTTAGAGTAAAAGTGGGGGGCACATTTTGTTTATCTGTACAATCCACTTCCATCTCCTCATTTGCTATAACTTGTAAATTTGCCTGTACCATGTGGTATGGTTTCTTTTGGCACGTAGGATTCAGTTTGCTTCATGTCAAGTAATCATCTTTATTATGGCAGATTGATGAGAAGTGACAATGGCTTTTAGGCTGATTGGCAGTTCTTATGTAACCACTTGTGAAAGGATTTCTATAGCAGATTTGGTGGGTGGGGGGGGGGGGGGGGGTGTGTTGGTTTGTGTTGTTGGAGGTTGTTGAGAAAAAGGCATCAGGTTTTCTGGCAATTTCCTTCTTGATCGGAGGTGGACTAACTGCCGGCCCTAGGGTTGTTAACAGGACCTACTCACATTCACAGTTTTAAGGCTTTTAGCATTCTTTGAAACACTTTGATTTAGGAATTAGCTTCGAAGGTAGTAGGAAGAGGGCATAAGATTGGCAACCTAGCACACCACACACCCCCCCCCCCCCCCTCTCTCTCTCTCTCTCTCTCTCTCTCCCAGTATGTGTAATTTGATAGTGCTTCCATATGACTGGCATCAAAGCCTGCCCTTCGACAGTGTGTCACTCCTCAACGTGGACTTTTGATGTGGGAGATAGGGACAGGGATATAGGGTGCCACTGTTGTATTGCAGGTTTGCAGCTCTTGCTTAAACCGCATTGAGGGTATGGACTAGCATATCAACTTAATGATCAAGTTCTTGTGTAAAGTATGATAAAGTATGGGTTCTCTAGATAGCTCAATTAGTAAAGTTTTTTGTCATCAAATAAGAGATTTTGGTGTCTTGGCCTAATCATAATAAACAATTATTATGAAATGGACATCATAAGTTTGAAATACTATTGGGCCTCATGTTATCAACTATAGGCTTGGAATTCTATCATCAACTATACGTTTAGGTTTGGATTCTTTGGAATACTATCGTTCTCTTATGTTATCAGCTGTGTTGTTTCCCTTATGTTATCAGCTATGTTGTTTCAAATCTATGATAGGATTGCTCCACTCTTTGGACGTTAGTGGTTATCTTAGTATTTTTGGTAACTTATAGTCCAAGATTATCTGCTTTGTATGCCATTTTCATCTCTTTCTTTCTTAAATTAATTAAGAATAAGAAATGGATTGATAAGACTCTCAAACTGATCAACTTCAAGAGCCCATGGAACGAATCCCAGTTCACTTTACAAATCAAATTCCGTGATGGCTTAGTTGAAGCCTAACAGTATGCCATTCAGAAAAGTTGTTGAGTAATAAGCAGCAAACACTATTCCTGAATCATCATGTAACACACACCATTCCATCTTTTCGGATGCAATTCCCAGGAACAGGGACTGCAAACTGATTAGTCAGGTCCTTGCCTGGCGTGGTGTTATGTCTATTCATAGATAGATTTTGCTCCAGGGCTAACTCCTTTGTTAATAGGGTAGGCACGGTGGGAATGGTCATATATATAACCCTTTTTTGCGGAGAAAGGGTCATATGTGTAACATTGCACAACTAAATAACCTTTATGCTGTCAATAACCTTTACCTTAAACATTGAGGGCCATTCTTCATTTGATCATAGAGTGCATAACCATTAGCCATTAGGCTAGAAAAAAAAAGGCAGTATTTTAATGCAAAGACATGTCTTCATAATTTAACAACCAACTTGTTCCTTTAAGATTTAACAAACACAAGATCTGATTTCATTACTAAATTGCTGTATAATCCACATTCAGCAGGCTAAAACATGACAGCAGTAAAAACCACTTTCGATGTAGGTTGAATGTTACTTCGATGCGCCCTTTTGCTCACTTTTTCTCAATGAGTTTCTCAATGAGATCTGCTGCATCCTGAACAGTTGCAATGCTCTGGGCACTCTCCTCTTCTACACTGATCCCAAATTCCTCCTCGAGTCCCATCACGATCTCAACCTAAAAAGGTGTGGAGTGTCATATGTTAAACAGGCACCACCCAAAAAAGTTTAGTTGACTTTACAAGCAACCAATTAAAACTAAAAATAACTTGGACAGAAGGGAATGAAATCAAAGCATTTCCTCTCCCTCTCTCTCCTTATGGAACTGATTTTGATTCATGACTTAAAAATAAAAAGTCTCTACACTAAGTCCTGGCATTCATCATATCACCATCACTTACCCCTATGATCACTAAATGACAATTTTGGCAAAGAAGTTACATATCACTTTTAGATTAGTGCGACAAAATCCATGAGAAAATAGATGAAGAGGTGAAGTTGAGAAAATAAAAATTTAATGGTACATCAAGCAATGCTATTAACCTGTGCTCATAGGACATAAGTGGGTGCACTTCAATAAACAAGAAAAAACCATCACAATTAGAGAAAGGTGAAATTGTGTAAAATTGTTGTCAGAATATCTAATAGTATTGTGTAATTGTTGACAGATAATTGCTTGGTACCGTGTCAAGTGAGTCAGCCCCAAGTGCTGCAAATTTTGACTCGCCAGTAACTGTAGAGTCATCAGGTAAAGCCAGCTGCTTCTTCACTATATTACACACCTTTTCTACGGTCTCTGGTTTGGCCTGCTCATTGACATTTAAAACATTTATTATGACTTGCATATTTTCAAGAGAATTTGCATAAAATGCACAAGATTCACAACATAAAAGCCAACAAGGAGACAGAAATAAAACGCATAGAATTTCCATAGTGCTGGTGCACTCCACAAGATGACAGAAGTCAATTGTAATTTATGAGTCATTGAGATGCTTTAACATAACATCGACCAATGTTGTGAGGATATTAAGAATATAACAATATTAACATATCCATATAAAATTTCTTGAACACCCTCTGGATGATCCACATTATAAAGTCCCAATAATCAGATGATGGGGTTTCCATATCAAATAATAAATTCCTACAATGAGCTTCAAGAACATTCCACATCTGCAGAAAACTGATACTATTGGCATAAAATTAATAGGTAGTGGAGTTTCATCACTTCATGACTTCCACATAAGAAATACTATGTCATCCTTGATCTGTTATTTGAGTGTTACATCATGATCGATACTTTATTTTAAGGAAAGATGTGGCTCCATAATTAACCTAGGGTCAACATGAGCAAAGTTGCACCCCTCTAGTCTTACATTAGAACTACAAGGATGAGGCACCTACCACCTATTAAAAAGAATTTTTAAACCTGCCAGACACAGAATTAGGAATTTGTGATATATTAATTCTGTGTTTGACATCATACTTGGAGTAACTGAGTATTTTATTCAGCTTCCAATCAATTGATCATAAATTCAAAATTGATAAGAACAAATAGTGTCCAAATTTTCTATCAATATAGCCAAAACTTAATTCAATTTGCTTTGTCATATAGAAAAACAGATTTGGTGGTCATACAAGACAAAGTAAAAAGCTCAATGAACAATCATGGACCCAATTCAATTCGGTGGGATCTTTCATTCACATTTTTTTCCATAAAAAACGTTTTATAAAACTCTTGGACTCCCAAATTTGGAGTATCTTACATTCACGCAATTCACAGGGTTCAACAAGAAATCGATATTTTACAAGAAAAATACTCCATGAGCTAAAAACTTACAGCACAAGAAACCTGAAGACGAACTGGCAGTGGCCGCATCCTAAAAGAGAGGCTGCTTCTTCCATAATAAGAAAGCGAAACTGGCTTCAAACCAGAAACCCTTAGCGTTGCCTGTTTAACACATTCAACCACAAGAACCTCAATTGAATAATTTACATCAGAAAAATAGAGTAAAAAATAATAATTAAACTACCTCCAATTTTTGTAAGGCAAAGTACAAAGTTTAGAATGCGAAAAGGATAGTGCTATTTCCACACCTATATTGGGCACTTCCAAAGCCACACCAGGCCACGTGTCATAGAGGGTTGTGCAAGCAGTCATTATCGGTGTGGAAATAGTAATTCCTTTGTGTAAATTTTTTATTTATTTATTTTTATTTTATTTTAAGTTTATGAGCCATGAAGCTGGGCATTTTATAGTAATCAATAATCACATTCGTTTACTAGTAGCATATTTTAATTTTCTTTTTATTTAATGTTTTAAATATTTGTAACAGACTATTCACAACACACTAATCACTAATGTTTTAACTTTTAAGAAATATTTATGGGGTTAGGGATTCTTCTAAATCAAATCACATATAGCACATAGAAATGAGAATTGGTAAAACGAAACCCACATAACATAGAATATCAAATCCCACGGGACAAATCAAAATTGCAATGGAACTCAGATTAAGCTATAATACTGAAAAGTTAATTGACAAAAATAATAGGAGATTTTATTAAGGATTGGCAAATATTTTGATGAGAATAAAATTTGAGGTGGGGACATTAAACATAAACATACCAAGCCATGTTGGAAGGAGTAAGAAGGGCGAGAGTGCATGGAGATCAACGGTGATGCACCGGTTGTGGCTGCCATTGGATGATTCTACAGAAAGAGAGAGAGAGAGAGAGAGAGAGAGAGAGAGAGTTCAGAGTTTTGATGTTGTTTTAAGGTGTAGTGCGTTGCATATATAGGAGGTTTAAGTTTAAGTATAGTTGTTGATGTTGAGTGACAAAGGTTTCAAGGGGTTCGGAGATTCCAAGGTTGGAGGTTTTGGGAGGTTTTGGGTTTTGGACACCTGTCATTTGCTGTCGTTTATTTAAAATGGTGGTGCTGTCAAATGTTACAGACTGGAAGAGCCACATGTGGGCCGGCTTTGAAATGGACTTTAGTATAGTTGGGTTGTAGTCTGTTCTTTTGTATTTCTAGCTGTAGTGGGCTTAAATAGTTACTTGGAGGGTTTCTTGTTTTTGTTTTGAGAAAAAGGGTAAGAGAGGCGACATGGTGGCGGCTCTAGTACTAGGAGATCAGTAAGACTAAGAAGATGTATTTTGGGAAAGAAATGAATGTTGCAATTTACGCAGTTTTCTTTGTTACAATTTGTCCATAGTAATAGAAAGAAAATAAAAGATAAACTATTAAGTTAATTAGGCATATTGTTTTTTAATGCAATGAACATAATAAATGTTTCAACAAAAAAAATTTTTTTTTGAGAGATAATTACAACATGCTGCTAACCCCGCAACTTGAATTATTTCCCCCTCTAAACCCCCAAGCACTCTATACTTGGAAATCACCATTGTTTCTAAATACAATAAACATATTAATTATTGTTTTTAAGTAAATTTTAATTATTACTGCTTAGAATGTTTTTATTTATTAGTTTATGTCTATACTCTTTTACCACAATTTTATTTAACAATTCAACTTCACTTTGATAACTATTGGTCGTTGTAATTGTATTAAGAAATTTTTTTTTGTTGTGTTAACATTTGCTTGTGTATTTACTCAATCACTCCCCTATCCCAAGCCCCTAGTCTCTTTTTTTTTTTTTTTTTTAAGAATCACCATCTATCTAATTGTTTAATTTCCTTTTAGTGTTAACATTTGCTACCCACACCCCAGTCTCCACTCAAGAAATAACAAAGTAAAAGCACATTCAAATTCAGCCACTCCACTTACATATTTGGTCAAGAGTATAAATTAATTGAGAAGTGTTTTGTCTACAACATTTTCACAATAATCCTAGATGGTAAGCTGTTATGGATTCTAATTTGAAACCACTATTAAAATTACTTTTTTAACCAATAATAACAGCCAATCTGAACCTATCACTTAAAATTTCTTGTAAAAGTATTGTGAAAATGTTATGGACATAACATTTTTCAAATTAATTATAACTTCATTTGCAAGAATAGATTGTTTAGAGAATCATAATCAAACTTATATCAGTTGAACTTAAAAAAAAAAAAAAAAATTAGAGTCACGGTGTTCAAAATTTTATTTTAGGAGGTCAAAAGTCAATAAAAAAAATTTATAATTAAAATTAAAATATTTTATATAAAAAAAAAAAATTTGGCCATCTCAAATGACGCCGCCCCTGACGGTCGAAGGTGGCTTTTTTACTTGGGTATAATTATTGTAATATAATATCCTGTCAATTGAAATTGGGTGTGTGAAACAAGAAAATCGAATGAGTCCTTGTGTGGCCCAGTTCCATGCACCAAAGGCATTAGTTGGTATTATTATATATATATAGAGTTGGTCGATATGCTTTTAATAAAAAAATATGTCCTGCAACAAATTTATGTATTGGATTTGGATGTCTAATCATCATTTACGTACTTCACTAATGGTTTTTAGAATAAAATTTCATTTTGGTAATGCAAAACTTTTGTAATCACATATGAGCAAATAAACTCGGCCAAAATCATAGGCCAAACTAGCGTAATTAACTTTCTCTCTTCTTCTTTTTCTTAAAAAGAAAAAAAAAAATTCTCTTCTTCTTTGTTTTATTCGAATTTTGTGAAAAATGAATTTACAAGGAAAAAGAAAAAAGAAAAAAGAAATATTGAATTTTCAGTTGTGCGGTTCTAAGGCCTACAATCCACTATTTCATATTATTTTGCAATACAAATCTCTTTCACAGAGGCTCTCTCTATATATACACATTCTTGGGAGACAAATTTCAACAATTTTTTAATCTATATTTATTTCTGGAGCCATTTCCTTCCTTTTGTATCTTATTTTGCTGATTACACGGGTAAGACTTTGCTGATTGGGTTGGTGAAGTTTCTTTATAAGTTTGGTCTTCCTCAACGGTTAGGTTTGGTGGATTTTCCTTATTTTCTTGATCTTGGACAATTTTTTTTTTTTTTTTTTTGAGAAATGTTATGTTTACAAAATTTTCACAACAAATTTTAAATGGTAGGTTATTATTGACTATTACAAGTAGACAAAAAAGTTATTTAAATTTTAAATTTAAATTAGAACCATTAAAAACTTACTACTTATAATTTGTTGTGAAAATATTGTAATCATAACTCATCTCATTTTTTTTAATAGCTTTCTGGTTTTAGGAAATACCAGTTCTCTATCATACATGTGCAAGATACATGTGCAAGATAATTACAAAATAAATTCCTAAATGCTTCTCTAGCAAAAAAATTTGGGGGGAATTTCATCACAGATGTCTATTGGTTTGGCTCAATAAATTTGTTGATTATTTAATAGAAATTAAATGTGTTGTTGTCTTTAACAAAAAATTTTATCTTAGATTTATAGAGATCAATGAGGATCCTCTAAAGTGCTTAAAGTAACTCCATATTCCTAAAATCCTATCCATCAATTTTGAAAGGAGTAGATTGAATTTTAGGTACCACATCAATAATAATTTAAATATATACAAAAAAAGTATTAGACTATTAGCAGGGATGGATCTATGTATTGACTGGGGGCAGTTGCGCCCCCCCCCCCCCCCCCCTCCCAATTTTTTTTTTTTATAGATATTAGTATATTAATAGGTACTAATTTTAGCAATTTTGTTGAATAAAATTACATTTTTCCCTTCTTTAATAGTGCCATCAATTCTTTTAAGAGTAATGTTATAGTCACACTTTTTTACTATATTTTTACAAATTATTGAGGTAACAAATTTTTATTGGTCGCATACTTGCATCACTTTTTATTTATCAATAACCACTCATCACATTAGCAACTTATAAAATTTTTGTAGTTTTAGCATTTTCTACCTTTTAAAGGCCATAAAAATTAATAGATTAAATTTAAAACAAAATATATAAGTCCAAAAAATTTAGTCCAACAACAAAAATTACCAATAATAAAGCTTAACAAAAATTAAGTCCAATCAATCTATTTTACTCAAAACAAACAACTTGGACATTTAAAAAGTTTTAAACAAAAATCCTTAGTGATAAAATAGTAAAGTCAAAGGTTAGAGCTGCCGCACACAGCTAGCAGTAGAGTTGTCTCCCCTAACTCTAAGTTTTGGCTCCGTCCTTGACTATTAGTCAATCTTTTTATTTATTTTTTGGTTGGTTAAATAGTTAGGAAGTGAGGATTTGAATGTTGGAAACTCTAAAAAATGCCAAGTGAGCTACAAGTCTTGGTAGTTATTTTTATTTTTTAATGTTGATGACCTGGCAAATCCAATGCACTCAGTTTAAATAAATGATATGATTTTAGGGATTTTACAATAGAGTTCTTTTATATAGTAATAAAGGTTTAGAGTTTTTATATTTAAAATAAAGATTTAGACTTAGACTAAGTGCAAGTTGTTTTGACCCAAAAAAAAAAAAAAAAGAGTTGGTATTGGATTAGAAAACTTATTAGAACCAAATCTTGTCATCTCCAAAATTGAGGATATAAGGAGGTAGTACCTATGATGGTTAGGGGGAAAAAAAAAAATCCCTTTTGACTTTTCCTATTTCTCAATGAACATAGCATCTCACCATAGCACTAAGAATTGTTTTTTTTTTTTTTTTTTTTTTTTTTTAAAGAAGAAAGAAGCATCTATTAATTGAAAGAAGCATCTATAGCACTAAGAATTTATTCTTCTTTTTCTCTTATTTATTTCTTTTTTTGTGAGGGAGCTTTTGTAAGTTATATACTGAACTTACATTAACCTACCCCATTGTTTCCAATTAAACACAAAACTACCTTGATTTTCAAAATAAACTTTATTCAACTTCCCTGCAACTTAACAACGTTTTATTCAATATATGAAATTATAGAAGTAATTTTAAAAAAATCTAATAGTTTCGCTTTTACTCGTCCTTTTCAATTGAAATTCCGGATAATTTCTGGTTCTTTAACCTTTCATGATGAAGTCATTACTCACTAAAGTGTGGAATGAATAAATCCTTTAGTTCAATTCCACATTTTTAGTGAAATATTTTTTTTCACTAATTTAAAGTCAATTCCACGTTACTTAAGGGCTTTTTTATTTATTTATTTTGGCTGCGGGACAAAATTAGCAGTTGTAATCTTTTTTTTTTTTTTTTTTTTTTGGGCTACGGGACAAAATTAGTAGTTGTCATTTTTTTTTTGGGACAATGACATCAAAAAATTCACAGCAATGGAAATTGCATAGAGGTTGATGCGTCGGCAATAACAAATTAATCATTATAAATTTTTTTAAGAATTCATTTTTCTTTCTTTAGACAATGACAATGGAAATTCATAGCAATAATGGAAATTCCATAGACGTTTGAGTCGTTTGACACTCAACACAAACAGTAGCAATTGTAATGTCTTTTCTTTTTTCATATCCAGGGAAATAATTGCATAGACACTTCAATTGTTGCCAGCAAAAGAACTGTGTGTCGATGTAACATTGACAAGAGCAGAAGACAATAAGATATAGCCCACAAGGGTTGCCGTCAAAGCCGTTCTTTTACGTGCAACTTTTGATTAGCATTGTCTTCAAGCAACTTCGATCAGCTTAATTAGCATGATCACAAGCTTGGTTTCATTTTCACTTACCCACCACCAAAATCTTATCCTCAAGTAACATCATTGATTGTGAATCTGTGATATATATTAGGTTTCGTTGCAATAGTTTACTAAACCATTTTCAATGGTTTAAAAAGGAAGCAATAATTTTTTATGAGTTGAATGGCATCTCCATCATTGATTACTTCTCAATCATATGTAAGGAATTTGATGGATAAATTGTGTTGTATCAAATCTCATTTATACTCTTTTTGTATTTTATTTAAATAAATAAAAAAAAGTGAAAGAAATTTTGGTTCAAGGGAAAGGAAGTGAAATTTTTTTTCCCTATAAATCCACTCTCCCAAATTATGAGTTAAAAGGAGAGAGACTGAGAGAGTAGTGATATGATAGAAAATATTCAAATTTGTTTAATTTTTTTGGCAAACAAGTTCGAGTTTGTTTATGAGTTACTTAATGAACTTATTGTTTTTCCATATATAGTAAATATCACAACTAAATTATAGTTGACATAATGTTATTTGAGTTAATTAGATATAAAGTCTTTGTTTATGAGATTATAGAAATTAGATTCAACGCATTATATTGTTAAAAACTATATATAATTTTTTTCTACAAAGTGAATCATTTATATTATTAATAAATTAAAAAAAATGATTTGATATCTTATAAATTTGTTTGCAAACCTACAAACGTACACATAAAACATATAATATTATTCATATTTAAATTGAATATCATACTCGTAAACTTGTTCAAGAACTTATTATTATGTCATTTGAACATGATTCATTTAATAATGACACTCAAATTTGGAATTAAATTTGACTCGTTTGTTAAATAACGCAAATAAACAATTTTGTTCTCTGGCTAAGCCCAAACAATTTCTGAATAGTAGGGTTCATTTTCAATCCTACTCACACTAGTGTTGTCAAAGAAAAAGCTTTTACATTTTGCTCCTACGCTTGCATGCATGTGTGTCTACAAAGTAGAAGTTAGTTGAAGGAAGCTTCAAGATGACAATGGCCCGGTTATTAACTTCCTCGCCTCATTTTCAAACTCTCAACTACCCAGTTGGTTTTATATCATTTTCATGCATCCAAATTTAATGCCTTGTTTATTTTATATGGATGCGTAAATTAACAGATAAATCATATGATATAAAATATGGTAATGAGACTTTTTTAGGTCCAATTGTATACTAATCATTACCTTTATGCTTTTCCTCCTCGTGCAATTAGTAAAAGACTCAAATTAAGGAGATTTGGTCATCAAAAGTTTAGAACCAATGCGAAAAGAGAAAAAGGAAAAGGGCTTTACAACTAGAAATGATTTTATTAGATTAGAAAGTGTAGCTCCTTTTATAGATCGAAGTGCCATAAAACCTTGCGTCATGATGTATTGTTTGGTCCCATTCAATATTGTTGCATTCATGTTTTAGATCTAAAGCTACGTTGACCAGTTAGATTTGCACTCATGTTGGAGATTCAAGGTGAAAGACCTCGTCGTCCGTGGAACATACTGATATATAGATTGATAATAACACCAATGACTTTTTCTAAACATTTTATTTTTTTTATCATATATAAGTCATTAATTTTATAAGCATTTAAAGCACATATTGATAAAAATATATAAGTAAATATAGAGAATTTTATAGTTAAAATTTTGGGACATACTTTCTATATATACATAAAATAAAGCCCTTTATTTAGTTTTTGTCTTGATTTTATCCCTCTTATATTACACTGTATATATGTTAAGACATAAAATTGATATTTATCATTTAAGTTATTTAAAATTGATTGATTTGTATACGTTTAATATTTTCTAAAACTATACTCTAATAAATTATCTTTTATTTATGTAACAAATAGACATTGATTTAAAGAATATTTATAGTTGATAAATACAATTTTAAATGATAATTACACTTGACTTAATGCATAAAATTAATTGTATTGAATTTTATATTATTAAATTGATAAAATTTTATTATGTAAGAGAAAATTCTCTGTGGGTGTATTTATCATATATGTATATATATATATATATATATATATATAATGTTAACAACCTATTTTAAGTATAAATTATATATATGTGTATACAAATTATTGATATATTGAGTTTGGATTCCGAAAATAATTTATGACTTTGCCATATTTTGCATACCACATTAGTCGATGTTGACATGAGTGTGATTTTGGTCATTGTATTATTTTTTTTTTCTTTTGAAAATTCTCTATTAGAATCATTTGTGAGCAAAATGTACAAATCAATTTAACAAGTTTATTATGATTTTCACACCTAAGCAGATATATCATAGATATCAAATGTCAAATCCAAAACAATAATAATAATACTAAAAGCATACACAAATTTGATGTAGAAAATCAATAAAAACACTTTTTAATGGATTGAAAAATCACTCAAGGACTTAGTCTTTTAGGAAATCCACTACATATGAACAATTACAACAATGTACTTACAATTTACAAAACCATTGCATAATTAGAATATCTATTGTAACTTTTATAAACATCACTCTTGCCTTTTACTGCAGTAACTTCAGAACCTCTGGACCCCTTCTAGAGTAATTTCCTCCAAAAACTCATCGCTTGTTCAAACCAAAACTTTCTTGAATATTATTGTAGTGAACGCACTAGAAAAGTTCTATGTGATTTCAAGAAAGGTTTAAAACTCAATGTACATAGAAACCCAACGTATTGTTTATGAAACAAAGCACAATGATGATTTCTCTTTTTAGGCTTAGGGAAAAAGGCTAGCTATGATATGACAACTTTTTTACTTTCCAAAAATTGTATACAATGTGTTTTATATAAGCTTATAAAGTATAGTTAAAAGTTGAAACTGAGTAAGAATTCAAAGCCTGACGATTTCGAGTGAACAACAAGCGAGTTACAAGTGAACTTTTCAGATTCCTGAGTCAAGCATTTTTTTTTTTCCGAGAAAAACCTGGCTCAAGTATATGGTGGACATTCATCTAGATTTTGATAATGACAATAATAGTTTGTGTATTTATTGGGAGATTTGGGGTGGGTCAAATTTAACGTTTTTTATACTTAAAGAAACTTCGTCATGTTATCAGGTAGGTTACATATTTTGACTCGCCCCAAATATAACATGATTAATTTAGAATCGGAATAAAATTATGGACAAAGTTTAGCTATAACATTAGTTGTAACCTAAACCTATAATCTTAATATCATTAGCATTACTATATATTTCAAAAATCTAACCGTTAGATTGTATGTTCTTTACACTTCTAATACACATGTTAAATTTTACTATATGATTTATAAAATTATATTTTATGAATAATTTTAAGTTACAAAAACTTACAATTTAAACAACTTAGTGATGATATAACTATTGATCTTTAATTTTTCAGAAATTTTGCAAGCATGGAAGATATAAAAATAAAATATAATCCAATAGTGGATTTGTCAAAATTCAACTCCAATAAAAAGATATTGATTAAGGTTGTAGTCTTAGATTACAATCAATTTTGTAACTAAACTTTGTCTTAAAATTACAGCCTTCATAATATTTTTATCTAATTATTCTAGCATAGCTATGAATATTTTTTGACAACCACAATTATTCTTTTCAGGTTCTAAGACTGTATAAATCATGCATAAATCATAATAAATACATAAAATTTTTAGACGACTTACCAACACAGCGAGTGATAAATCTCATTTTGGATGAACTCAATTTCATTATCTCGTTCTGGTTAGTTCTTAGGTAGAATTTTTAAGTTTTTTACCTTTTCTTTTACAATACCTGTAACTATACTTTTACACAATAAAATTGTGCGTCTAAAACTTGGATTGAGAACTAAGTCTATTTTTATGTTTTAATGTTTCATAAGTATAATTTTGCAAAAGGAAATATATTAATGTAATAATTATGCTGAAAATGTTTTCTTCACCGGTTGTTTTAGGCATGTTAATTAGTAAGGTGATCTTTTTTTTTTTTTTAGAAACAGTATGGCTGATCTGTATGATTATTTTTTTTTCCTTATTGTTTCTCCTAACTAATGGTTTGAAGCATTTTACAGAGAGACTAGATAAACATAGGACAAGGAGTACGAATCACTTCTATAATTCAATGCAATTGAGTAGAAATATGTCTTCATATTTGACACCTAAAGTTGACTAGTCCAATGGATTCTAGTATATATAGAAAATCCAATTAAAGTTCAAATTAGAATTCAAATAGAGTATAATTTTGTGTCACGTATCTCATTTAATTTAAGTTTTTAAAATTTTGTGCCAAGTTAGTTAATTCAGTGTAAAAATTAGAATTCAATTAGAGTTTAATTTTGTGCCACGTGTTTTATCTAATATAAGTTTTTTTTTTTTAATTTTGTGTCAAGTGAGTTAATTCAATATAGAAAACGAGAATTTAAATATAAATAAACCATAAAAAATCTAATCATATATATATATATAACCAATACTTATAGAAATTTTAATTAGAATCAAAATTGAAATTTTCTTTTGTTAGCTTTTCATACAAATTAAATTGTTTAGATTTTTGCTATTATTTTTTATCTGAACTAATGAGTATATTTTTTATACAGTTTTTATTTAGATATTTTGTACACATGGTTGAACTAATATCTATGTGTTTTATAACTTAAGTTAACATCAATAGCACCATTACAATTTATCATTCCCGTATGTAAGCACATGTTACATACTAGTTAACTTAATTAGTAAAGTCTCTTATTCTTGAAAATAAAAAATCTAGGGTTCAATCTCCATCTACACCAAAAATCAATTGGTGTACTTAGACTGATGATAAAGAGTAATTATTAAAAGCAACGCGGTAGCAAACTAGAAAAATAAAAGAAAAAGTAAAAGATAACTTAGTCAATTGTGGAAGACTAGGACCCCAAACTTGAGAGAGAGAATATACTTTTTGGGTCAATATTACGCTTAATTATAATTAATGCATTCAACATGAACCAGAAAAATAAAAGAAAAAGTAAGAGATAACTTAGTCGATTCTAGAAGACTAGACTCCTAAACTTGAAAGGGAAAATAGACTTTTTGAGTTAATTTTATACTTAATTCTTTTTTTTAATGCATTTAACGTATATAAATAATCAACGATGAGATAACTTCATCAACAAATCCTAAAACATATCCTAAAACATAGGAATTTTTTATTTTTTTATTTTGAGATAATATAAGAATTAATTTGAATATAAATAAATAACAATACTAATTTATTGCTACCTTATTTAGATAAAGATCTATCGCTACACCTAAATTTAAATACTTTCAATTCAAATCTTTCAAAAAAAAAAAAACTTTTAATTCAAATAATTTATCTAACTTAGTCGAGGTGATTACCTCCTGAACCTTTTGGGTTAATTTTATAGGAGTATTTAATCTATATATATAATAATAGGTACAATA